>WBNO01007728.1:19114-53328 GCA_013400575.1 Peucedramus taeniatus
GAGCCAGGGCCGGTGCGCCTGCTCCAGGAGCCGGCGGCTGAGGCGGTAGTGCAGCAGCTCCAGGTAGCAGGCGCCGCACGATTCCCACTTGGGCTCCTTGAAGCGCTTCATGTACTCCGTCTTCACGCGCCGCGCCGGCACCACCATGGCGGAGCCGGGAGCCGCAGCCAGAGCCGGGAGCCGGGAGCCGCCGGCCGAGTTTGCCCCCTCCCGCTGCTACGTTTAAATCCAAACAGCGGCGTCGGGCCCCGCCCCGAGCGGGGAAGGATGCCTGGAGCGGGGGGACAGGGGCATGAGGCGCAGCGAACGGGATGAGATAGAATGAAAATTAAATGCAAAATAAATCATAAATACACCAAAGCACCGCAGCCCTGGGCCCAGCAGTAGGCGTGCTGGGGCCCGGGTGAGGCTCCGGGAAAGCCTCCCCGCCGCCCGCCTGTGGGGGCAGCCCGGCGCTGCTCGGCGCCTGTCGGGGCACATTGAAGCGCAGCGATTTCGTGCAGTGCGTCAGAATTGGTGCTGCAGGAGCAGCGCCTTGTGCGTGCGGCACCCCGGGCCGCGGGGCGACCGCGGGACAGCTGCTGCCTCCCGTACTGCTTCTGTAAGGGCAAAGGATGCGCAGTAGCCGGGGCCGGCCGGAGGGAGGCGAACGCCTCTGCAGCGACAGGGACCTCTTTCCATTTTGCACTAATCTGCTTTAAAAACCGTCGCCAGAACAGGATTCGCCTAATCCAGCCCTGCGCTGGGCGGCCGCCGTCTCTGGGGATACGAAATCCTTTAGAGACAAATGCAGAAACCAGGGCGGCCTCTGCAGCCGCCCTCCGCCCTCCTGCCTGCCCGCACACGGACACGCACCCTCGGCTCCCCAGCGATTTCTGGATATTTCCTTCTCTCACACGGTATTTAGGGCATCTCAGCGAATCGTGCCCCTGTGGGACACGATCGTCCTTGAAAATGGTTTGCTGCAGAGCCTTTGCCACGGCGTCGGGCTCACTTCACAGCCTCCCTCTGGGAAAGGACAGCGTGATCCACCCGCTGCCCGACGGGCTGCGAGCGCCCTATTTTGGACACCTGCAAAGCTGACCGCCCTTGCCATGAGCAGGCTCTGCACAGAGCCTCTCCGACCTCCTCGCCAGCCCCCGCTCCGACACACGGGGGCACTGACGGATTTTCAGAAACAGTTCTAGGAAGCTGTTCCTTTTTTCTTCTTTCTTTTTTTTTTTTTTTTTTTTTAACTAATAGGGAAACAAACAGTATTGTTCCTTGCGTTGCCCTGTGCGTCCCCTGCCTGACACAAATCAAAAAAACACAAGCTGGCACGGATTCCCGGTATGGTAAACGATGGCCCAGACTCTTCCAATGAAACAAAAGTGTTGGTGGCTTTAAGGTGAAGGGGCGGGTGTTACACGCAGCACCTCTGCCTGCGCGGCAGAGTGATGCAATCATCGATACAGCTAGCATAACCAAATTGACTTAGTTTAATCGATGTTCAGATCGAGGAGTATTTAGCCCTGTTTTTGCATGTACTGGCTCAGGCTTTCCAACCCTGTGGTGCCCAGGCACGAGTGAGTGGGACAGAGATGTTACCTGACCTTTGCAGAAGCACCTGGATATCTCCCCTCAGCCATTGCAGTTATGCAAACATCCCCGTGACAGCAGGATACTGGAGAAATCCAGTGTGTCCAGCTGCAGCTGAGGAAAATGCAGTCAGGAGAGGCCAGTTGCAGTGACACCCAGTGCCTGGTGCTGCAGGCACACACTTTGCAGATCTGCATCCGTAAACCTGTTAAGTCCCATTTTAAAACCCGTCCTGACTTCCCCAGCTCCCTTCAGCTCTGCCTGCTGCTCTCAGGGGTGGGTGGTGATAGGGCTGCCTGGGAGGGGAGTCTGGGCAGTGTATTTACTGGGAAGAGAGGCACAGAAATAGCAGGGCACCTACCCCTGCTCAACAGCCTCAAAAACGAGAGAAGAGCTTCTTCTGAGAGCTCCTTCTCTCCATGCTGTAACACTCACAGTGCCCTGCCCAAGGCAGACATGCAGGAGGAGCCTTGCCTGCATACTTCCCTGGGATAAAACCAAGCAGATGCAGCAGTTTTCTCCCCCCACCCAGTGCTATCCTGAGGATTATATTTGGGAGCTGCCTCGCTCATTTATTTTCCCCACTGAGGGCTCCAGTGGCATCTGGGTTATCCCTGATGCCTTCTCCTTTTGCCTTTAGTGGTCCCACTGGGGTCCAGCCATGTCTTCAGCACCACCTGCTGTAACAGAGGGTAATTCTTGGAAAATAACAGGGAACAATAAGTTTAAAAACACCTGTAACTGAAGACAGCACTAGAGAAAGCAGCTGTAGCAGTGCTGTCTAGAGAGGAGAGCAGATTGCTCCCCAATTAACCTGCACTCTGCTTTCTTACCCTGATACTGTGCTCAATCTACATGAGCAGACGATGTAAGTGGATTTCACAGAAACAGGCAAGGTCTGGGGGTTGCAGAATTTCCTTTCCTTTTATAAAATGTTATTTTGTACAAGATGTCATTTTGAACCAACCTCCATAGTTTTAGCTGGTCACTTGTGGTTATGAAAATGCTGCTATTCTTTACACATATTTTATAGTATCAATCTTTCCTTTCCCAAAGGACTTCTGCTCCCTTTTGTCCCGGTTTCAGCTGAGATAATTTTCTTCTTAGTAACTGGTACAGTGCTGTGTGTTGAATTCAGTATGACAATAATGTTGGTCATACACTGATTACTCTCAGTCAAGGACTTTTCAGTTTCCCATGCTCTGCCAGGGAGCAGATGCACCAGAAGCTGGGAGGCAGCATGGCCAGGACAGCTGACCCAAACTGGCCAAAGGGATATTCCCCACCATAAAACATTATGCCCACTTTATAAACTGGGGGGAGTTGCCCAGGAGTCACTGGTCACTGCTCATGGGTAGGCTGAGCATCAGTCAGTGGATGGTGAGCAGCACTGTTTGTACTGTGTAGCACTGGTTTCTCTTGAGTTCCTTCCTCTCTCTCTTCCTCTCATTTTTATTGCTATCATTATATGTTATTATAGTTATTATTATAATTGGTATCATTCCATTTCACTTTAATTATTGAAATAAAGTTCTTATGTCAACCCACAAGTTTTACCTGTTCTTTTCTCCTGTTTCTCCTCCCCATCCTACCAAGGAGTGAGAGGACTGAGCAAGGGCTGCACAGTACTGAGTTGCCAGCTGAGGTTGAACCATGACACCAGTTTAAAGACACAGTTGTATCAGAGGTATATGGATGCTCTTTGATGGCTTCTCTATCAGGAAGGGATTGCCTTTTGCAGAACCAACTTCTCCTGAGGTGCTCATAAACCTACTGCCCAGTCATTAATCCATCACACAGGAAATGCCAGTATGACAGGTTCCAGATCCTGGCACACAGCCTGTGAGTTCCCATTTTCTGCAATTTTTTTTCCCCTATAAACTCTGCACTCTTCAGAGTGCACCTAATCTTCACAACAGTCTGCAAGGTTTTAATGTTTCATGATTAACACATGAGGATGGGTGTTGTTAACAGCTGCCTCCACCCATCCTCTCCATTGTACCCAACAGGCTTAGGACACTTGCTGACGTGACAATGAGCACCCAGCTCCTGTGTGGTATGGGATAAACTGGACCTTCACACTCCTGCTCAAGCTTCTCCTGCACAGTCCAGCCCTCCCAGCCCAACAGTTTGTGTGTGCATCCCCCAGTGCCTGGGGAAGGGGCAGCTGCAAGGCTTGGAAACTGACTGGGGACACTTGTGTAGGGAGACTTGTGACAGAAGTGTGCAGAGACACCCAGCAGAGTTGGTACTGCACTTCACACATTATCTGAGGCTGATGCAAGCAAAAGCCTGGATGTGGCTGCCAGCCACCTTCCCCATACCACAATCTAATCTTGACATGGACAGTGCAGCAACGTCCAGGCAACAGGGCCCAGCATCCCAAACCAGTTCCAGAGACATTCGGCAGCTCCAGGGCAGGATGCTGAGACTATCCCAGGTAAAGAGCAACCCCTCCCTCACCCCTCCAGCTACAGTCAAGCAGCTCCCTATGTGCCAGACAAGAATCATTGCCCATCCTCGACACAGCAGCTCTGGATATTCTCAGTGTAGCTGTATAAACATTATTATTAATTTAATCCTAATGAGTTTTGGCTTCAATCCCTCATGGCAGAGACTTCCATGTACTGAGAATAGACAGTTATTAGATGATTCCTAAATGAGGAAGTACAACATTTGTGAGGTTGATACTAACATTAGAATTTCCTCCCTTGCATACTTTGCTGCACTTTTGCCTTCATTAAAAAATGAAATAAAGACACCATTTGAATCATATCACTGAAATTCTAAACATGCTTTTTTCCTTTTAAAACACTTTTTCCCTGAGGATCTTATTTATGCCTCTTAATCCCTATTATTGCTCTTCTACACGTAGCAAACCAGGTGGCCAGGTAGGACAAGATCTTCTGACCAGATCCACGACACATGACTGATTGATGCCAAACCCTAGGAGTCTCAGTTTCCTCCACTGCCCCCATTCTTATGGGAGCACCATTCCCACCGGGGAGGACAGCAGCCTGGGCTGGGAAACAGCCTTATTTCTGTCTGAAATAACCGCAGTGAGGTCAAGAGCTGAGAGATAGCCCGAGTTTTATGCAAGAAGTAGCAGGTAATGAAAAATGTGCATGGATGTTATTTTGTAGAGTATGGTCCAGAAAAACACAGGGTAATCACATGGGTTGTTTACACATGGTTTTGACTTGCAGCCGTTGCACCTCTCCCTAGCGCCTGGCAATAAGGGGAATTGTGGACAGTTTATATGCAGTAGGAGTGGAAAAATTACATGTCAACACATCTTTCAGATCCACAGACTGGCTTCCAGCCGAATCAAGAGCTGTCAGAGTCTGAAACTGGGCTGCTGAGTTTGCTTGGGTAAAACAAACTTACAGAGAAAGCAACCAGGGAAAAGAAATAAGTTGCTTCTTAAAGAGAAATGCATTTTTAAAGTATTTAACAGCATAAGCTCCAAATCAGCAAGAAAATTTTGTCAGAGATGGAAAAACACAATCTTTCTAGACCTGTAAACTCTGCTTTCACCTAGATCAGTGAATCTTTGCCACATACTGCGGGTAGCTGTCCCAGTCACTTCACAAAACAAGCCATCACGCTGCTCATAGTAGTCTGGCTAATCCTGCAGATGCAGGTTCTTTGGTTTCATGAGCTATTATCCTTTTTAGGCCTACACCAGCTGCCCACAGGGTAACGCTGTCATGGGAGAAGGATCAGAAGAGTTGCTTCAAACACTCTTAGGGACAGTTTAGTCAGCAGTAGTCCACATGGCTGCAGAAGTCTCCCAGCACTGCCTGATCCTGGATCCAGAGTTCTGGGAAACTTGACCACAGCTGTTGAGAGTTGCAACCTGCTGGGGAAGCCCTGCAACCCCTCTCTGGCAGCTCTGATCACAAATCCTGTTATTTATGCAAGTCTCACATTTTTCTTGGAGCAGCTTGAAGCTTTTTGCCGTTACACCTGTGTGGCTGTGCCTCCAAGCACCCACAGCAGCAGAGCTCACTGCAACCTTAGCAGCTCCTCTGAGTCTTGCCAAAGGTCCATGATTTCCATCCACCTTGCTAAAAGATGAAAAGAGAGATGTAGCTCCCTGGGTTGTGTGCTAGGAATGTGGCCAGGAGCAGGGAGAGGCATTTCCCAGCCCTGAGTGTCTTCTGGCATCTGCAGTCCTGAATCTTGGACTGGGCACCCAGTGAGGCTGGCTGTTCACACCACATGGTGTGATCACAGCTCAGCTCCCAACTTTAAATTGTCACAGTGACAAAGAATAAAGTCCATACTGGTATCAGCTCTTTTTTTTCCTTTTTTCCTTTTTTCCTTTTTTTTTTTTTTCTCTTTTTTTTTTTCTGGCTCCTTAAGGTTGCAAGGTTGCACATCACTGTTGACTGGTCAAGTGAGCAGTTCCTAGCAAGGGAACAGATCTTACAGCCTGCACTAACAGGGTGCTTATCAAGGCACTGCCCCCAGCAACACATTTGCACGCTGCCCACTCAGTCTGAGAAGAATCCCAGTTTACATGTCAGCTGGGTAACAGGCAGGAGAATTGGGAGATGTTTCCTACCTCTCCCTTTTTATCTCCTGCTTGAGCAGCCCCAGTGAGCAGCAGGCTCACTGGTGACCCCTGGGTCTCTGCTCAGCAGCTGCCTGTCCCATGGTCAGGGCAAGGAGCTGGCTTCCAGATGTGCAGCTCCATGGGCAGTGCAGGACACCCCACTCTCAGCTACAGTCTGAGTGTTTCCCAGGATGGATGTGGGTTTCCCACAGCTCCTTACAAGCAGTGGGGTATGGGCACATGTGGAGGTGACTGCTCACCACATCTATTTTTGTCAGGAGGCTAGTGAACGGGAGTAAATCCAGAGTTGGCTGCTCTCTAAAAATCCACATGTATTCCCCCCAAACTAAAGGCTTGGGGCCACTGTGGGCACCTGCATCCATCTCTCCTTCACCATGCTTAAAGGAGTGGTTCAAAACAAAGAAACCCAGTCTGAAAATGCTTGGGTTTTGAATATCTGTCAGGAATAACTTGTGTCATTTTTGAAGTTCCCCTGAAAGAAAGGATAAACAGGGATTGAGGCAATTCACCCTGTGGTGAGATCTTGCTCCCAAGAAAGTCATAAAGGCAGACCTGCATCATGCTCCAAGTGGCAGAGTCCAACACAGTCACTTGCAATGTGCAAAACATTCCAGAGTTCCTGGTCTCAGTAACACCTGCAGGATGCCACCTCCACGAGTCAGGGCAGAGGCAGCCTAAGTGCACCCACTCAGGGAGAGACAGGAGATAGAGAAGTATCTGTGCCCACACACTTTCCTTCAGTCTTATCTCAAGCTCAGTATGGCTGCCCAAAGCTGCTCTTGGCTCATACTCCCTTCCCTCTGGAGCTCTGGGGCAGCTATTTGGCCCTGGACAGGATTACTTTTGTTGTTTCTGCTCATATTCCTTTTTCAACCCAAGCACATCTTCCTCTCCTTCTTTTGGCCCTGGATGACACCCAAGTAGCTGGTACAGCATTTGCCACAAGCAAAGGATTCAAAATCTCCACCATTTAAAGGCTGTGTCTGAGAGCCCATCTGCCACTGAGAGAACATAAATTTTTGGGGCAAAACAGAGACACCTGTGCTGTAACCTGCTCCCTGTCTCACAGCAGTAAAGGAGTGCTGCTGAATGATGAGTTCTGAAAGATCAGTCCTTCAGACCATCACTGCTGAGCTGGAGTCAGCCTCTGGGTGATGGGGCCAGAAGCTGTTCCTGTGGCTTCAGGATGTTTCTTCCAGCATAGGAACCCATGCCTCACAATTCCCCATATGGTGGCCCGGTGCTAGTCCTGCATCTAACAGCAGCCTGCACAGTGATGGATCAGTTTCTCAAGCAGTAAATTGATGAGTAAAAACAAATGATCTGTAGAGAATAATTTAATGCTTGAAAAAGCTTCACAGAATTTGCAGTGAGAAGGCTTAAGACCAAAGCTGACTCAAGTTCATATTACCAAATCTGATTTAAAACACCAGAAATTATTGGCAGCTCAGTGCTGGCTCTGGGCTGGTTTCACTGTCAGTTTGTGAAATCTCTGTAACCTAATCTCATGGTTCTTCCCCCTGGATCCAAGTGGGTCTTCAACACAAAAAAACCCTCATCTGAACATAAACTCCTTTTGCAGATCCCAATGCCATGACCACATGCTTTGAGATCATTCACTGAGGGTTGCCACAGCTACCTCATTTTTTTCTGAAGCACCTCCAGCACCAGTTCAGAAAAACTAATGTTTTTGGAGTTCTTTCCCAGATCACCTAGAGAAGCAATCGCAAAGGACACCCCAGATCCTGATGAGCACATGGGGTGGAGGAGGATACCACAATAGGGACAGGAGGAGAACTATGCAGGGAGCTCCTGATAGGGGTTGACCTGCCCTCAGCAGTTCCCTGCAGGTGAGCAGGAGTCCCAGCCTCTTGGTGGAGGCCTGCAAAATTTCATCCCAAATAAACCAGTCACATTGAGGGCTCAGCTGTGAACAGGGGTAAGGCTCAGCTGCTGAGCTGAGTTTCTAAACTGCTTCAAAAATTGCACAGGGGCAGCAGAAATAAAACGGTGGTGAGGAAGGCAAAGGCGAGCTGGAAAATCACAAGCAGTAGGCTGGGCACAGGCTGACAGGTCCCCCTTTTCTCCCTGCTGGCACTTTGGCTTGTCCTCACTTATACCCATTTGGAATAAGTGCTGGCTTGGAGGACGAGCAATGGGGTCCATTGTCCCTGCCTCTCACCCCAAAGATGCTGCCTTCACTGCCTCTTTAAGGCAGTGCAGGGGGGAACCTTGCAGGGAGCCTTCCTGGAGGGAACCTGGTGGAAACAAGCAGTTCAAACTCAGGGAGAGACATCCCTAATATGGTCTCAGCCACACTGACTGGCTGGGGGCTCCTGGGGAGGAATGGAGCCCCTTATAAAAGTGCCCAGGTCCCCCCACAAAGGTAAACCTCCCTGGACTTCAGCAGAGCTACAGTGAAGCTTGCTTGATATGGGAATTTCATCCACCCTTTGGAGATTATCCAAGCTTTCTTGGGTTTCATATGGCATGAGGTGGTGGCCTGGTCTGTGCGTGACCTGGCAGATGCCAGCAGAGAAAGCCCCTTTTCAAGCAGCACACAGCTCCTGCCAGCATCACTCTGGGAAAGAAACCTCCTGGTATCCCCCTGCCATGGGTTCCTGCCTTGCTCTTGCTCCCCTCTCCCTGCCGAAGCAGCAGCAGCAGTACATGCCTCAAAGGGTGCAGACCACATCAATGCCAGCCCCCACTCACTGCTCCTCTCCACAGCAGAACCCACAGCAGCTCCTCTTTGCTTTTGCTTCTTCCAAATATGCTCAGGTGCCCGGTTGTGTGCTATAATTGCCCCATCCACACCCTAAGCAGCCTCCTTGGCCCCAGAAGCCACGTGTGGGAAATTCCCTGACCTGCAGCGCTGACCGGGGCTGGACCCTACCTGCACCAGGGCATGCCCGGCACTCCTGGGGTCAGGCTCCTGCCACCGGCCGTGGGAAGGCGGCAGCGCTGCGGGAGCCGATCCCTGCAGCTCCAAAGGGACCCCAGGGCTGGGGCTCACTCGAGCTGGGGTGGCTAGAGCACAGAGGTGCAGCCCCAGATGTTTCCTATAGCACGCGTGGAGGGTGCTTGGAGGACCACGTGTGCCAGAGGAACACTGCTGGGATGTGCAGCCCAAAAGGCAGCGCAACCATCCCACACGGCCGACACAAGCGAGTAGCAGAAAGGATGGCCCTTTTCCAACAGGTGTTCTCTGGCTTACAAAAAAAAAAAAATTAAAAACCTTTTACTGGTTTAGAGAGCAGCTCCCTGACTTGCTCAGAAGTGCAAACCCATTATCTGCTGGCTGTGTGTCGGGGCAGGAGCACCACAGGCATGCCAGCGATCGCGCTGCAGTTGCTCGTTCAGGGCAGCCGGGGCAAACGCAGCCCCCCGAAATAGCGCTCAGAGTGGGGAGCCCGCCCGGGCAGCCGTGGGCTCAGGAGAGAGAAAGAGCCTTGAACAAAATGTCAGCACCATGAAAGCATTTGCTCAGGTCTCACGGAGGATGGAAATGCATGGCACACCTTTAAATGGACATAAAATGTGCCATCAGCGGGGTGGGATCTATTTTTAACCCTTTGGAGTCTGCAGATGTGCAAACCCCCGGAGAGCAGCTCTTGGTTCTAGAGAGACGCGTGTGTTCAGCCCTTTGGCTACCGGGCTTGGAAATGCTAGCTCAGTCAGGGTTCGTTTATCCCGCGCTGAGGAGGGAGATTAAAGTCTTATCGTGCCCCTTCCTTTGCCTTGGTAGCAACCCCGGCCAGCAGCCCGAGCACATACATACGTGCTAAGCGCCACCGACCGCTCACTAGCCTTGCAGTTTTCTTTTTGGAAAAGGACTTTCTGGATCTGGATAAATAACCTCGGCATCCCTCCGGCTCTGCTGGTGGGAGGGAGCTGGAAGAAACGCTGCTGCAAGGCACGGAAAAGCAAGACACCCTGCGGAGGGTGAGGCGCATGCCGTGACCCGGCAGCAGGACAGCCCTGCGGCAGGGGCTCAGCCCTGTCAGCACCACTATGAAGCCATCAGAGCCATCAGAGCTGCAAGTCAGCAATCTTGGGCTGTCTGGCATTGTCCTGCACCCCCCGGCCCCGCTGCATGGCCAGCAGGCGACACACACCCGCCAACCCAAGCCTCCTCCAGCTGTGTAGTTAAAGCACCAGCCTGCCTTGGCGGGGAGCAGGGTGTGTCTGCAGCCCCTCACATCGCACAGCGCTTTGTAAAATCGGCCATCGTGTCTTAAGGGTTTCCTCATCACTTCCTGGGAGGAAATCCAGCTGTTCAGCAAACCCAGAACTGATTTAAAATACAGAAAAGCAAACATTCCAGCCATTTCCCCAGATTAAAATTTGAATACATTTGTCTCCAGGCACTTGTTTGTCCCCTCTAGTGCTCTCCATCCTAACCCACTCCAGCAAAGCAACCTCTTCACAAGGACAGTCACCAAAAAGGCCAGCTGCAATCAAAAAGCAGCTGTGGATCCTGCAGCATCCCTACAAGAAGGGTGCCTCATTGATGCTGTCACAAGGCTCGGCACTCAGATTTTGGTTCTCAGAGGATAGGGAGCAAGCAAAACCTGTGCTCAGCGGAAAAAGCCCCAGCTTGAAACACGGCATCCCTGGCAGCAGAAATTATCTTGAGAATGGTTTTGACAAATGGATGCTCTTGAAAAGAACCTGTGCACCACTTGTGAGCTGCTCCCCCAGAGAGTGCTGACATCTGCATGTATTGTTTATAATATGATGTTTATAATGAATTATCCACTCAGCACGGGGAACCTGCTGGCTCTAGAGAGCCGTGTTAGGCCGGCTTTTATCTCCCCAGCCTGCTGGTGGGAATCCAGCCTGAGCCTCCTGTGAATCAGGCTTCTCCCTGCAAAAATCCACCATGGTGCTCTGACCCCCTCGTCCCTGTCACCCCACACAAAGTGAGCCATCCATGTCCAGGAGCATCAGCCAGGCTGCTTCTGGAAAATTATGTGCTCATTTTGCCACTGAAGGGGGCCAAGGGTGGTGTAGGGGGCTGTTTCTGGAGCAGAAAAGGAGCTGGTTGTGGAGCTTGTCAGATCCTGCCCCAGCACTGACATTCACCTGCTACCCCACTTGCCCTGGGTCAGAGATGATGGACACTGTGAGGAAACCTGGGGGATACAGAGCTAAAAAAACTTCACTGAGCCAAGCTCACAGAAGAAGCTTACTGAGCAGGGCATTTTGCCAGCAGTGGCTGATGAGGTGGTTGGCTTTGCTCCTGAGAGAGGAGACTGGGAATTTGGGACTCTGGCCTGTGCTCCTGACACTCCCACAGCTGTGTGGGCATCCTTGTCAACCCCACAATCCTGCTCTCTATTCCCTGCAAGACCAGAGAAACATATTCATCTGAATTCATTCATCTGAATGAAACACTCATTCATTTGTAGAGCCCTGTGTGACTGCTTCCAAATGCTGTCCCCGTGGTGCTCAGACCCATTGTCTGCTCCAAAACCTCTTTGGAGGAAGGCACTCAGGAGAGGTGAATGAACACTATGGCAGCACTGCCTTGCTGAGCTGGACAGGAAAGAAACTGGCTTCCTGTGAAGTCCTTCAGAGCCAAACCACATCCAGCAGAAAGCAGTTAGCTCCTGCACACAGAAAGCAGGAATAAAACCAGTTCCTTCAGTCCCTAAAGTCTCAGAAACAGGGGATGCTGTAACCCCACCTGTCTTCATTCCAAGGTGCTGGTTTTGGCTGAGGTAATTTTCTTCACAGTGGCTGGTATGGGGCTGTGCTTTGCATTTGTGCAGAACACAGCGCAGATAATATCAAGATATTTTTGTTATTGCTGAGCAGGGCTTACACAGAGCCAAGACATTTTCTGCTGTTTCTATTGCCACACTGATGAGGAAGTTGGGGAAGAATGGGAGTCTGGGAGGAGACACAGCCAGGACAGGTGACTCCAGCTGACCAAAGTGATATTTCAGACCATGTGACATCATGTCAATATAGAAAGTGGGAGGAAGGAGGAAGGGAGTGATGGCATTTGTCTCCCCAGGTAACTTTGCATGTGATGGGGTCCTGCTTCTGCCAAAGCAGACTCAGGATGTACATGTGTCCCACATTCTGCCCTCATCTCCCATTTACCCAGTCATTTGCAGATGACCACTGTGGAAAAAGGACTGGCAGGGAAAAAATAAGATCATGAATTCATCCAAACAACTCTTTAAAAGAAATTTGCTTGTGTTTGTCCCTCCTTGCCTGTTGTCTGTGAAGAGGAGAGGGACGAAACAGGTCAGGACTCTTCCTGCCTGTCGTGGCACCCCTGCTGTGCTTCAGCTTAACAATTTCCATTACATTCCTCACGTCCTTTTGCCTCATCGCCCCTGTCCTGCACCTACTTGATAACCACTATACTATCAACATTTGGAAACACACTTTATTACAACTCCAGCCAGAGCCCTGGGCAGGAGCATGCAGCTCTGAAGATGTGTCCCTCCTGTCCTGCACATCTAAGCCCTGTCAGCACCGAGGCACCCCACAGCCGCAGCCAGCTGGGGAGCAGTGACCTGGAAAGGACTCCCATGTGTGGCAGGGACCAGGGCAGATGCTGGCAGGGACCCCCACTGAGGCTCTCCTCCACTCCATAGCTGAGGCAAGGAGCAGCTCCAGCAGCTCCCCAGCCTCCCTCCAGGCACTGTGCACAGGGAGAAAACCACTGGCTGTTGGGTTTGTTGGCATGCTTCCATGGAGTAACCTCCCCCTGCTCCTTCACACACCCTGGAACACCTGCAGGGGCTCAGCTCAGACAAACCTTCACTCTACTCTTCTTTCCCCACCTTGTGCCCAGCAGACTGAAGCCATCCACCCCTGTCTGTTGGACTTTTTCACGGTGAAGCAGCCTAGCAGCACATTTGATCTGGTCTTCAGAGGGCAGTGAGCATGCAGTGATTTGTTGTGTCCTTTCTAACTTCCCTTACTCCTCTTAATTGTTCCCTGGTTCCCACACTATGCCACTAGAATCCCCTCCACAACTTGAAAGGCTTATTTAGAGAGTCAGATATAGCAAGGCATGACTTTATAAATAGCGAGGGGCATGGTTGGGGACTCTGCAACATGACTCACCAGTCAAACTGCCAGTGAAGAACTTATCAGACATTTGCTTTAAATATTCATTTAGCAATACCAAACCTTCCTTACAGTTACACCTCCCATATAAAAACACCCTTCTCATGTGCAGTCAGTGTATTTATGCTACTTTCTCCAAAACTATTCCAAAGCCACTTACCGTTGTGCCGGTCAGAGATAAACCAGAGTCAGAAAGGAAAATACCTTCTTGGAACTTGAGCCTGCCATTGCTTCCACCACTTCAACTGAGCACTCTTTCCCAGCACAAAGTCAGTGGCATTACAATTATGTCATAAAACATTTTCTCGTTTAATGCTTTTTTTTTTTCCCACCCATGTATCTTATTCGTCAAAACTACAACTCCTACGGAACATCCAGACTTGGGTCTTACTGCTCTTCAGTTTTCTTCTATACCCGCATTTGCTCATCTGATCCTTAATTCAGACAGATTCTTCCACTGAAAATGGAGAAAAATAGATGTGAATTATGAAATGAGCAATAAAATCTCTACAGAACAGGCAACTGTTTCAATGCACGTATCTTATGCATTCCATGGCCTCAAGCCATGCCAGGTTCTGGACCTACAGCAGCAAAATTAATTATTCCTTCATTCTCCTTTCTGCTTCCTCTTGTGATTGCTTTTATTGCTATGGCTTTTTTACTTGATCTGGGACCTGATCATTCAACTTAAGCATTAACCAAATCTGCTTGTTCCCCTCAGCTTCAGTGGGGCTGAATCAATCATCTGCATTGCAGCAGAGGGTGTCTGAGACTGGGTACCCGGGCTGGAACTGTGCTGCAATGCTGAAACAGAGCCAATCTAACATGCACAAATAGTAGAAATGAATACTGAGTGTAACGTCACTACAGCACCTTGAGCCTTCTCCATTACTTCTGTGCTACAGAACATCCCAGACACCTCCTCTTTACATGGCTATGCCTCCATCCCAGTATTTGTCCTGTCCTTGCTCAAACCCCCCTGGCCAGGCATGAGCCCTTCCCCTGCCATCTGCTGACCTTGCAATATTTTCCATGTTATTCTTTTCTCTCCCCTTTTTATTTTTAAACGGTGATGCACATTCAGCAGGTGCACTCCCTGGGCTGCCCCCAGTCCTGCTGCAGCCTTTGCCACGGGAAGCTGCAACTGCTGAAGAAACCAAGCACCTCCAGTTTGGGCAGAGTCACACCTGGTTTCTGGACTCTAATCAAGATTTTGCGACAGGAGTTGCATCAACATTCTCTCAAACAATTGCTTCTCCACTCAGGAACTTGTGCAGCTGCCACTAAAAAAAAAAAAAAAAAAAAAAAAAAACAACAAAAACAACAACAAAAAACCACAAGGTGTCAGCAGAAGCTAAGTACCTCAAGGATTAAATTACACCCTTTTTTAATTGTCTTTGGAATTTAGCACCAAGTTCCACTTAATACCATATTTTGCTGTCTAAGCAGAACCAATCTTCTTCATTAACCTGTCTGGCATTTAACCCATCAAATGTGAACAGAGGAATCATAACACCTTGACCATGCAGTCTTGGCCAGGATGGGCTGTCTTCAATGGACTAACAAAAATTAAGGAAAGAGAGAATAAATCTCAAAGTCGAAGGTTTAAAATCAATCACCACATTTCTCCTAAAAGATTTATCCCAAGAAAGATTTTGCATATTGTCCCTGAGTAGACTGGTTTAAACACTGTAAGTCTCCTAATTTTGCCACTTCTATTAGATTTGAAGAATAATCTTATCACAAAGGGCTCTTGGAGGTCCAATATAGAGGCATCACACCCAGAACAAGGACAGAAACTGCTGGTGTTTTGGGTTGCTGGTGGGAACAGCTTGGGAAGAAATGGGAGGTCTGGGCTCTCAGCAAGGCAAAGGACTTGCAGGAGGCACAGCCAGAGATTCCCAGAACCACCTGTGGATACTGCAGCCTCCAGCTTGTGTCTGCAACTGGAAAATATTCATATTTCAAGACTTTCTCTGCTATTTGTGCCAGGAAACTGGCCTGGATGACTTTCAGAGCTAAATTTAGGATCACAAGTATTTCACATTCCCCAAACACCTTCTGTGACAACATCTCAAAACCCTTTATGGGCATTAGCTACTCCTCTTTATCTTCCTTTGAGATGGAAAATAGAAAAGCCACTTCTCTGGCAACAAACAGAGCTATGAGTGTTGACTTACTCATGGTCACAGAGGAAAATTGTGATGGAGGCTTGGTATGGGAAAGGAGAAAGGAGAGAGAAAACCAACTCTCGAATGTGAACTGCTTGGTTCCTGCAGACACAGAAACATGGCCTGTCACCTGCTGCAGTGCTGCTGGGATTAAATAGGAATGACACCATCACTACTTCAAAATTATTGGGATAAGGAATTTCTGGTAGCTCTTAGTAGATTTTTTTTTGTTTGTTTGTTTGGGTTTTTTGTTTGTTTGTTTGTTTGTTTGTTGTTGTTGTTGTTGCTGTTGTTTTCAATTTTTCTAGTGTTGAGGATAAGGGCTTCCAGGACAAGAAATCCCTATAGAGAAAATACCCTGCCTTTGGAAAAGTGCCTCAGTGCCCCCACACCACTCTGAAAATCTTGTGGCAAGAAAGTGGGCAGCTTTAGCACCTGGACCTCCTAATTTTCAGCACAGAATGTAGTGCAGGACAGGGCTCCCCACGGTGCCCTTTGGTTGTGCTCCACACGCAGGTAGCCCAGAGACAGCTTTGTTAGATGCTAGCAAGCTCAAACCGGTTTAGACTCTTATGCCTCTGTTATTGTAACTATTTTTTGTGATCATTGTTGCTAAAGGGAATTTAAAAGCCTTACAGAAGCAAATTCCCAGTTGCCCTGGGAAACCTTGTGGGATTCTTTTGTGTTGATCTGCCTCAGATCTCCTCCCGCTTGCATGGTCCCGTCCTTCCCTCTGCAGGAAGCCCCAGAGAGTTTTGGGAGGAGCAGGACTGTTCTGCCACTGTCTGCTCCCTCAGCACGGCCGGCAGTGCTGTGGTTCTTGCATTGCCCCGGCCCCCAGCCCTTCCACCTTCCCAGCGCTGACCTACCCAATGCAACACCAGCAGCTCAGCGCTGGCCATGGTAAACAGCAGTGTAAAATCCCTTTATTTTGCACTCAAATAGATCAGATAGTGTCTGTGTCCAGGGAGTTTGAGGAATCAGCGGTGCAAGATGAAGGGTGACTCTCCTGTGACTCTCCTGTGACCACCATCAATCTGTCCATGGGGCACCTTGTCCCTGCCTGCATCCACCAAGGCAGCTCTTCCTCTGAGAAAAGAACAGAGCTACATCCATACAGAGCTCTCCTTACGCACCTGAAGCCTTACAACACTTCTGCTTTGGAAAGAGGACAACCCAGCAGAAGTGCAACAAGGAGTGACCTCCATTGCAAACACAGCCCAGGTCCTCTCTGAGCCAGGCTCAAGGGCTGAGCTCAAAGCCTGCCAGCTTTGGGCTGCTCATCTCTGAGTATGTGTCAGAGTCTTCTTACAAGGAGATCTTCCCCCTTTTCCCTCCTCCCTCCAGCAGCAGATTTCTCGACTTTAAAGCCTTGTTTACCCTGGAAGAGAGAGAAGCTGCTGGAAGCCAAGCATAGAGGGCAGAGGGGAGCAGGGAGTGTTTGTTTGAAGCGAGTTATGGGTGGGAGTGATGTGCCAAGGAAGAAAACTGCTTCCAGGGATCTATATATATGCAGCTCCCTGAGGTGGGGTCACATAGAGGCTCATTCCCGGGCTGCCTGTGGCACTCCCTGAACATCAACAGCCAGAGCTGCCTCCAAGTTGCAGCTTTATTTTCAGAGCATGGCCTTGAGCAGCCGAGACAAGACAGGGTTTGGCCATGGTCCCTGCAAGCACAGAGGATGAGCTGCCCCGAGTCACCACAGTGCAGGGCTTTGCATACTGCTGGCCCCAGCTCTGCACAGGGCAGTGTAGTTTCAAGGCTGACAGGGTGCCCTGGAGGGGGGAAGAAGGAGACAAGTGGGGAAATGAAAGATTTCTCCAACATCTGCTCATCCCCACAGCACACAGCCCCACTGGGAGCCAGCAACGCTCCAGCTTTCCCTGCCACATGCAATCAGCAGCTGCTTTATTTTTCGGATCCTGCACAAATGAAAAACAGAGTCTTTGCAAGCTGCAAATACAAGTACTTTGCAAAGCCTGCAGCCAGAACCTTTTGGTCCCTCCAAAATATGTTCTGGCCATGAGAGTTTGAAGAGGATCCCCAAAGCTGCCAGCAATTCCCAGGAAAGCACACAAGGCTGGGGGATATTTCAAGTGGTCCTGTTGCTAAAGCAGCCCACACTGACTGGCATCTGTCCCGTGTGGGAGCCCTGCACACCAGCATTGCCTGCAGTTATCCACTAGCTGATCAATAGGTTACAGTCACCCCTGTGCACTTCATTTTCCAGACACAGGAGATGAGCCATGAAAATCTATACAACTGCACAGCTCTTTAATTTTTTATTTTTTAAGAAAAATATGCCTGTTTGGTTCAAAATAAATAAATAAACAAGCCCTAACAAGAAATGTTCAGTTATTTATTCCTGTGGATTAATGAAATAGAAACAGCATAAAGTTTTCCTATAAAATAAAATTGTTTGAATCTTTGAAGGTCTTAATTTTAATGCCTCACTTTAGGAGTTTCAGCTGAAAAGTGACGATAATTTTTAAGTGGTCTCTATTTTGTCCCTTTAAACTCATTGAATAAATATTACTGGTCAAATGTCCATGAGAGACACACAGTCAACAGAGTACACAGTGAGGCTGCACTGATGTCAGGTGTGAGGGGGTGTTTAGGTCCTCCCAGCAAAGCCAAGCCCAGTAAATACTGGGGGTCAGAGTGCTTTTTGTTTCTGCAATTTTGGAACCCAAGGGGAGAAGCATGTTGGGGTGCCAGCTCCCTTTGCACAAAGCCACCATCTTTTTGGGAGGGTAGCCCATCCTGGGCCACATTCTGCTCTCTGCAAATGCAGATTTCCACTTCAGCAAAATCTGTATCAAAATAAAATTAGGAACACCACCCCCCCCCACCCCCCCANTTTGCTCTTTTGTTCAGAGGCTCCCCTCAAGACTTTCCCTCAGAATCCAGGTTTTCCCTTAGCTCCTTATACAATTGAGGTAATGGCCCTGGCATCTGCAGATCTGGGGGAAGATTACATCAAAACCCAGTCATGACTGTGCCTCCCAAGCTCATCTAAATGGCCCCACAAAATTTTTGTCCTTTCAAGGACTCTTCCTCTCTTGAGATTTTCCATCCCTTGGTGATATTTGGACCAAGGGCAGCTTCTTGCGTTGCCCACTGGATGTAGACTGAAGTTATGGAGGGTTGTCCAGCACTGGTCCAGCCCTGGATCTAGATGACTGTGGAACAAGTAGTGAGCTGCAGCCCCAGAGGATGTTTTTGGTGCATGTAAGAGCCATTCCCCTCCATTACCCTCCCTCTCACAGTGTGTGAGTCTCCTGCATCCTTCCTTCTACTCCCTTTTACTCCTCTGATGCCCTATTTATCCCTTTGCCTTCCTCAAAACACAGGATGCTGGTCCTGGGGATCCTTTGGTTCCCAGGGATCCTTTGTCTGCTGCCAACAGCACTGTTAGAGGTACAGGGAGGGTAATGAAATTACTGAGAACTGCACAATAAACACCAAACCCAGACCCAGACTGTGCACAAACAAAATGTTCCAAACCACCTTCCCAACAATGGGGCTTGTGAGACTTATGAAAATCCAACTCACCTGTTTCCAAAAAATTTGTGTCTTCAATTGCTAAAAACATTAAGGAAAACCCCAATCCCAAATAAATGTCTGCTTTCAGAATAAAGAGAGTGTTTAAGTTTGAAATTAAAACCTGAACAGGGTGGTTTCATAAGCTGAAGACTCATGGCATCCCTGTTCACTGATTAAGCAACAAAAACAACAAACCAGTCATTTATTTTCAGCTGTAAGAATGTACTTTAGGTCATTTATCTTCAACTGGATTAAACTGGCACAGAGGCTGTTGAGAATACCTGGTGCTGTGGGTTAGAGTGAGACCAAATGATGCTGTTAGAGGCAGCAGACAATGACAGGCAAGTGGCAGCATCAGCCTCTCAGTGCAAGGCAGTCTGACTGCTGAAGGATTCACCTCTGTCCACAGCTGTGCTCATGAGGGGTTCTAGACCCAAGTTTGGCACTGCAAAATATTCATTTGGAAGGAGTAAGCATCTCCTGATCCTTTGATTTTGATCAGGCTGGAGAATAGTGGCTGGCTCAGCATCACTCCCCCTTTCAAAAATCAGCCTGTTCCATTGTGGGTTTAGGGCCATAAATTAGTATTATAGGTAAAAAGTGAAGTCTGTGAATGCTGTTTAACTCATGAGGCTACTATTCGAAGCTAATTTTATCTGTGCTCTTAAAACAGTCTTTTAATTAAATAACAGAAGCAGGTCCTAAAATCCATCTCATAACACCTAAGCCACAACTGAACCTGAGATCAGGGGTCAAGTACTGAGAACTTAATGTTAAGCGCCTCCCAAAATCCCAACAGGGAGCTGACAGATGGAATATGTGCCACTACACAAATGGCAACAAAAGTTCGTGTTTGCTTTTTGAGAAGCAGCTGTTTTTCAAGAAGCAGCTAGTTTCCAGTCCATCCCCAATCACTGAGAGTCCTCAGGGCTGCCCTGTGGCCCTCCCTGCTCTCAGGTACCAGGGAAGGAACAGGGCAGCTCCTCCCACAGGCTTTTGCTTTGGGATAGTGCTAAACAAAAGTGAACTCATGGATGGTCCTCACTTTATTGCAAGTAAAACCAGCCAATATGCAAGCCAAACACACTCTTAGCATAGCCACAGCAGAGCAAAAAACCTTCCTGGGCTGGAAGTTCATCTGAAAATCATCTCTTTTTTCCCTAGTACTGCTGTCTCCCACAGCAGAAGAACACCCCAAAACTCAGGCACTGCTCCCATGACAGGGTCCTGTGCTCCAGGAGTCCTCCCCCTTCGAAGGCTGATGGCTCCTGCACATGTGCCCTGACCTGGGAGCATGTGCCAAGCCTGGCAGGGCTTTGGGATGGCTCCCAGAGGGAGTGGAGCACCCAGAGAGAACACCTCTGTGTGTGTGTGTGTGTATGAGAATGCTGGAAATAAAGGGGGGTCCTGGAGCCCCCTAGCCCCAGTAAGAGAGAAATGAGACAGGTCAAGTGCATCTTTCCATCCTCCCATCCTCCCATTCTCCTCTGCCTCCTCATTGGCAAATGGGCAGGCAAACGCCTGCGGCAAGGGGAAGCCCCTGGAATTTTCCTTCGGGCTCCTGGGGAGTTCCTGAGTACAGGATGCGATCCCGGGAAGGGGTGGTTCAAGGGGGACAGAGGAGGGGAGGGTCCCTCAGCAGGCAGCTCCTCATGCGTGACCACTGGCAAGGGCAAGCGTATCAGGCAGGGTGAGGAAGTGGCCCTGGCTGCCTTCGCCCTCCCAGGGACAGAACGATGGCAGGTGGGTTTCCCATAAGTGGAGTGGAAAGCTCTTTATTTAACCTGCACCCACCACCTGCCCTCAGCCCTGGCCTTGCCTTCCTCGGGAGCATGCCAGGACTACTTTTTTGGCAGGCTGAGCCAGAAGAAATGTTTTGCAAGCAAAGGCTCCAGGTAACCCTTTCCTGCCTGGGACTGGCACGCTGCAGAGTGCCAGGGCAGCCCCCTTGCAGCAGCATGATGCAACACACAACCACCCCACACTGCCCTCAGCGCCACCGAGCACCTGCACCCAAGGGAGTCACAGAGCTGTGACTCTGCCTGGGGTCCTGTCCCCTCCCCAGTCCCGCTACTGTCTGGGGACTTCAGCCCCACCGCCCCCACGCTACATCCACAGGCGATGGAAGAACCTGAGCAAATGATGACAAACGACAGCATTAGGGGTGTGACAGAATGACTGGTGATTTAATGCTTCTTGAAGTTTTTTGTTTCCTTCCGCAGGGCATTGGTTTTAAAAACAAACAAAACGAGAGAAAATAAATTAATTTATGTACACTTTACATACACTGTGTCACATGGAGCTTTGCAGCAACAGTAACCAGAAATTGTTACAAAATAGAAAGTTACATGGCTGTTGCAGGCCCTCTGCTGCCTGCAACCTTGAAGGTCGTCATCCTGAGTGTGGTTGGCAAAGTGATCATGTAAACATGTTTAGAAGCATTTACGGTGGACAATGGATGGGCCAGCTTCATCATACTCCTGCTTTGTGATCCACATCTGCTGGAAGGTGGACAGGGAGGCCAGGATGGAGCCACCGATCCAGACAGAGTACTTACGCTCAGGTGGGGCAATGATCTGGAAAACACCAAGAGAGCTGAGATCAGTAAACAGGGCTCTGCTGTGGGTGGCAGGCACGGGGCTGTGTACAGCCCCATGCAGGGCAGCAGGAGAAGGCTGCTCCTGGGACCTTCGTGCTCCAGCCTTACCTTGATCTTCATTGTGCTGGGGGCCAGGGCTGTGATCTCCTTTTGCATGCGGTCAGCAATACCTGGGTACATGGTGGTACCCCCGGACATGACGTTGTTGGCATACAGGTCCTTCCTGATGTCAATGTCACACTTCATGATGCTGTTGTAGGTGGTCTCATGGATACCTGCGGACTCCATACCTGGGGGCAGCAGGGGGAAACAGGCAGGCACAAGTTAAGTGCAAAGCGAGAGCTCTGCGTGGTGACTCTGGAGAGAGGGGAGAGCTGCCAAGGGAAGAGAAAGTGAGGGGGGCACACACCAATGAAGGAAGGCTGGAAGAGGGTTTCTGGGCAGCGGAAACGCTCATTGCCGATGGTGATGACCTGCCCATCAGGCAGCTCATAGCTCTTTTCGAGGGAGGAGGAAGAGGCAGCGGTGGCCATCTCATTCTCAAAGTCCAACGCCACATAGCACAGCTTCTCCTTGATGTCACGGACAATCTCACGTTCAGCTGTCAGGGGGAAGCAAAGGCATCAGCGTTTGCAGAGGAGGAACGGGGAGCACTGGCACTGCCTCCATAGGTCTGCTGGGACTCCAGACCCCCAACCACACATAAGCTCCCCCCGGGGACTGTTTTTGGGGCTTACAACGGGGTGAGAGCATCTCTAGAAGTGCGAGGGTTGGAAACGAGAGGGAACTTTTTGGAGGAGGGAATGGTGCTTACCTGTGGTGACAAAGGAATAGCCACGCTCAGTCAGGATCTTCATCAGGTAATCTGTGAGGTCCCGGCCAGCCAGATCCAAGCGCATGATGGCATGGGGCAGGGCATACCCTTCATAGATGGGGACATTGTGTGTCACACCATCACCGGAGTCCAGCACGATACCTGGGGAAACAAAAAGCAGCCTTCTGAGAGGTGTGGCCCACAGAGGGTCCTGCCCTGGGGGGCAGAGTGCTTGCCAGATGTAGAGGACCAGTCCTGGGTGTCCTTGCTTGGGGAAGAGGAGCCAGAAGGACTTTGCACTCACCAGTGGTACGGCCAGAGGCGTACAGGGACAGCACAGCCTGGATGGCCACATACATGGCAGGGACGTTGAAGGTCTCAAACATGATTTGGGTCATCTTTTCACGGTTGGCTTTGGGGTTAAGGGGAGCCTCAGTGAGCAGAGTGGGGTGCTCCTCTGGGGCGACACGCAGCTCATTGTAGAAGGTGTGGTGCCAGATCTTCTCCATGTCGTCCCAGTTTGTGATGATGCCATGTTCAATGGGGTACTTCAGGGTCAGGATACCTCTCTTGCTCTGGGCTTCATCTCCTACGTAGGAGTCCTTCTGACCCATACCCACCATGACGCCCTGCAGGGGAGGAAAGCGGGGACTCAGCAACCTCTCCACGGGCAGCAGCACGGAACTCCCCAGCAAGACAGGAGGACGCGGAGGGCTGGAAGGCGGCAGGGATCCGCAACCACGGCTGTGGCAGAGTGTGCGGGGAGGCTCGGAGGGGGAGCGCGCCGTACCTGATGGCGGGGGCGGCCAACGATGGAGGGGAACACGGCCCTGGGGGCATCGTCCCCGGCGAAGCCAGCCTTCACCAGGCCTGAGCCGTTGTCGCACACGAGCGCGGTGGTCTCGTCCTCGTCACACATGGTCTCGGCTGTGTCTGCGGGGACACAGGGCGGCGGGGCTGAGCCTCATGGCCGGCCGGCAGCCGTGGGCGGTGGCGGCGGGGCCGGGGCTTACCTGGGCTGGCTGCGAGCTCCGCGCGTCGGGCAGAGAGAGAGGCTCCCGCTCCTCGCCGGGTCANGCCCCGGCCCAGGTGAGCCGGGCCCGGCCGTATAAGGCGCGTCTGCCGAGCCCCCCCGGCACCGCCCGCAGCCGAGGCCGAAATAATCCCCCGGCACCACCGGCCCCGTTACGGGCAAAGCAGGTGGGGGCGGCCGGGAGCCTCACGGGGCTCAGCGGGGCAGGAGGCGAGCGGCCATCGGCTCCGCGGCCACCACGTGCCAAGGCTTGGGGCTGCGAAGGGAAACGCGCCTCTCCCGGGTCTTTCCCATAGCTGCAGGTGAGCCTAGGGGGAGAAAGAGAACTGGGAGAGAAGTGACAAGGTAGAGCCCTGGTTTTCAGGGCACACGGCGACAGCCCATGCTAAACCCATAACTTTACACATCAAATTAAAGCCGTGCATCGTTTCCTTGCTGTGATTTTAAAATGGAAAAGAAATGCACGGGATAACATCTGTCAGACAAATGCCTGAAGAGAAGCCCGGTAAAGGATTAATCCTGGTCTGATCCCAGAAGCCTGATGTAGTAGTGAATAATAATGCCATTACGAGTGCCCATTGCTGGCCGCTGAGCTCGGGAACCCTTCAGCTACCCCTGTGGCTCACCCTTTCCAAAAGGAGTGCGGTCTCACGGGCAAGTCATCTCTGACGAGCTGAAGGTGCTATGCAAGTGAAAAGGAACAGTTCATCTCCTTCAGCTATGGGTATTTAAGCAGAGATTCCATGTGGGACACTTGGAAGATTTTACAGATACTCAGTTTCCAACAGAAAGAGGAGGCAGTAATGCAAGCAGATTTGCAGCCCTGACACTATGTTGATGCAAATCAACCTTCATGATCTTCTCTGAAGACACAATTTGTCAAGTGTAAATCCCTCAAAAATGTAGGGAATCAGGTAAGAAGAAACAGGAATAGTAGGCTAGAAGCACTATGCTGTGAGGAGTCTCCTGCGAGTGAAGGTATTTCTGCAGGTGATTTCCTCCACTGCAAGGCAGAGCAGACAGCTCAACAGAGAAGCAGACAACTTGTCTTCTCCTCTGTTTAACTTCTGCATCTCCAGGTTGGCTGCATTCCTCTTTACCTCTGGCAGCCATCTAATTACTTCTGCTATAGACTTTGAATTCCTGTTGTTATTAAAATATGCTCTTCTCTCGCTCTGTTCCTCAGCTTGTATTACCCTTCAGTTCTGTCATCAACAACTGGCAGTACAAAAATCAGAAGCCTGAAAGCACTTAAAGGCATCACAGCCACCAAATCTATTTACAGAACTGTAGTGCTTCGTTGTGATTTCCAAAATACGGTCAGTTGCATTGAATCAGAAATCAAGTAACAGAAACCTGAATGTCGCTGAAAGATAAACATCCTTAATCCTGCAATGAAACATGATGCAAGCATAAACTCACTCTATCCCTTCTGTTCCCTTTTATTTTCTCTCTACCCCAATCTAGTTTACAGCAAAGTGCCCAAATGGCAATGTTAAATTCTCCCACTTCTGAGTAAAATATCATTTTCTGCAGGTAGATTTGATGTTTATCTGGATTCACTAAATGAATGTGGTTTTTGTCTCAAGTCAGAAAGCAGCTGGAGTTAGTTTCCAGTACAGGGCACAAAGAACTCACTACCCACCATGCATAGCTTCTGAAACTGATCACAAATGACAACTGATAAACTTTCCTGCTGTGGCAACAACAAAGGATGCAAACATGCAAACGTGTACCTCCCATACTTTGTGTGCTCTCCATTACTGAGAAAATAACTATTTAAGAAACAATTTATATCCTTACTCAAGAGGAGCTATCCATCCCCCTCAGGCAGTTTTAACCCTCATCTTTTTGTCACAAGTTTGTTTTTGTTACACTTAGAAACAACCTAGAGCTGTGGCATTTGCCACCTTCCATATGCAGTGGTAAATGAAGGCATCCTCCTGGAGCAGTAATCTGAGACGCGAGCTCTGCACCAGCACAGATTATTACATAATGAAGCAGAGGACAGAGAGGAGGAACAACCCTGAGTCCCAGACTCTTCAAACTTTCCAACAGAATAGAGAACCAGTTCAACAAAACTAGTATAAGAGCATTAAACATCTGTTTAGACATGGAAGTTATTTTAATGAGGCTTTGTTTAAGTAAACTCTTTGTAAGTAGCCTTCTGTTTTGGCAATAGTCAGATGGAAAGCCGTTGTATAAATGCCAAGTGCCTCCCAATCCAGCAGTAGAGTAAAACAGTTGAAAACCCTACAGAGCTCATCTTCTCCCAAAAACCTTTTACAGAATACTTTTACACCAACCATGATAAAAATGATCCAGCAGAGAAGCCAGGCACTTCGAAACAATGGATAAGGGTGATCAGAACCGCTTGCACCTGAAGCAAGCTTTCCAGGGCTTGCCCTGCCCCTCCTGACAGAACACAGAGATCTGGCCAAAAGTCTAGGAAGAGATGAGATATTCCCAAAGTGACATATGGTGGACAGTCTGTTAAAGAGATTCCTCTTCAAGCAAAACTCAGAAGTCTAGGAAAAGTTAAGGCAGAACACATTTTGGCAGGGGCAAGCAATCACTTCTTCCATTAGTCCCTTTCTCCCAAAACCCTGCTAAGTTTATCAAGGTGAAACCACCCTCAAAGTGACATTCAGTCAAACATGTGGGATTCTTCCAAGGCTTTAAATGAATGACTCCTTTGAAGCCAGAGCCATGAGTTATGCTCACACTTCTCAGCCATGCAAGACTGCAGAAGAGCAAAGTTCGCTGCTTAGAACAATCTTAGAAGATGACTGCTAGTGCATTTCTTTCCCATATTAGTTTGAACCTCTCTACATAAATCTATTCTTCCAAACATGTTCAGACTCTCAGCCCAGCTTACTGTATTAGTACAGGGAGGAGGGGAAGCCACAGAAGGGGAGCTGTGCTTTTAAAACTAGAAACTGGATTCTCTTCAACCAATTTAACTTCTGACCTTCTCAGCTGTTAGATCAAGTTGTTGCAGCAGGCATGGAGCCAGACAAGTAAAACATAAGGGCGTGCAAGTTGCCCTGCAGTCAGTTTCTGGCTCTTGAGCTACATACAAAAGAAAGGGGCAACACTTGCAATAACTTTTAGTGAAATACTAAATTCTGCTGTTAATCAGAATAATTGAGAAATTGTAGTTTAAAAAAAAAAATTATTCCCATGTCAGAGATAACTAACTGGGGCAGTGGGGTTTAAAAGGAAAAAAGGAAATTAGCAGTGTCTAGCAGTAGAGACCAAGGCATGGAAGTAAGGGAGATCATGCTGTACTCCCACACTTTCCTAACTGCTTTTGAGGTTTCTTCTGAACCTAGACAGAAGCAGTTGCTGTGAATGACTGCATGGTGAGCTGCTAATCCCATTTTACATGTATGCTAGAAATAGCTTAAAGGGAAGTTAAATGGATACAATACTAAAATGTTTGGAAAAAGTTTAATTTAACAGATATGAACTGAAAGGATGGAGTATTTAGTGGACCAGAAGGCTTTGAATGAGAGCTGTGCTCTACTCCTTCCAGTCGCAGACAAGCTGAGTGATCGGTGACAAGCCAGTTATACTTTTTGTGCAAGTAACCTTTAATGCAAAACTGAAATTACTGAAATTACCTAGTTTCTGCAGCAAAAAGTGTTGTATAAAGAAAGAGTGGAGTTATTTGAGATAATAACCTATTGTTTCTTAAATAATGTACGCAGTCGCCCAGCACTGTGTTCAGTATTTTCTCTGAACTGAAATCACAGCCCCAGTGGTGACAACACAAGTTTCCCACCCTCTGCAGTGGGTCCCTGAATTTCACCCTGGAGGTCTGTGTATCCTTGAGTCTCAGACAGGACATGTTCTAATCAAGATACAGAACAAAACAGCAAGTTTATGAAAGGCACAGAAAATGAAAACTTTATTTTTATTTCGCCTGAAAACACAACTCTGCGTCCTCTGACTAAAGCATCAATGTCTATACATTTAAGACCAAGTATATTACTTATACAGACTTTATCACAAAGCTTTAGCAAAGAACCAAACAGAATGTAAAGAAGTAAACATGAATTCAAAAGTTCTTTAGAAAAAATATAAAATTCCAGTGAGAATCATGCTTGTCCCTGAACATAGAGTTCATAGTTTGCTTTTAACACAAATTCAAAGTAAGAGTTGCATTTCAAGTTGCCGAGTTCGTTTGCTTGAAGCAAGTCCTTCACCTCTGGTAAATACTCACTTAACTGAACTCCTACAAAACAAAACCATTTATTACAACACCGATTAAAGTACTTTGCATTAGCAGTTAATATAATTTTCAAGTAAAACACCTATGCCTGCCTCACAGCTAAACTCCTCTTTTGGAATTGGGAAGATCTGATCCTATTATACAATAAATACAAAAAAGTCAAGAAATACAATAAAGCTTAAGTAGTCTGCAAAACAAAGTTAATTTTTTTTTTATCCAGAGTTCAGTAATTTCATGAATAAACCTAAAATCCAAGTATTTGGAGTCTAGATAACACTTCAAAATAAAAATAAATAAGAAAAGAAAGGCAAGAGAAAAGAAAGCTCAGTCATACAATAACTATTTATCAGTTGCAACAGTTACAGTGTAGGCTGTGCAAGTCTTAAAAATGCAAGGGAATTGACAGGATTGAACACACAAAACTGGAACTTTTCTGAAGTACTTAAGTTTTGTCTTTTTCACATGAAGCCTTGTGTGTTCTGCAAAAAGTTGCTATACAGTAATATTTAAAACAGGCTTTGACTCTCAGTTGCTTCCCTTCTCTCCTCCCTCCGCCAGCTGTGAATTCCACGGCCATAACTTCCTATAGTCAGCTTTAAGTGGAGAATGGGAGGTGTATTTTTTTGTTTTGGCTTTTGGAGAGAAAAAACAAAAAATAATTTGGCTAAAATATATTAAGTTCTACTGAGTGACAGTCAATTAGTTACTATCCTGTATCTTACAGAAGAGACATATTTACCTCCAGAAGACCTATTTT
Source organism: Peucedramus taeniatus (assembly GCA_013400575.1). NCBI lineage: Eukaryota > Metazoa > Chordata > Aves > Passeriformes > Fringillidae > Peucedramus > Peucedramus taeniatus. Next base: position 47,527 of record WBNO01007728.1, read on the forward strand.
ACTGTACAGTAAGCAACAGCTGAATCTGTTGACTGCTCTACTGAGCAACTAACTTAAAGATACTAAGACTACAACCAAGAAATCTGCTCATATCTTATCCCTCTGAACACTTTACAGAGATAGATTTAACTCCAAATGATTTTAACTGCCTAGTGGAATCACTTTTTTTAATACTCTGAGAATGTAATAATGCTACTTTTTACATATTAAACTTAAGCAGCTTTTGAAACAACAATTTCAAGACACTCAATTATATTTAAGTATACTTTACCTTCTTTCAACAGCTTTTGTAGTATTTTCACAAATATACTATCTTTAGATGCTTCAATGGGGTCGTCTCTACCATCTGGACAGGACCATCTGCAAGTCAAAGAATAATTTCAGGAAAGAATTACACAGACAAAATAACAGGAAAACTAACAAGAAAAAAATCCAAACCACAGGAAAATTAGATAAATTATCAAAGGTGATTAATACATGTCCATATGGAAGCATTATGTGCTTGGTTATAGCTCAAAGCAAGAGGGTTTTTTCTACCTTGTGTTAATTAGTCATTATTCCAATGAAACTGGAATGAAACTGCACTACTATAATGCAGTCTAGTTAGGAGGAGAATAGAAATGTTTCCCATCTTGTAAACCATTAAAAATCCCAACCAAACAAAATTATTTTTTTGATAAAATAAAAGTATTATCCACTGAGATAAGAATTACCTATTCTCAGTAATTACATTTTACATCTGAGGTGATGAAAGTGTAGTTTTTTTTTTTTTGGTAGAATAAAGCAAGAGAAGCAATTCTCTAATGTTAAAAAAAATCAAATCAAAACAAAAATCAATCACTGAGAAAAGAAATGGGGGGAAATTGCAAAATATAAGTTGCAGGCATGTAACAGCACACACAATCACAAAACAAACAGTTTATCTACTCTGTGATCAAACATAAAGACTCATGAATACCAGTCTCATCTGTGATACAAAAAAATCACAAACACATTTTTCTAAGAGGAAGACTGTTTTAAATGACAATTTTTCATCCTTGCAGAGCTTTATATGCACCAGCTTAAAGTCAACACCAACCTAACTTGTTTTGCTGTGATTCTAACCTTTCAGTTGTTAAAATTTCCTGTTCCATGTGCTAAGCTGACAGACAAAACTGGTTCTCATATCACTCCCTAAACTACCACAGGCCTGTGGGGACGTGCTGGTAACAGATCTGAATGTGGATTCAGAAGCTATTATTGACAAATCCTCTGTACTTCACTGGTTTTACCCTGGATGTCTCTTCAGCTCCTAAATGTCTAGGATTACATCTTTAATTCCACTGTGAAGAATGTGAGGAAAGGAAGGAGGGAAGGGGGATTTTCTCCCCTTGGGCACAGAGTAGGATAGTGAGGACACTAGCAGAGCATCAGGAGCACACTCAGCAAGGCTCTCCATCCTACCCTACCTTATCCCCATTTGTAGCCCTCAAGTTAGAAACCACAGGTCATCCTTTAAAGTAGGTACTGTCATATCTCAAACGTTTGCTTTTGCACGCAGGTGAACGTTAACACCACCTCTCTGTAAGCCTTTGTGAGCCTTGCTGGATGGGAAACTCAGCTGGGACATCAAGTTTTCTACTCACTATTCAGTGTAAAGTCTGCATCTCAAATTTGCCCTGGTTTGGCCCCAGAGTGGCCAAAATCCTGTCAGCACTGTACGTGTTTGAACCATTAAAATACCACATTCAAAACCCTGTGCTTGTTCAGGGTAGATAGATCATAAACCAATAACTGGAGTGGTGCCATGTAGGAGCTCTGAATTCTTCTGTCTTTAAAATTACAGGAAGGGAAAACACTTGGAATAGTGTGAACCTCTCTCTGCTTATGATTTGTGTTATATATGGACATAACTTATCCATGCAATTAGGAATTATTTCCTAGACACCACTGCCATTTGGAATCTATCCCATGCATAAGTGTGAATCCAAATGCTGCTAATTTCCATTTTAATCACAAATGGCACAGTGCATTTGGAATGTATTCTCTCCTCATCTTCTCTTCCTTAGGTTCCTCTTGGAACACAGGTGGGAGTTAGGAAAGTCAGAAGACTTCTGAGAGTTGTAAAGGAAAGGAAGGAAATGCCATTTGCATTATTTAACCTGGGAAAGAACAGTACCACTGCTTGATGAGAAGATTCCTGTGACCAACTGGATTCTGCCTGTATTTGGTTTTGAACATCCACAAGAGGGGCTCTTCTAAACACTGTTCAGGCTTTGACCTCTTAGAGCCAAGAATGCAGTTTTAACTCAAAGAGGTCATGAAATTGTGAGTGTGGTTCAATGGTAAAACCCAAGTGAAATAAAAGCTTCCGGGAGTGACCTCTACCTATGTTATCTTATTAAAAAGCTTCTACTTGAGGTGCTTCAAAGAAAAAAAAAAAAACAAAACATTAAAAAAGTTCAGCATTGGTCACTTCTTTTACTTCAGGAAAGGTTTCAAGAACAAAAGCTGCATAGGTTCATTTCTGCATCAGGTGCCAGGACTGCACAGTAGGTTGCCAGTGAGATAAACCAACAAAATACTATAGATTTTTTTTTGCTGTGGTTTCGCTTTACAAATAAGAATACCTGGTCTGATCAGACACATTATACTTTACTAACCTTATCCTGTGAAATTAAATATTTTTTGTGAATTAGAGAACAGTACACTAAAATATAATTCTGGAAAAGTTGTGTCTCAGGAACATATATTTATACTTACCCATCCCTTTGGAGAGCCTTACAGAGAATCTTAAGTTTAAGATCATTTACATCCACTTCTTCTTCCTTCAATTCATATAAGAAGAAAAGACAGGCATATTAAAATTCTAGGGTTTTTTACAAAGAAATAATCACTCTGTCACACAGATTGCACCAATTAATTAGATTCTTCAACCACCAAACATCAGTTTTAACATATGCTGTTTTAACAGATTATCTGATTGGACTGTTGAAACACCAAACACTGTTTGTTTCCATACGAAATCATGGATTCAGACTTTCTACAGCACAACTTGACTGCTGTAGATGACCAACCAACACAGCTTGTAAAAGGGCACAAAAATACCAATTTGTAAAACATTGTATTAAAGGCAAATTTTACTTTACCATGTGCTAAATGACGACTGGAGTCAAAGCTCTTTTTTCAGTATGGCCAAGCTAACTAACATGTACTAGTGTCCACATTAGGATATAAGTTTAATGAATATATTAGTAAGTGTTTTTGAAGATATACATTTGATTTGAAAAGGGCAGTTTCTTCATTGCACAGAAACCACCACCTCTGATTTGTGCTGAATGGTTCTACACAAGTTACACGATCTAGAAATTTTAATATTTGTGGGAAAAAATTGAAATTGCATGAGTTTAGAGTAACATTTATTTTATTGAGAAGAAAAAAAATACAATTGGAAAAAAAGCAAATGAAAAATCTGTGGTTCAAAGATATTTATGTGTTACAAAGTGGTGAGTATCCCACATTGCCTCATGGCAATTAGTGAAACTGTCAAGAGGGAAGACACAAGAACTAAACTACTGGAAACAGCTAATCTTTGTCCTGTTTGGAGACAGCCTGTAGGGAAGCAAGGCTCTAAAAAGAAACTACAGACTATAAACGGGAAGTGAAGATGAAGAGTGTAATTTTTCTTAAATTATCTAAACCACACTTGGCATTATGTCTCCAGTGACTTAAAAACAAACTGAAAAAACACATCAGGGTTTGTTTTAATTACCATACACTAAGCTAATATATTAATTAACTACAGATGCATCGCCCTACCTTAAATAATAATAAAAAAGTCTCCAGGTTAGAAATCCTTCAAAGAGTTTTCCTACCTCTTCAATATATTCCAGCAGATCAAGTGCTTTCTTGAAGTCATATTCATTGGCTCTTCTGTTCTCATCACATATGAACAACTATGAAATCAGAGATTAACGTGAAGAATTATTTTTAGCCTACAAACTAACGTAACTGGTATCAGGGACAACCCACTGTGGGAAGACCACCACATATTTTCTACTTTCATGACCTTCTCATGAAAATATGTCTTGATTCAACCGCTAGTATTTTTATAGTAAGGAATATACTTAAGGTTTTAGAGGAGCATTCCACCTACGTGACAATGGTCTGTGGACAAATGATACTGGATACAAGGCTGCTGGGTTTCAAATTTAAGTGCCATTTAAGGCTGTAACATTCCTGGACTACTGTAGCCAGAGCTCAGCTCCACAAATAAGCTCTCTGAATTATTTCGGTAATTAAGCTCAAAGCAGTACTTCAGCACATGTGCTGCCTTTCACCCCTTAAAAACAACAAGTTCCCCTCAGTATTTCTTATCACCCAATTATAAATTAGTACTTCAAAGAGAAATTAACATCAACACTCTTTTAATTTACACTTTCTGAGTTTCATTTTTTGCATTGCAAGTAGCAAGTATTAACACTGGTTTGACAATAACAGAGAATTCAGAAGGAAAACTGTTGTGGTGCCAGCACTTGCCTAGTCCTGACTGACACTTCCTACCCTACCCTAATCCCACAGATAGCCTTACTTAAACACAGGTAATGACTTCACAATCTGCTACTAGCACAGTTCTAAGAAAATGACGAGAATGTAAACAAGCATGCTTGTTCACATGCTAGCTTTTGGTTTTCCACAGGATTACAGAAAAATACAGAAATATCGGCACCCAGACATAAGTGACTTCTTTTAAAATGTATTGCTGTTATTGATGGGGTATTTTTTGTGTGTATCACTGGATGGTAAAAAAATGTGGCAAACAAGGCAGAATCAGTAAAGTTACTGGTTCCTGGCTCATATCAGAAAGGAATGTGAAAAAAGAGTCAGCACTATTACTTATCCTAGTACTGGAACAGCTCAAATTTTGTTTTCATTATGGGTTGGATTTTTGTAAAAGAAAACGAAAGTAGAAAGACTTCCGGTGCCTCTTTACAACAGGTGACCAAAAGCCTCTTCCTGCTTCTAGTACTTCCTTTTTCTATCTTGCAGCATCCTTCTCCACTAAGGTAGAATTGTTTATTCATTCTGCCTTCCAAGTTCTGCCCTACCAAGAATGTAAAGGAAGGTAATAACTGTCTCACATCCAAAAACTGGTTTAGACCAGTAAATCAACTTCTGGCACTAATCTGATTTGCTTTTTCTTGTAGCAGCACTCTAAAGCACACATTCAACAGAAAAAACTAGGACTAAACCCATCATTCTGATGTTTGCTGGTAGAAACTAAGTGAAGTTAAACTAATTCATACATCAGATTTTTATATGCTTAGCAAGTTATATAAGGGATAAAGGCAGCTGTGACCTTCTCATTTATTTTATCACAAAGGGCAGAAAATATACTGGAAAATTTACCTGTGTAATGAAGAAAACATGGGACACTTACATCAATGAGCTGAGATGCAGACAGCACTGGCATATCGTTGAGGTTCAACTGTTTCTCTGCCAGGAGTTGTTCGGGAAGTGTCTCCTGATGTAACAAAAAGCGCTCCTGCTCTGATATTTCTTGTAGTCATTTAAGGAAATGAATGTTTCATGTTAGTAAAATGTAATAATAAATTTTGTGGCACAACAATAACTGTCAAGTCACAATATTATTCAAGCCTACAAGTGTTTGTCATGAAGCATTCTCTTTGGACACTCATCCACGTTCCCAAAGCACAGAAATACTTCCACTTCAATACTGCCTTCCCAGGGAAATAGTTCTTACTTTCCACTCATGTTCCCAGTGTAATGAAAATGCATAACTCTAATTTTGCCCCAAAACTT
>WBNO01007728.1:53348-92895 GCA_013400575.1 Peucedramus taeniatus
GAGGATTGGATGGAAGCTGCTGCTCTGGGCAAAAAAATGAGTTGGTTCAATTTTAAGGAGCTGTGCCATGGACATGTTCCATCTCATGAACTGCTTAATTTTTGACTGTTTTATGCCTGCCAGTATGAGCTGCTTTAGGATGAGAAACATGCTACTCTGAGACATCCAAAATGGAATAATATCAACTACACTATGTGAACCATGCCATGCATGTTAGAATAGGGAAAATAATTCTGTGGAGCATTTAATCTGTTTAGAGGAATAAGCAAAAGGTGGCAGAAATAATTATCCTTTATCAATAGGAAAGTGATACACAAAGAGTTTAAGTTTTAAAAACTACATCATGTGCCACACAGAAATGTGTAGCAGAATGAAGTCCAGAGCAAATTTTGAGAGTACTCAAGTCCACTGAAATAAAGCTTTGATTACCTCATTTGTCATTTTTAAATTTCCCTATTTAAAGGTGAGACTCTTCACATCAGCACAAGCATTTTCACAGTGATAAAAAAATAGATTTAAACTTCAAAATTTCATGCAATGCTATACAACTTAAAGGGCAGATAATACATTATTATTATGTGCTAAAAAATTTTTTTAAAGACTACTTAGTTAACCTAATTATTACCAAGCTTCTTCAACAGGACTGAAGAACTGTTCATTACATAGATGGATAAATATGCAGATAAACAGAAGTAAGCTTGAGCAGCAACTCTGAGTCACATTCCAAAGCTTCCCCCTGGTGGCCAGAATCCTTCAACCAGTAGTGCAAAATTGCTTTTTCTCAAACTCAGAGTACATGTGCTGCACAAACAGCATTTTCCAAAGGGATAGCAATGGCAGAGCAGTGGAATCATTGCATTTGGTAATGAAGCAGGATAGATATTTGTACTTCTCCTGTTCACATCATTTCAGATAGAGTACAGTGAAACACTGTCATGGTGACCTTCCTAGATACAGAGAGCAAAAACCCTGAGAAAGCACTTCTTGATCACAAATGTATATATTTGCAACTGCATTACTGCACTACAACACAGTTACAGGATTTCCTTGTATAGCCTAACAGCCTCAGGACTTGGGAAGAATTCAAAAGTGAAAGCCATTCTATAAACGGGCTCTAAGGAATTAATTAATTTTTACCTTTCATCTGAAATATAAAATGCAGATTCATTAGACTACATTCAATGTGAATGGTTGACAACTTTCAGCCACTTCTCAAAGTACAGGTGGCAGCTTGTTATTTTCGCCAACTTGTATAAACATGTTAGTAGAAAAAGCGGAAAGGTACAGATTTGCCATGGTCATAGTCCTAACTCACACATAAAAGCGAACACTGAGGTTAGTGCCTCACACTGTCTTCCTTGTGCTTCCTAAAATAAGCAAAATCATCAGCCCATTTATCCTTAACACACTAAGTCACCACCCTCAACATAAATAATCAACAATCTCCAAAATTAATGGGATTCTAATTCAAGTAATTTAGTAAGTCTTTTCTTCACTTTGCCCTGGTTCTATTTCTTACCTTCTATTTTCTCTTGCAGTATGTCTTCCGAGAAGTCTGATGCTAGAGCAGCTAATTTACTCAAGCCAAGAAGTGTTTTCTTCTTTGCAAAATATCGTGTCTCCATATTTGCTAAAGTCTGCAATGTTCTGTGAGCCTAAAATTAATAAAGATGTTTTTGTAATTTAGGATCAGAAGGTTAACAGACAAGAATTTTATCGGAAGAGAAGTCTCATAGCTATTTATTGTTCGTAATACTATAACCCTTAACTTTAAAAGTTGTACAATTTGCACAGTGAAACTCTGCATTACACTCTTCAAGAAGAGGATCTGTCCTTCAACAATATATTTTAAAAATCTTTTAACTGCTAATCAAAAAAACCTACCTCATTCTCAAAGGATAAATTGCAACTTCACACATTGTATCTTTATGATCTAATTCAATACTTTGCAATAAAAGCCAGGCAAGTATGTTTTGACAGAACATTTTTGCATGCAGATTTACCTGTTAATTTGAGAATTTGACAAAACAGAATTGTGTATAACTTCTGCAGTAACCAAACACAGAGGCAAGAATTTGATTATTAGACAAAGGAATAGTTTCTGAGCACTTACTCCAAAACAAACTATCTACACAAATTAACTGGATATTTTAGAATCCTTACCCCCTCTTCAAGGTGCTTTGCCATGACACAGACAATCGACACAAATGGAATATTACAATATTCTCGGAGTGGTTTTTATTTGTTTTGGTTGGGGTTGGTGGGTGGGACTTTTTTGTTCGTTTAAGAGGGATACGGCATTATGAGCCTCAAATCTGTGTAGGATAAATGTTTCCATGGTTTTCATGCTTAACAAATGTGCACGTGGATTGAAAGAAGCCCTTTTTGATTTGAAATACTTTAAACTGTTAGATGAAATGCATTTTTAAGTTTAGCAGAAGGATGGAAAGACTGACCAGCAAGAAGAGGGACATAAGTGAAAAGCCCAGAAGGCAACAAATGATCATGTTTAAAAACAATGTCACATTAATCTATAAACATATACATTTGCTATTAAAAATACTTTAAACTATCTATGTAAGTGATGAAAGTTACCAATAGCTTTTTTACTTTCATAATACCTCAGAGAAACAGAGAAGTTTCAGTTTTACCCTGGCTGGATAATATTATAATGCTATTGATATTTACTATAAATCCCCAATTCCATCAAAGTAGTGATTGTGTAGCCAAACCAAACTTCCTTGGTAAAAAGTACTAGCCACCAGGGATGAAAAGCAGCTAATTTCCATTACATGGTGCAGTGGCTTACATGAGATACCAGATGGTGCCTGAAGGGAGGCTTTTGGTACTCCAAAAGTACCAAATTAATTTTCTGCCATCCTTCCCCTAACTCACTTGAATAAGCTGTCTTTTGTTGGGGAAGAGTCAAAGAGTCAAAACTTGGTGAATTACCTACTTGAATATATACCTGACGTGTTCAACATGTGGTATTTCCATTTGTCTGTATTTATTAACCCTACCTTTTGCAAATCCTGGCTATTGATGTCATGTAACCAGCTCAGATGTTCATGTGCTTGCAAGAAACTGGCCAGCTGTCCATGCTGAGCAATAGGCTGAGATAACAGCTTTCCTCGCTTTCCTTTTTCCAGATACCAGCGAAACAGGAAATCTGAAAAGTTCTGAACACAACAGAAACATGAACAAACTTTAAAAGTTATATTTCAGTATCTAGTTTGCCTTCTAAGTGCTTTATAAAATACAACTGGTAAGAAAATAGTAAAAACCTGCTTGATAAAGCCAGTCACACACACACATGACACAAAACACAGTGTTGATAAAAATCCCCATAAGAATCCTGATAGAAAGTGTTTAAAGCATTCATGAGCTCTCTGCAATAGATGCTGATAAACACAGAATCCTTCAATTAAAGTGATGGAAGTGCCAAAAGTAAATTCTTCACATTAATACACAAGAACAGGAATCACATCAATCACAATTCTTCCTGTCTCATTATCAGACCTGTTTCTTTGCCCCCTTTGAAACTTCATGCTTACTATTTCCTTTCATAAACAAGTTTACTTCAGCTGTCACTGTTTTTGTAACATTCCCTCCTACCTAAAAGTTAACCAGCAACCTTTCTTCTCTTAGGTATTGTTTAAAAGAACCTCTCTTTTTTTAAAAGAAAAACCAGCCTATTTTAACCTCAAAAGCTTGAATGTGAAATAACTAATCAGGATTTCTGTTTGAGATTTAATTTAGTCTTTTCAGGACAGAATTAGAATAATGCTAAATTTTAATTGCATTAACAATTTAAAAATGAAGTCTGAAGAGGCCATCAGTATGATATTCTATCCATTAGACTTATCTATTCAGCTCTACACTTGCCAGTAACAGTTACACAGTAACTTCTTTTCAGGAATTCTAAATTTCCCCTTTAAAATAAAGCATATGAAGAGGGGGAAAAAAAAGGTAATTTATCCCCTTTGACAGTCCGGCTGAGTATTTTAAGACACACTATTTAAGAAGTTTGCTATAACTTCTATTACTGATACTCCTGGGTTTTGCTATTTAAACAACCTTTATGTACTCTCTTTACTACTATGTAGACTGCAGGATTTCTCTTTCCCCAATAGGTGTGGAAAGCTAAACAAATTCATCTCACCAATTCTCAAATTAACACCTTTTTGTTCCAGTCCCACACATTTCGAGTAATCTCTACCACCTTTTCCTTAAGCTTTCTAATATTTCAGCACACTTAATTTTTACACTAGATTTTAACAGACAGATGAAAAATTGTCCAACAAATATGTAGCAAGACAATGCAAAAAAACCCAAAGCAACAGCCCTACTTTCCTACTCTTCCTAACTACTTTTATATTTATACATTAATTAATTTTCTATTTACACATTTAACAATTTAATCTCTTTTGGAAATTATGCTCCATTTTATATTATGTTAGTTTAATAAAACAACAGTGTAATGACAACAGCAACTCAGTGAAGAAGTCAAAAAATGCTGAAAAATGTTAAGAGTAAGAAACCATGTCTGGGGCACAAAAAGGTCCCATGAAAAGGCACTGCCCATACAGGTAGTACCTTTATTTCTGCTGGCTAGCGTTGCCTTCCCAATGTAAAATACTCCACTGAATATTTTACAGTGAATATCGACTTACATTTTCCTCATTATCCCTGTATGTATTTATATAATTACATATGCATTTAAAAAAAAGGGGAAAAGAAACTCCAGAAAGAAATAACAAATTTTGCAATATTTCAGGTGCAAACTTATTATAAAACACTACCTAAAGGAAATAGAAGAGACTTGCCTGATCTGAAAACTGAGTCATGTAGTGCTGTAACCTGGCCTGGTTGTCTGTCTGCTCACACAATTGCACCAGGATATCAAAGTCGCAGTACTTCTCTGCTAAAGCAGCTGCCAAATGGTACTGTCCCAGGGAAACTAAGTAACCAAGAAAAAGAAGTTTTATCAAACAAGCTCACCTTTGTCTGAGACCAGAAAAATGAAAACAAGTTTCAAGTGTTGCCATCGAGGAGATAGTCACACATTCCCAAAGGAATATTCCCCTTCTGCATAAATCTCCGGTGCACATGCACGCTCGCAGACCTATCACCTCTGTCCCACAGCACAAGAGGGATAAAGGGAATACTAAATGGCACCATGTCTTCCATTTCCTCTGGAAATTAGCATCATCTGCTATTTGCACTGAGGAAGGGAATTCCACCCATGACTTAACATCTACAGTAACAGCCACTTAAATACACAAAGCAAAAAAGCAGCAGCCATAGACTTTTGAAAAAGAACAGGACAAATAAAGATAATTGGGCTTGCATTAAAGAGAAATTACTTAAAATCTTTCTTTTCGTTCAGTTAAATATGTAAGAGTCAGCAGAAGACTTAGTTCTGTTTGTAAGGAAATATGAACCTTAGATTGAATATAATGATATAAAATGTATTTATAAGCTAAGAGAGCCCATGAACGTGAGCAATGGTAATTTTATGAAGTTTTTTCTAAGAATGCTCAAAAGTTATCATTAGATTGTTCTACTTATATAACTTACTTGAGTCAAAAAAAAAAAAATTATACTTTCCAAAGTTACTAAAATGCATTTACACCAACTTATTTCCATTTTAAAAGACAGCTTTTCTATGGCTTACTCATTCAGGATTTGACCACATCCAACACATTAAATAATGGGTGTGATTATAAATAATTTGGCTCCAAAAAGTAACTATTCACTGATAAACACCAAACAAGCTTTCAGGCATATAGTTTTATCTCAACTTGCAACAATATAAACATTTAGAATCCATTTACAGGCTACTTTCAGCCAGGCAGCACAAGATAAAAAACTGTCAGAAAAATGCAACAAGTTAGCAGAAGACAAAAATTCAAGCACCCAGGTGTCTAATAAGAGGTACACACACGGAGCGCAGTCCTGGATGCTAACTTGTAATCTGCTTTTATTTTGTAATTATCTCATTAAATCATAAACCAGCCATTTGTACTCTGAAAGCAACTGTGTAAAGCAAGCAGAATTCATACACAGACCATTTACTCTATCAAATTGGTATCACTTCCTCATCGAATGGATCATTTAATCTTTTTGTTAAAGAATGTGAAGAGCACTCACGGAGAGGGGACAAGAGCTCGGATCTTTTCTGGACATATTCCATTTCCACACTGCTGTACCGCTCCTGATCAGCCAGGCGATCCACAGACTTCAGCTGAGCGACGTAGCTATCCAGGAAGCAATCCAGGAGTGCCACCAGCTGCTCGGCCACCACGCTGCGGAGGTTGCTGTCTACCTGGGGATACACCACCTTCAGAATGGTACTGTGCTGACGCTCTATTGCCGCGCGGAGGCCGCTGGAGGCTTGGGAAAACAACACAGGGAACATTAAAGCAATAATCCAATCACCACAGCAATCTATGGCAAAGTGTAAGAAAAACATTACTACGCATAATAAAGAAAAAAATACAATGAAAAAAAGCCAATAAATGTTTTTGTTTTGAAAATCAAAGTAATACCGTCATCACTCCAGCCCCGCAAAAAACAACTATTCCCATCTACTTTTACATATTAAACTGGGCCCAGACGTGATAAACCAAAAGCCTGAACTATGCAGATCTATGCTGCCAGCTACTAACATTAGCTCTTTTCCCAGAAGATAATAATTACTTGCACTATTTGTAAGCAAAGAGAATACACACAAGGAAAAGGCAACTTCCGTTAACCTGATTTAAATACTTTGATATAGTCATCAAAACACAAGATCAAAAGAGTTTGCATGGGTCCTGCTTTTGTGAAGAGGAATATGGATTGCAAGATTTTTGTCTTGGAAGCACTAAACAAACATATTTTACGTGTAGAGGCTACAAGGAAACTTAAGCATCCATTGTAAAGTGCTTGCTTCTGAGAACATTTGTTCTGATAGTTTTTCATGCTATTAAACCATCAAAACAAAACAACATTTATGGATGTAGAGAATCATCAGTCCTTTTAAAACAGCTATGGATCACATTTTATGATTTATTTAATGTTATTTACCCCACAGATCTGCCAACCAGAACCAATGCACTAAAAAAAAAACCTATAAAAATTCTAAAATTAGTTTTCTTTCCCAAATTTGTGGTTTTATAGCCAAATTTGCAATGCAAGTTTTAAAAAAGCGTCAACAGTACTGGACAAACTAAGAGTTCATTGATTTAGCCCATTTCATTCCCCAAATGAAAACTTTATTTTCACTTACTCTCACTGACAACCCTGTAGCAGTTTTTAACAGAAAGTTTAAAATTCAGACTGAAATTCATGTGTTCTGAAACTTATGAACTTGTAATAGTATTTTCTCACCTGTCCATGGAATATATTCAGGTTCTCTTTCTGGAAGTTTTCCTGTTTTATATAAAGAGGCTCTAGACTGACGATACTGACAGGCAGCTTGTAGCATATCCTATTGAAAGGTAAGGATGTCAATTATTTTAAAGTCTACCTCAGTATACACAGACCAAAAAAGATGCTGTCTTTTGTAATTCTGAAATGTTCCTTCAATATCCACATTCTTTCTACACCACTTTCTCAGATGGACAAAAGGGGACATACTGACTGAGCAAGAAACCTTAGTGCTCAAATACAAGTTCTTCACTCTTTGCTAGGTATTCACAACTTCCAACAAAGCTGCAACTTCTCAAATTATCTTTAACAGTGTCTCAGGTGGAAAAGGAATGTCTCTAATTCTGCCCAAGGCTGTCTTTTCCTTCCTGCTGTATTTGGACATGTGAAAAGCACATTTATTTTTCTTCACATGTCAGTAACTCATATGTGCTACACTCAGCTTGTTCTGTGCTCTTCAATGTTTATCTTCCCCTCCCACAAACATCTTGGTTAAGGCAGTTCTGTACCTTAATGATGTTGTTCACATTTACAACTATCTGGGCCCACTCGATTGATTCAATAGGCATATCTTTCAGAATTTGCTCCTCCTCTTCTAATAAGCATTCAAAGATGGAATCTATCTGGGATACCTTAAAAACAGAAAGAAAAGTTACACTGAACACAAATGCGTCCACTATCAGCTGGTACCTGAAAGCCAAGAGCTGTACAGAAAAATAAGTACATCAGTATAAACTACATAAACAGCCAAAAATATTAAAAGGTATCAACTACCCTAATGTATTATGAGATAACAAGCTTATGGTTCGTATAATACTTAAAACTACAAAAAATACCTTCTTCCTGGATTTCAATCTGAAAGGAAAAGAAAAAAAATCCTTATTTCTGAAGTAAACTCCAATACACTTCCATTAACCATATTCCACCATCATCTTCTGGATATTTGGCAGCAGAATCTTTGTTACATAAAGTATACTGGATAAGATATCTGCTTTAAAATAGCAGACTATTATTTCTGTTTTCTTTTATATTTATTTTTCTCCCTTAGCAACTACTGTTCTCTGCAGTAAAAAACTTCCTAAGAATAAATGTTTTGTGCATAGTTCTTCTCAAGAAGGAAGAAAGACATAAAGATGGAACACTTAACTGGAACACAGCATAAACTGAGAACTAACTTAGCTTGACTAATGTTAGAGAGGACAAAAATTATAAGTGACTGAATTCATGTAATTCCATCCAGGACAGCTCATCAAAGCAGCTCTCCTATCTGGAAAGCTTCATACTTTTCAGTTCATCCCTTAAAAATTATAATTTAGCATGCATCTTCTTATGTGTCAGAGAATTTCAGTGGTCTTTTTCATTGCTTATCCATGTTGGGCAGTTGGAAATTGTAACAACTTTACTTCTGCTACATAAAATTTGTCAGAAATTGTGTTTCAGCTGCAGACACAAAAAGTATATACACCAAAGTGAGGAAAATACTACCACATTGTCCCTATGTAAAGGGTAGTTGTGTAAAGCTGAATTGATTTTTACAGTTTTTCAGGGAAAAGTTTCAAAGTACAGTTCAAAGCACTGTAACATTTACTACATGCAAAGCTATACAGTAATTCAGGAACAACAGTTTTCTTACCTCCCTGAAGAACACATCAGCAGGGGTAAGGCTTGGTGGAACATCACATTCCCTTTTGTTTAATGCAATCAGTATAGCAGCATTCACCAGCTCAGGCAGCCTGGAGTGGTGATTCTTGAGAACAATAGCTGCTGCCAGTTTCTCTGCGTGCTCACAGAGCAACAGTCGAGTGGCCATCGGCATCCCTCGCACTGGAAAGCTGTCCAGACGCTCAAACACACCAACCTTTTATTGAAAAAAGACAAAAACAAAACTTTAAGCACTTTAAGCAATGTTCTAGAGGAATCAAAACAAAGTAATAAACTGTGTGTGCTGATACTAAAAGAACAGTAGGACTTACCTGATGAAGAAACTCAATGAAGAACGAGTGTGCTTTTGTCTTATCCTCCAGCTGATGAAGAAGAATGAGAGATGTGTTGCTGAAACCAGCTGCTTCTAAAAAAAGTAAAATCTGAGGTCAGAGCACTTGATATCTTCATTTCTGGATAACTATGTTTTTTTGCCTCTTAGGTAAACTGATCTGTCAATTTTTATAGTGGTACCACACCGGTACTTTTTACAGTATGTGCACACACATTTATACACTGCTTACCATGCTATTTTTAATCTGTGTTTTTCAACTCTATAATGGCTGAAGCAAAGCTTTTAGAAGAAATAAAGTATCTTTAGATCAGTACTATTCTGAAATACTCAATTCATTATGCTGCTAAAATAGCAGCTCACGAACATATTCTAATTTTAGTAGGATTCAGACTCATATTTTTATCCTCATGGTAGACTAGCTATTGCTAAATTTATTATTCCCTAGACCACAGCTACTAGAAGCTACAGTGTTAACAAGCATTCAGATCTAATTGATTCTGCATCCAGATTTTTCGTATAAACTAAATGTGCTTATAATATCAAGATAAAAAACTTGGAAGAGCTATCACTGAGCAAACTTAGCAAGATGATTTCCAAGAAGATAGCAATTTTCATTTCTGGCTTTAGTCAGCAATAAGCACAGACAGGCTGCCGAACTAAAAATAAAGTTGATTCAGAAAACAGTGAGGATGTGGTACCTGACAATTTCCAACTGGTTGCTCCACACAAACAACAGGAAACATCATCCATCTGTAACTATTTACATGAACCTTCAAATTAAGCCTCTACTCGTAGCTGGCAACTACCACCTAGAGGTTTGAGGCCACTTTCAAATTAAAACTTGTAAGAGACACCAAAGCATGAACAATGAAGTTTCTTGCTGAAAACCTATCTGCTTTAATCCTTTATGTACAACAAATAGTCAAAAACCAGTTTCTCTATTCCTCTTTCAGGCAGACCTAAATACCAAAGTCCCAGAGAAATACGGGCCCACTCTACCCAGGATTCAAGGTGACCAGAAGCTGTGCAGTCACACTAACAAAAGGGCTAAGAATAAACAAATAAGCTCTTTCTCTTAACACATCTATTTTTTGTAAAATGTTTTGAAACTACACAAGGAATCATGGAAATACTAAAGTAACACCACCCAATCCTTGCATAAAGTACCATTCTCAGAAATATGCTTTCCTTTCTGTTTGCGTTTACTGTATGAAGTCAAGAACTAATCACAGCAGACTGCAAGTTTATCTGGTAATATCAAAAGATGCATCTCTAAGTCTTTCTGGAAATGTATCTAGTGGTGATAGACGGCAAGGGACACGCCTTCTTTGCAAGCTTAAAGTATAATGTTACCTAGAATATTATAGATACTACTTCAGAAAAAACAACAACAATCAAAAACAATCAATCAACAACAAACAACAACAAAACCAACCAACAACAACAAAAAAAACAACAAACCAACAAACAAACAAAAAACCAACCAAACAAAAAAAAAACCAACCAACCAACACCATAAACCAAAAAGCTCAAAAATCAACACATTACATTTACCTTCAGGTACAGATTCAGCCCATCTTGGATCAGAGGCAGGATAATCATCCATTAAGTCCACACTGATCTGAGTCACTGCCCTATCCAGTTCAGCATCAGAATCCAGATCTGCACTACTTGGAAAGAGCTCAATTACCAGGCTTTGTGCATTGACTATATTTTTCCTGAAATAAATGAAACAAAGTATGCTAAATAAAATCAACCAACAGGATCACAGAAAAAAAATCAAACCCTCAGTTAACAGAATTTTCTGATACACTTTTTGTGAAGTTCTTTAGATTATATGCATCAAGCATTTTTTGAATTCTCTCTAATCTAAATGTGCATAAAAGGTACTCCAACTCATTAAAAGCAAGTAGGCTGCACAACTTTAAAAACACAAGCAAGGAGTCAAGGCATACTTTTTTATTACCTCTATTATTATTATTTAAGAGAAAAGACTTATCACACAAAGCTAAACCTGGATGTATCTAGTAGTTAGCTCACAAAATTTCTATTGCTTGCTTTAAAAATTTCTCATTTTCTCCCACTAATGGCAATAGAGGGGAAGCTCATAAAAGCTCTAAGGAAAAAGCTTCAGCAAATATAATGCATTATTTTTATTTCCTATAATTTTAAAGAAACCACTCTTATCAGTAAGAGATACTTACTTCTCTCTTACTTAGTAAGAGATACTTACCTTACTCTCTATCAGTAAGTAAAAGAGCAAGAAGGAACCAAACACAGACCTCCAAGGCATAAAATTGTACTTCTCTGTAAGAATTGTGCAATATACACAAAACCCAGGAATTTGTTTCTATGACTAAAAAATTACAGTATTCTGAGAAGGGGTATTGTGAGTCCACTAGTGGAAGTATTTATATTTTTCATGAAACTTTCAGTTTGAATACTTACATGACAAAGATGTCTACAAATTAAAAAAAAACAACAAACAACAAACAACCCAGCAGTGCATCCCAAAATTGCACAAAGGTATATTAAAGCAAAGGATACTTTTGAAAAACTGGAATATACTGGATCTTCTATTAAAAAAGAAAGTTCCATTTCTACTACCCAGCAGGATTTGTTTCTAAGAAAATTACCTGGGACTTTATTAGCTCCTTCAAATCATGAAGTGCCCTCAAAAAGGGTCAACTTGATCTTTCCATACAACTTCCTATCTCCTCTAAAGACTACTAGGTCTGTAAAGCTGCCAGAGCTCACTGTACAGCTGGTACACTTTACACTTCCAGTGGCTGCACAACCTTCCATTATTTGGTCTAAATCAATTCACTGGCCATATGGACAGGCCACTGCTACATCTGTTCTGTGGAAGACTGCTCCATTCATTTTACCAGACTATTTTTTTCTGGAAAAAAATTAAGAATAACTACTATATGCATAAAATTATCTTCTCTCCTAGTTTCATAAATATAATCCAGATTTTTATTGAAATAACTTCCAACTTTCTTACTGTTTTACACTGTTTTCCTTACTACCTCCCACTTCCTTCTGTTTCCAAACCCCTTGTACACACCCTCAATGACATCAAGTTTGCTGACCGTGCTCTCAGACCACAGCTATTCCAGCCATGTTCAGCAGCACTTCTGTTTAATGACACTTCTGAACACATGCAGAATTTGTCTAAATTCTGTGCCTGTATTGGTATTCTTTATTCTCTGTGCCTAACCCACTTCATCACCTTTTACTTCGCATGAAGTTCTATGGCAAAAGCACTCCTACCCTCTTGTTATCTTGAACCTGCTCTTTCCAAGTTTTAAGACTCTTTAAGGAGATTAGTTCTAAGAGGGTTCGTAGGTTGTTTGCTTTGTTTTTTAAATACATAAATATTGACAACAATCCCCTCTAAATACAATTAAACTAAGACTACAGATCTGTTTAGCTTCTTCTTTCTCCTTTTCCTCCTTTGTTTATATCACTCATCTCAACATCAAACCTTTCAGGAGCATCACATGCCTCCCCACACTCCAACTGTTTTAATCAGGATAGTTTCACAAACAGGTTATTTTTTTCCACTAATTCTTCCATATCAGCCAATCTGAAAAAAAAAATCATCCTGCCCAAAGTCTGCCATACCAGTTCATCTTCATGGCTATAAGTACATTCAAAAGTATTACTGAAAACAGCTAGGCAAATAAAAATGAGGATGAAAAAGTTTTTTCAACAACAAACCACCAGTTACTAAAGAATAAAGAAGTCAAAATGCAAAGTTGAAAGTTGCTTCACTGGCACAAACGTACCCGTAGAATTTACACAGAGCAAGTGAAAAGTGAGTGAGATCACAGAAGTCTGCTCCTTTCTAGCACATATCCCTTCTTCACTAGTCCAAGGCGTATTTAATGCTTTCCTAATAAAGATGTGTGTCATTAAAAAAGCTACGACTAAAACAGCACAGGAATAGCCTAACCAAGACAATCTCTTACTCAAATAAGAGTGCCTTCAAAAACAGCAAACAAAGTCTCAAAAATGAAGTGCAATTTCTACCTGCAGTACTGTAGAAAAGCAGCTTTCAATAATTTGGTTTTATCTTCTTGAGCAATAACTTCCAGCCTACCGGTTGCATCAAATGCAGGACTCTGAAAATGCAAAATAAAAACTTCAGCTGAAAGACAAATATTAATCTTCATTATGAAATGAAAATACATTTTTAAAAGTAGTAATGCCACAAATTTAAAATAAAATCACCACCTGGAAGCAGTTGTGTTTATTATGTCAAACATAAACCTTTAACATACTTTATAATGGAAGTCACACAGAGGTTTGACCAAACTTCACACCATCTGCAAAGGAACTTACACCAACTTATTCTGCCCATCAGATTTTTAATTATAATTATTTGAAGATTCAAACCCGCCATTTCTGACACGATTTAAAAGGTATTCTTGAGTACTATCATCCACAAAAACAGCTTAACTGTAGACAAACTTAACTAGAAATTAGTTTGTTAAGAAAAACACAGTTTCAACATCCCAATCACACAAAGGCCTTCCACTAAAATACCAGTTAACAATAACAACTGATTATAGTGTTACATTAGGCCTAGTGATTGATAGCAACACACCTACAAGGAAAAAAAGCAAATTTCATGGAAACCTCAACTGTGAAACCAACGAAAACAAAAAAAGCTATTCAAACTGGCAAATGTAAAAATGTTTGTTTTGAAAACTGCCTTCCTTACAAGTGTTTGACTATCTATTTAAAAAAAAACTTTAAAACCCAAACAAGCCAGGATTTCCAAAGTCAAAATTCAAAAGTGGCATAAAAACCCACTTTATTTGTACCCTGTTTTCAACCAGGCAAGCAAATAACTATTACCTCACTTCTTGGTCCAGCAATAGAAGAGGACAGGGCATCTTCAAGGTCTTCAGGAAGCACAGAAGTATTTTCCCTGGACAAGATAGTGAGAAGTCCACTTTTTTTGGCAAAGAAGATGGGAAGGCTATTACAGGAACCTGCTCCTAAAATACTATCTCCTAAAAAAAAGGAGAGGAAAAAAAAAAAGCAAGCACATAATTACCACTTTATTTTAAAGCCAAAACATAAGAGTTTCATAGACAATTATTGACTTTTGTCATTAATCAACCAACAGTAATTGGTAACTGCACCTGACTTAGAAAAATTGTGGAACTATTTGCTATTCTAGATGTAAACTTCCAGATACTGCAAATGTTAAAAAAAGAAAAAAAAAAAAGGAAGAAAAGAGAAGAAATTAAGAAAAAAAATCAAGATTCAGTTAATTCAAATTCTACCTAAGGACTGATGCTCCTGCCGTACTTGAAAACACTTCTGAAGGTCATGGATGACATATCTAGAGATATCTGGCACTGAGTTAACTTCAAGGAAAAAATCAACACACAGTGAATGTTAGGAAAGAGATAAACCAAGCAAAAAGCCCTACAGGCAAAACTCCCCATCCTTTCTTATACCAACAACAGGGATCTGCTTCATTTTCATTTGAAACACTGCAGACTAACAACACTGAATGTCACATCAGCACTTCTCCATACACTCATGAGACATTCCCAACTTGAAACATCTTAAAAAGGTGCACAAGTATGACACTGCTCTCTCAGATATCTAAATACTGTAAAAATATTGAATTAAGAGGTACCAACAAAATGTTATTGCCCTCCACAGGAAGTTACCTTGTATGCCAAATATTATTTTTTCCTGTGGTAAGGAAATTCTGCCAGTGCCAGTGGAACAAGCAAACACTTCATCTTCCTTGTAAAGGTAAGCAGCATGGCTGAAGTAATCTGGGACTACCAGGCAGCACAACACTTCATCTTCTGACTGAAAGTGTTGAATACAAACAATATCACATATGTAATCAATCCTTTAAACATTTAAAACTTTAAATGCTGATCCATGCTGCCTGAACTTGTTTTAATTTTTAACAATGGGTGAGGTATGGATGTAACTTACAACCTAAAAAACCAAACAAAATCACTTTTAATTTGCACTAAAATTTTAGATCCTGGGTTTTTTCCCCCTTATATGCATTATATTCTTGCTAATTTCATGTGGAGAGATAAGTAAACAGACCAATTACACAACAGTTTTCACACTCCTCTTCCACCTTTGAGTTTTAAGATGCCATTACAGGCAGAGGGGAGAGAGAGAAGAGTGGAAAGAATTTACCAAAGCAATCGAATCCCCAGCACAATGTATTCTACAGACAACCAATGTGTCCTCCCCTCCCAGCAAGCCAGCAGCCTAGCAAGGACCAAAAAATAGATCTCGTAATTTCTTGTCCAGCAACAAAAGTCTCAGAGTTTGAGATCTGTTCTAAATGGATTACAAGAGCATATGATAAAATTGCTCTGTAGAAACTTTCACAGACAGCACAATAAATCAGTAGGAGTCAGGTTAGACTTATTTTTGAGGGTTTTATCTTATAACTTAAAATGCAAACCATAAAATTTACATACAGTTAGTATTAAACATTAAGAGATGCTGGTACACATTTTCCTCAGAGTATCACAAACACATACTTCCAAGGGAAACTGATTTTCCTTTAGACAAAAATCTGACACTGAACTTAATCTTAAATCGGTATCAGAACCTCCATTAGCATACCTGAAAAGATGGATTATACTGTGTGACCTCTACAACAACATCATCAGACATCTGACTGCCTTTATCTTCTACTGTTATCAGAGTGTAGTAGACAAGACATGGACGATCTCCAGGATGCCATGCTGCAGCAAGTATGACCAGTCCATCCCTATTCAACAACAGATATCACACCATTGAGAGACGATTATTACATATTTTACTTGCTCAAACATTACCATTAAAAAAAAAAAGTTTTTCTAACGACAATCTCAACTAGATATTGTTCAATCTTTTATTCTTTTAGAAAGACCATGCTATTTGCTCTTCCAAGTTACTTTATTAACAGTATTCATACTGCAGCACAAAACTGAACCAAGGCAGTTGTAATTTCATATAATTAAATCAAATGGAAGAGATACTAAATTCTCTGCATCTGCTAGAACAAGTTATAGTTGCTTATTTTTTGTCTTTGTAAAATCAAGACAAAACAAATACACAATCCTGATAAAACAACACAAAAAAAAGTAAAGAGAATTATTATCAGGGAAAGGATTTGTAATGCTAAAAAGATGATAGCATGAAATATAGGATAACCTCATTACCTAATATAAGGTGCTTATTTTATCAACAGTTCCACTCCAGTAAAATTAAATTGCAATTACTTACATGAAGTTTTTGCAGGAAAACAGAACAGATTTATCTCATTAATTAAGGTCTTACCAGATGCAAGTGTACTTCCTTACCGATTCTGTTGCAAATCCATGTATTGTATATTTACTCCTCCTTTAATTTCTTCATAGTTACTTTCAGATCCCTAAAAAAAGAAACACATCTGTTGTGTAACTGGATATAAACAGCATATCAATTAAAACAAACACACTAACCCTTTCCAGTTGGGCTGGTTCTTACCCAAATTGCATCTGTAATATGTTCTTTCAGGATCCTGTTGGTATCCCAGCTGAGAATGTAACGTTCTGACGAGTCATCAATCTCCCATTTGTTTACATTTGAACTTGTTAGCACGTAAAATCTTGATCTCTCTCTATCCCAAAGAACACTAGAAATCTGCATTTAAAAAATGAAAAAGCTAAAAAGGTAAAAGGAAAGCCTGAATATTTGGATAGAATAATCTAAACCACCCTCAGTCCACAAAAAGAGTCACTTCCTTGGGCAATCTACAAAAGTTGTACTCAAAATGAGCATTATGATTACTTCCAAGAGAAGTCTAATTTTATAGATAAAAAAAACATCTATACTAAATACATTTATTGTACTTCCTGCCAACTTCTGTGGAGTTCATTGACAAAACTCAAGCCAATCATCAACCCTTGGCAGTGCTAAATGTGAAAAGAAGAATTACAGGCTGGTTTCTTCAATTAATAATGAGGCTATCACTAGAAAGGGGCAGGACATGCAACCACTGCATATTCCCCAGGAAGGACTACTATTCTAAAGTTGCCTTTTATTCAGAGCTCAAGAGTAAGCCTTCACAAAACATACAGATTTATTTAGTTTCTGTTTCTGTTTCATATTTCAAAGAAATATAAGTAACATAAATGACCTGAGTCAGGTGTTTTTTGTCATCACACATCTTTATACAATCTTTTCTTTTTCCTTTCTTAAACACAGGCTAGAAATTACAAAGAGAAATTAAAGAAGATGAATGTTTCTCAAGCTTACCACAGCATCATTTCCAGGAGACAATATACCCAGAAAAGAAGAAACCTTTCTACCAATTCCAGAAAACATGCCCTGCCCATGTGGCAGGGCATGTTGATGAATCTTGCCAGAACTATCAGGTATCAACCGGACTAGTTGACCTCTGGAAGATGATAAAATAAAGCTTCCCCCCTAACAAAAAGAGAAAGCAACTACATTAAAAAAACAACAACGTTAAAAAAAATAAAAATCACATTCTAGAAAACTCTACTGTCAGCTAAAATTCTTTATGACAGCTCATATGGGCAAACGCTGAACAAGACACAAGGCATCCTTAGAAAAAGACAAACATCTCATGGGTAGTTAGCACTGGCAGAGGCTCATTTTGTTAGGTTTATCTGACATTCTTATCCATGAAACTCAATTTCAGTTAAACAATAGAACTAAACTCTCACATAATCCTTGGAATCTAATGACAAAAAATAGTATGGTACCTTCACCACATTAAATCTGCAATGCAGATTTAAGACTAATAAAGTTGAGCATACTTTTCCATCTTTGATCAGGAATAAAACAAGTATTTTAATATAAATCACACTGTTTTACCTTTACTGCTGTGAGGAAACTGCACAGAGAGCCTCCGAAGTCTGTGAAAGTGTCTGTATAGGATCCTTCATGTGCAAGATTGGGCCAGTAGCGCAGAGAACCTTCACTGGTTGCAACCATTATTGCCAGAGACTTGAAGTGAAAAAGCAATTAAGAGAACAGGCAAGATGATGATGATGACAATAATAATAATAATAATATTAAATCAGACTGCAGCTTTAACTTAAACGTATTATTTTACACATCAAGATTGTGGATGACAAAGACAGGAGAAAGTAGTAAATACATATGGATGTAGACTGACAAACCTGGAACTGAATCACAAAAACATTCTGCAGTACAACTTAATTTGTGCAGGGAATATTATACACATTTATTTTCCTAATGGATATTTTCTACTAGTTCTTGTTCCTGATAATTCAGGGTCTGCTGCTGAAAGGCAAACAAAGCTTACAGTTGTAAAACAGAAAAGGGCCTGTGGAGAATTTCAGATGCCAAGAGTTGAAAGCTACTATGGAAGACTTCAAATGCAGACTATAATTTTGCAAAGAAACTGCTCTAATGTCTTTAAGAGAAATATCAAATCACATGGTGGCTTTTCTCTTCAAAGGCATAGGCCTACAGTGTAACTCAGGAAATCACAGATATCAAAATAAAAGTGTGAAGCAAGAGACTGTTCAGGTGGAGCTTTAGAGAAAAGCATTGTACTTAATCTACTGGTTGTTAAAAAAATGTAAAAATCACAGAACAGTAGAAGAACTGTAGCTGGGAGCTGTTATTGAGCTCCTTGGAGTTTTCTAACCATTTTTTTACTAGACACTGACTTTCAGTTCACAAGGTAAAGAATGATGAAATTAAAAAATACAATAAAAAAAGTATTAGGGTTAGGTGTACTATTTGTTTTTAAACTAAGTCAGAACATTTTGGGTTTCATGAGATAATCCGAAAATACTGAGATTGCTTTTTATCATCTGGAAGAGTAACACAAAAACAAATCAAAAGAAAACACCATATTACATAGTCTGTGCTGCTGCTTACTTCCAAGGATAGCTTCTTAGCCAGTTTTATAAGAGCATCACATATATTAACTGAAATCTAAGCTGAAAATGAGAGGCTCTTTTCATGAATGATAGTAATGATAGTAACAGGCACATTAACACAATTTCAGAACACAACCAATCTTCGAACCTCACCTTCTAATACAGTAACTCGGGAAAAAAAGCCACTTAGGAAGTCAATCAGTCAAGACAGATTAAGTCTGTCCTTCCAGTGTCAGTTTCCTTACAAAGACCAGCCGAGGCAGGGTGCTGGGGTTTGCCTCTCATCTATGGATACTGGGAATGAATGCACTGAACAATGTTTTCGGCTGTACTTAAACTGCACTTGGTCAGACCCCATTTCTGACTGCCCTGGTATTTGTTAACACAACACCTCTAAGTTTACTGCATTTTTGTTTGTTATGAAAGCATTCAAGTAATCCTTAGAAAAACTATTATTTAATCTGATCCTGTAAGATGCACATGGCGCAATTTAAAAGGACTAGTAGAAGCTTGTTTCCTTCAAAGGTATTTACTGCCAACTATCAATCCTGACATTTTGAATAGACAGCATACCACCAAATGTTCTCAAATACTTTGAATATATCATTTTGACAAAAAAGGATATATTCAAAGTTATTCTTAAGGCACTTTTAAACACTAAAATTTAAAATTTGATCACCTGAAGAGAAGGTGCTTCACCTGAAGAATTGAGACAAGATATAGCTGCTAAACTAGAACTCCATTGGAAGTCACTGGGTGGCAGCTGCAATTCCTTGCACAGAGATAACTGGAAGAAAGAAAGAGACGTCATAATAAATATGAGACTAGAAGAACTTATTCCTCTGCCACAAAATCTTTAGACTTTTTAACCCTGCTAAAAACTATATTTCAACTAACTCATTTCAACAAACTAACTGTGTAAGGGAACCCAAAAAAGGTCACAAAACAATTTCAACAAGGTTGTCACAACCAGCAAACAGCTAAAAAACATCTTCAAACTTTCAAATATCACTGGTTTTCTTTAGTTATTTCTGAGTGTTTCTCACAACACTACAATATTGGATTATTTCTAATGGAGATTATTTGACTATTCCTTAACACATTATTTTAAAAAAATTAAACTAGAAATGCTTCAGAGAACTTATTGGGTACTAACAGGGTAGAAAGGGGAAACACTCCTCACTCCCCTATGCCCTTAAAGTTAAACAACCAGAAAAATTTTAATCCCTTGGAAAAACCTCTTTAAGTGCCAAAATGTGTATACCTGACACTCCTCTGCAAGTGCAGGACCTGTATAATTAACATACATTGTCCTGATTGAAAGAAACTGATTTTGTAACTTAGATTTTGTTTTTCTCTGACCATCACTGAAACAAGAGTGAAAGAAAGATGAAACAAGAGTGAAAGAAAGAAATGCTGAAAGAAATACTGTCCAGAGGGGATACAAAAATTCTTCACCTAAGAAATCAATATGTTCAGTACCTCTGAAATTTACCATGTTTTTGGGGTTTATTGCAAGTTGAAAATTGGTCCCAGAATAATCTAAACCAATCTGTAACATATCAACTAGATTTTAATTATCAAAATAAACTTTACTAAGACTATCTAACCTAAGAGCCATACCCATTAAAATAAGAAGAATTAACCTTAGTGCCAAGGTGACAATTAAAACTGAAGAGAGTAATATAAAAATTATAAGCTCTCTCAAAAGCTTGAGTTTCAGTTATTATTGTTAGCATGACTTCCTATCAATCCTGCTGCTTTTGGGGGAAAACAAACTCCAGCTGAAAAAAAACCCCAATCCCATAACTGCATAATCAGTCGAAACAGCATAAAATACAGACTTTCCATCTTGACCCTTCAGTTACCTTAGCTACTGCAGACTGACCAATCTTCCAAATAACCAGCCTCTCCTTATGAACTAGCCAGGCCCATCCACTTTCATCCACTTGAACGCTCAGCTGGTCATCAGCTACATAAAAAAAGCAACTTCTTTAAAGCATTCAGATTTTTAAAACACTGCAGAGTAATATTTGAACCAATAAACTTTCATTCTTACACGAAAATAAGAAATATTTTCTATTAAATTAGTTTCCATGTTAGAATTTCCATCTCTTTGATTAACATATTGAATTACTACATCTAGTTTAAAAATCCATTTGATAAATCCTCAACCTTTGAGAATAAAAATACAACCCTAAAACCCATTTCCATGTATTTAGAGCAGATTATAAGAGCTTTGTAAATCGCTCAACAATTTTAACATTATTTTTAAGATACATATTTGGTTCCTCTTATACCTACTGTAAAGGAAGAACTTATCCACAGAGAAAGAATGGCTTAGGAGATCAATTTATTGAACTCAGGGAAAGGTTTCTATCATCTTTTGGAAGAGATAACAAATGGAAATTGAAGTAAAGAAAAATGTTAAGCATCTACTCTAGGATACAGCAAAATCAAAACAAGTAAAAAAGGTAAGAAAGAACCAAAAGGTAAACGTTACTAAAAACCCACTATTGGCTTTCCTTATACCCTTGGTTTTCTACAATCAATTGCATAAGCAGCACCTGAAGGGTATTTCCATGCATTCACACCCACATGGGTATTATTACAATTATTGTTACATAGATAACCAGGCTGGATTCAAAGCAAGGCACAGACATTTTAGCCTCCCCTGAAAAGTCAGCGTTTCAATGGCATCAATGACACACTTAGAATTCTCCCACCTGTCAATTTTCATGAAGAAAAATAACATCAATTCTTACCATCAGCCTTCTTCAGGGCTTCCAAAACCTTAACAGGCAGAGAGGATCCAAACGCCTTAACATCATAGTTAATAGTCTCAGTTGCTGTAGGAAGCTGGATAACTCTGGTAGGAGTTGCTCTTAAACAAAACAAAAAGTTACAGTTAACTTTTTATTGCTTATTCATCAGCTTCAGCAGACATTTACTTCATGAGTATCTATTTAGACACAGATTTATGTAAAATAAACATGCTTTCTCTGGGAACACCACCTAGAGCAATAATTTGGTGGCTTCCTTACAAGTTGCTAGCTGTCATCAAATTCTTTAAAGAACTGACTTTGAATATGCATTACTCCACCAGCAACAAACTCACCGTTCAATTTCTCTACGCTCTAGTTATCTACAGAATAAAGACATGCACAATGTCAGCAGAAGCTCAGCAGCTCTTCCCTATCTCTGGCCCTGCTGGGCAGTACACACTGTGCAACACTTTAAACACCCCAGGCAGCTTGGATCCAACAGCACAGATTCTACCACCCTTAGCTTGCTGTGGAGACTGCATTTCCTAACATTTAGAAAAGCTGCTTTGCATCTTTCCCCACTGTTACTGCAAGACACAGCACAAACGACGCAGAGCAGTTTTTTTAAGGTAAACAAAAAACTGTTTATTAAAAAAATCTGACTCCATTTTTATATCTTCCTGAAATGCCAGTGTCATTGGAGGGTGACAGTGTCAGGTTGCTTGTCCCCCATAAAACAATGAAAACAATAAATTATTTACATAAAATAGCTGTAGAAAGAAAGAAAGTTCTACACAAAAATATAAATATCAGAAGGCTTTAAAAAACTTTAAAAAATCAAAACAACACCCCACCTTCTCTCTCTGGAACAGCACAGGTCTGTGTTGTCTTCTGAACACAAAGAGGTGGGCAAGTTTATCTGTTTTAACAAGTTAATGACCTCTTTTTATTTCTCCTCACAAGTGAAATGATGTCTCAGACCTCCCCGTGTGAAATGGCAAAAGTTGATACATAGCTAATAGACAATCCTTGCACCCAGTTAACAAAAATTAAGCAGACTTGAAGTAAAATTTCCCAAAAACTGAACATGGGCAATCCTCTTTATCTCAACCACACAACAAATAGCTGCTCCTGAGAAAACAGATTATGAAGCCTGAAACTGATCTGGGGCTCATGCCATATCTCAGTTTTGATCCGTTTGGAAGGGAGAAGACAGGGGAAGAAGCTGGGGAGAGGGGAGGGTGTGAAATGCCTGAACTTTGACTATTTTAACTTCTTCTTAAATACGGAAATTCTTATAATTTTCATATATCCTACTTGTATCACACAGGAATATATCTGAGGAACCCGCGAATTCAAAACCTAGTAGGAGGTACTCATACCGCTGAACACGCGGTACCGTATATGTACGGCACTGATGTACAGTACTATCATGTACCCCACACTGGCTCGAGCTCCTAGCAGCGAGGCCGGGGCTGCGGCGAGGGGCGAGACTCACCGCGCCGAGAGGGAGCCGCTCCTCCGCGCCGCCGGCGAGAATAGCACCGGGGAGGCGGCTGCCGCCACGACGGGCAGGCCCTTCTTGCCGCCCGGCCGGGAGAGAGGGCTGGGAGCGGCGCTGCCTAGGGTCCTGCGGGCCGACCCGCCCGGGGTCCGTGGGGAGGTGGGAACCGACGGGAACATGGCTGAGGGTGCGGGAGCAGCGCCGGCCCGGCGCTCCCGCCAGGCGCCCGCTGAGCGCGTCACCGCGGGGCGGGGCCGCCCAGGAACCGCCCGGAGCCGAGCGCGACCGGCAGGAGCCGAACGGAGACGAGTGTGACCGGGAGGAGCTGGGAGGAGCCGAACGGCTCCGGGTGGAGCCGAACAGAGCCGAGCGCGGCGCGGCCCCTGCTGGGAGCGGCGGACACCCCGCGACGGCTCGTGCAGGGCGGCTGGTCCGGCCCTGAGGGGGTGAATGGCCAGCTGGGCTCCTCCTCAGCGCCAAACTGAAACACGGTCCTCTCGCTCAGATATTCCAGAAGCTGTGCACGGTCCTTCGGGGCGTTCCCAGGAGGATTCACAAGGGTGGGTTTGGGTACCATTCCTCACTGAGTTCATGCGATTAGCTTGCACGAACCAGCTGGAGCAGGGAAAGGCTGGATATGATGGAAAAGCAGTTCAAAGACCATTTGGAAGGATGTATTTTCCAGTGGGAGTTGCCTTATCTTTAAAATAGCCTGCGTGTACCTGTGTTTGCCCCCAAATTTCTAATTAATTAAATAAATAAATACACAAAACCATATTCCATGCAGACCTTGGCACGTTTCACATCTATGGTAAATAACAACCATGCACTACAGCTATTCTATGGTATAAACATAGATTTTACCCTTCAAGGGAAACTAAATGCTCAATGGCATCAGTTGGCCTGAAAAAGCTTTCAGAAGGTATGTACCACCCTCTTGGGGAAGAAGTATATTATCAACAAAGCAAATCAGTTAAGATAAAATTAACTAAAAATAGAATATTTAAAAAATCGCATAACTTTTCAAAAACGTGTTCTTTGATAATAGATTCAGGGCTGTTAGACTTTCTATGTGGATTGTGGTCCCCCATGACTGAACCCAAATGCTGATGAGATAAACTTGAGATGGCAGGACTGAAGTATGAGGCACCTGTCAGTTTCAGTGCTTTGTCTTTTTCATGAAAAAAAAAAAAAAGCTCCTTGGGCTTTGATTTTTTGCAAAAAGCAAAATACTAAAATTTAGTGGAGCATCACTATATTGTTACATTAATATAGTATCCTTCTATATAACCTTCTCTATACATATGATGCTAAATCATCAGGTTACTGTCACTTCATCAAGAAAAACAAACTAAACCAAACCAGGCAATGCACACACAAACAAGCAAATACAGAAAAATCTGGATGAAAATTCAAGCTGCCATCCATATTTCCCAACATTCACGATTGGTGACATTCAAATTATTTGAAAAACTGAAATCTCCTCTTCACAGCTCATTCCTAAAATATTTAAAACGTTGCAGCATGAACAGTTGTGTTTTGCTGATTGAGCCCTATCTATGTGCAGCTACACTTCCTCAGGGAATTAGTCGGCTTCCTTTGGCTGTCCCAGCCCTATAAGAGCTCCATCTTTAGGAGAGAGATACAATTCAACATTCAAATCTCATTTTCGACACAGAAATAATTTGTACTGATACCAGTTAGAGACTTAACCAGTTCTTGACTGTCCCATAAATATCCCAAGGAGTTTTTTGAGTGGTTCTAACTCGAATAAAGTCTGCTGACCAATGTACCTGTTATGACAAACATTTGCCTTTCAGTGGACTAGAGCTTCTGTGCAGCTTTTCACACTTTTCTGTTGGCTGCAATACCTGCCAGGACAACTAATGAACAAAAGGCATGAAGCACTCATTCAGTTCAGCTGCAAGTATTTCCTGTAACCTGTATAAATACAGGAATAAAGGGGCTTGTTGGATCTCACATAAGGAGAAATTACACAAGTGAGGATTAAAGATGCAAACCCCTCTAAATACATTAACTAATAGTCAACACTGAAATTAAACATTGGGTCAGGAGTGTTTTTTGTATATCTTCAGTACAACATATGCTTCTAGGAAAATTTTATCTGAAGATACAATCATATCTAGATGTAATTTTATTTTCATTCTGTAATATTTTCACTATAATCCACAAGGTGTCATTAATGGCACTAACTCTTTCAGCGTGCCCAGCACTAGGTATTTCAGCTATTGCCAATAAG
Source organism: Peucedramus taeniatus (assembly GCA_013400575.1). Classification (NCBI taxonomy): domain Eukaryota; kingdom Metazoa; phylum Chordata; class Aves; order Passeriformes; family Fringillidae; genus Peucedramus; species Peucedramus taeniatus. Next base: position 79,204 of record WBNO01007728.1, read on the forward strand.
GTCTTCCAACAACAAGTTTTCCTAGCATGGATGAGTTTTAATGTGACCTGGGAAGTTTCTAGCTTTGTAAAATCTCCTTGTGGGGAGAATTCTTCAGAGATTCTATTGAAAGAGACTCTTCAATCAGAAACCTGAGGTGAAGTCTTCACTCTCAAACATATTCCCCTGCAGTTATTTAAATTAATGTAATGCTGCTATTTCACTAGTTTTCCTTGAGAAAGTTGTTTACTAGTAGTTTCTAATAAAGTACTTAGGCAAAACTCATTATTTCTATCACTGAAATTTTAATTAACAATACAAAACTTACATTTGCCTTTAAAAAGGACAAAAACAGAAATGGGAGGGCATGTTCTTTCAGACATCATCTAAGAAAGAAAGAGAAACTAAAGAAATGGAAAAATAGAAAAGGGAGGAAAACACATGCAAATTTTAGATTTTCCTGATTTTGTGACTTCATATAGTAATACACTTTCTTTGTCCTTATGTAAAGTCAGTTTTTTCGTTTGGTTGCCTTATTTCCATTGGGTTGTTTGTTTTATTAAAGAACTTTCCTCCAACTTGTGCTTTCATTTCTTTCCATGTGTTTTAATATGTAATTCTCTACAGGAACCGTAGATGGGGATCATAGTTAAGTTCAGAACACATAATCACATTTCGGAACATGGAAGGACAGTGCACTGAAAGTCAGAACTTTCAAAGTGGGTTTGTGTCATGCATTTTTGAATTCTAGCATTTTAAGACTACTAACAAGCACAAATCATGAAAGTTCCTTGGAAAGAGAGAGACAATGATATGAAAATCATAAGACTCTCATTTAATTGCCTTTAAAATACTGAACTTACTCGAGAATGGAGCACATCTTCACACAGTGCATTACAGCAAACAAGATTCTAGACAGTTTCAAAGTAACACAAGCAGAAAAATCTATGCCCTGAAATTATCTCAGTGTGACAGATATTTTAAAAAGTTACAATAGTTATTAAAGCTTTCAATAAAATTTTAAACACATTTAAGTTTCAAAAGAATATTTTGTACATTTTGGAAAAATAGAACATTTACTTTACATAACTGAAACACAAGTTATAGTATTTGAAGTTTGTAATTATTCATACGTTGTCTCATACATTTTCTTTTAATATATCCTTTTCTCTGGATTGTAAATCTAATGCAAAAGTATCATTATTCTGAAGAAAAGCTTGTTTCTGCATTAGTTTCCTGAAAAGTCCATTTGGATTTGCAAGTAGTTCCTCATGTTTCCCACATTCAAGAATTTTACCCTGGCCAAGGACTGCAACGAAATCAGCATTTTGAATAGTAGACAGACGATGAGCAATAATTAGGACTGTCCTCCCTTCCATCAGCCGGTCCAGAGCTTCTTGCACTAGATACTCATTTTCAGCATCCAAAGCACTAGTAACAAATGGGTGGGGATGGGAGAGAGGAGGATATTTGTTATTGTAAGACAGGTTGGTTTTGTATGCATGAAGGTTATTTTGCCAAAACTGCAAACCCTCTCTATTTGAGGTGAAAGATGAACCACTGGAACTGCAGGCAAGTTTTGTGAACATGCTCAGTGCTCACTTCCAAGTTACAGGCATTACATATTCTCATATGCAAAAATAAGCATTGAGAAATAACACCTAATTAAGTCAGTGGAAAAAAAATCAGTTACACTGTACAATAATCCTCTTCCTTTTACACTAGGATCTAAGTTTAAACTAAAGATCTGAAAAAGCCTTAATTAGATGTTTCAAAATCATGTTACATATTATGAATTTAACTCCATGAAAAATCACAAGGTACCAGGTATCCTTTCTGCTTTGCATAAACAGCTTTTATTATAGGTTTCCTAAGCAAGTCGCACATTCTAGAAGGCACATTCTTTTTTGTGACTAGAGAGCAATAAGGAGCTAGATAATGTATAACAATATGGGGAGAGAGAGAGAGGGAGAAAGGAAGAAGGAAGGGAAGGGAAGGGAAGGGAAGGGAAGGGAAGGGAAGGGAAGGAAAGGAAAGGAAAGGAAGAACAGTTCCCAAATCTGAGTTTTACAGGTACATAATTTTGAAGTTTCTTTTTCTTCTTACCTTGTTGCTTCATCTAACAGAAGAATTTTAGGATTCTGAAAAAGAAAGTAAAATTGGTTATAATAACAATTAAACAAGATCTGAATATTTATATCAACAGAGAACAGGATTAATATAGCATAAAGCTCCAAGTAAGAGCACCTATGTCATCAAAAGAACCGAGTGTCATTCAAAGCATTACTTCTAAGAAATCGAAACGTTAAGAGGACAAAAGAGAAACACCACTCCTCCACTTTCAAATTTTCCAAACTAAAATAGCAGAATACTATTCCTGGATAACCACTTGAAAGATACAAACTAAAGGGGGAAGATGATTTTTAAGGCATTCTTGGCAGCACTGTGGTGAAAAGTTCAACATTCTTATGTGGCTTTTTCACAGACTCAGCTACTCTCTGCTTGCAGTCAGTCTGCTACATAAAACTGTCTTAGTAACTTAGGAAGTAACAAAGCCCTACCAACTAGCAGTATTTCACTCACAAGTAAAACAAAGAGTACTTAAGAACTAGTATTTAAGAAGTCCTCCCAGTTAGATTATTAAAAAAAAAATAAAATTGCCAGCACTCAAATCTCTTAGAAGAATTCACTACTTAGAAGAATTACAGAAAATAACCCAAACTTCCTTGATAAAGTTGAGAGTAAAAGCTATAAACTTTTTCTGTGACAGACAGGACTCCACTGCACCCCCAGGTATCCCAGTATATTAACTACTCATTTATTTTTACAACCTTTTTACTTCCACAAAATTAAGTCTTTAATCCCATGAACCGTATAAAATGCATGGCATGAAATTCAATCAGCTTTTCAGCATTTGTGGTAAAAGGGAACAGGTATAATGAAATTCCTATTAATATAGCAGAACTGGGCATGCCAGGATGCTACAGATACCTGTGTGGCTTAAGATGAATGTAAACTGTGTTCAGCAAGGATCTAAACTTCCAGCTGAGCATCAGCACCAAACTGCCTCCCTGCAAGGCCCAGTGGCTGTACCTGAACCAAATTCTCTGTTGTTCTGATCCACAGAAGGCCCCTCAAACTGTGCAGCACAGAGCCTGCCCTGAAGCTAGACCCATACCAATCTTCGAAGAAAAACATGACACTACATTGTGCCGGAAATATCACCTTGTTCCAAATCCAGGCCACCTCCCCTCAAAGCTAAGACAAGGCATCTGAAGTCCTAGTAAACTGCAACCCAGAAAAATTAAACCATGAATGATAGAGATCTGAACACAGACGTGTCATATATGTGTTTAATAGCACCACTTTCTTAAAGTCTTCCTTCATCCTTAACCTCATCTTATGGGAGTGGGCCATTATACAATGATTTAACATCATGTATTATGATTTAAGATTTAACATCTTGGCAAGAACTATCAAAAAACAGGGCTGAAAAATAGGGAGAAGCACTGACATTAAGTAAGTTGTCATTAGTTAAGCCACTCAGCCCTTTCAAACTTCATTAACATAAAAGATACAGTTTTCCCTTTTTAAAATATTTTCGTATCTCTCCCACTGAAATACCTCCTCCTTGTTAATCCTTCCTGCCTCCACCCAAGAAGTAGTTAAAAAATTGTTTGGGTACTGGCTTACCTTGAGCAGCGCTCGAGCAATTGCAATTCGTTGCTTCTGTCCACCTGGGGAAAAATAATCAGCAAATTGAAATAGGAAAACAGATGTCAGGTAATTTTAACTGAGTGCCTGGGCTGAGCAGAATTAGGCCCCTGTACTTTAGTGGGGAATGGAGGTGAGGGGTGGATTCTCTAAATACTTATGGCAGGCTACAGCTTGGAGAAAAAAGTAGCAACAAAAAATTATGGAATTTTTACATCATTCAATAGCATCAAGATTTTTAAAGTAAACAACATAAAGATGTACCTGAAAGCAAAATGCCTTTTTCTCCAACTACAGTGTCAAACCCTTTTGGAAAATCTCTGATAAAATTAGCAGCATTAGCTATTTCAGCAACTTTTTGAATCTCCTCTGCAGTCACAGTAGAAGGATCCTCTGCACCATAGGCAATATTTTCAGCAATAGAACAGGAGAAGAGAATTGGTTCCTGACAAATGCAAACACATAATATGGTAACAGATCTGTAATTGTATGCATGTGTTATCTATTATGTCAGATAACATAAATCCCACTTACAAGACCCCACTTACAATATCCATAAAAAAGAATATGTAAGTTGGAGTTAATTGAATTAAAGACTAATAAAAAACCTCCTCCCCTAACACCAAAATGGACAGTGAAAACCAATTAAAAATTAAGTTGCTTTTTAAACTGACAAAGCATAACTCTCAATTCCTAATATTTTAGGAAGAGTTTAGGAAGAGCTATACATTCAAACATCAAAAGCCCTTCCTTTGTATTTTGCCACATATCATCATAATGGAAGGGATGGAGCACCTGTCCTGTGAGGGAAGGCTGAGAGAGATGGAGCTGTTCAGCCTGGAGAAGAAAAGGCTCCAGAGAGACCTGATTGAGGTGTTTCAGGACTTAGAAGGGGGCCATAAGAAAGATGGAAACAGACTTTTTAGCAGGGCCTATTGTCATAGGACAAGGAGTGATGGTTTTAAACTAAAGGAGGGTCGGTTTAGATTAGATAAAAGAAAGACTTTTTTACAATGCAGGTGATGAAGCACTGGAAGAGGTTGCCCAGAGAGTTGGTGGATGCCCCATCCTTGGAAACATTCTAAATCAGGCTCATTCAAGGATGGGGCTCTGAGCAACCACATCTAGCTGAAGATGTACCTCCTCAATGCAGGGGGGATTGGATTATATGACATTTAAAGGTCCCTTCCAACCCAAATTGTTCTATGATTTGCAACAATGATGATTCTTTTCTTAATCTCTACACAGATTTTATGCCATTATGTGCATTTAATTTGTATCTAAGCTTGCAACAGAGAACTGTGAGATAGGACAAGTGATGTACAATGGGAAAATGTCTGAAACAAGGTAAGTGAGCTCTGTTTAAAAAGTAGAGGTATGTTCTTTGAATACCAGTATTGACCTCCTACTGGTAATTTAAATGCAATAGATTCTTTCAAAAAGAAAAGTGCTAATGTGCCAACAGGAAAATAATTTTTGCACAAAAGCTTTTGGTGGCATTATTACATAAAGGAGTTGTTTTGAAATGCAACATACTCAATTACTCTTTTGCTTTTAACCAGAACATCAGCCTAACAGTTAATTGCACTGTGGACTATCTGGGGAGACAAGGGAATGAACATTCTAATTGATTAAATAGCTTATTTTTAAGACACCACTGACCTCCTGAGTCTGGAGGTTGCTAGGAACTAGCACTTACTATAAAAGTAAGTAAGTGCCAATTGTGCTGTATTGTCACGCTTACCTAATGGAAATTATTGGTTTCCTGGAAACCACTCAGAGCACAGAAGGTCGGTTTTTAAAATGGCTGTGTAAAATATGATTGTGTGACTTCTATCAATACAAAAGGTAATTAGGTGTTAAGATTTTTGTTACTTTCTTCAACAAATGATAGCAACCATTAGGTTGGTCATACCTACACAATTTACCTTCCAGTCTCCACAAATGCACACTTTTCTTCTAAACTAACATTATGGATCTCTGTGATTATGTAAAAACAGATTACATAACACTGGAACTAGCTCTAAGTACTTATTTTTAGAACAAAGCATGTGCAACAGCAGTTATGGTGAGATGGAAGGATTTCACTGAGAAGCAAGATTACGTCATTTTAAAAAGAAGGAAAATGAGGAAAAGCTAGTTGATCACAAAATTATTTTATCCACTTGGATTTTTTTTTCCTTACCTGACTTACTGTTCCAATCTTTGTCCTGAACCACAGTGGATTTAACTGACGGATATCAAAGCCATCAACAGTGATAGTACCTTAAGTTAGGAAACAGTGAAGTCAAATGTTTTTGACATGTACTGAAAAGAGTCTGAAGGAACAGCTGAGAACGACTACCCCTGGGGAATCACACACTGTACTGGTGGATCAGAAATGCAAAGCTACGCAGGCACCACCACAAGGTAACCATACACCCCAGAAGGAGACACGGACCTCAAGCACAGGAATCCCAACAGTTGATAAGGTTTATCTGAGATGCATTAGCATTAATTGTTGCAAATGAAAGCAACACACAAACCATACCTGAGATAGGATCGTACAGCCGCAGCAGAAGGGATACAATCGTTGATTTCCCTGTACCACTTGGGCCAACGAGAGCCATAACAGAGCCAGCTGGAATGGAAAGGCTGAAATCTTTGAAAATTGATACTTCTGGACGTGTTGGATATGCAAATTCAACATCTTTGAATTCCAAAGCACCTCTGAATACTTTTTTGCCTAATGTGATTCCCTCTATATAACAAAGAACAAAATATAGAAATGTGAACAGAAACAAAAATTAGCTCAGCCCTCCTAGAACCTACTTTACACTCAATAGAAATATCTACCTCCACATTTAATCTATGGATAACTGCAAGCCACAATTCAGGACCACAGTGGTTATATTTCAGCCATGAGTGAATCAGTGTGGTACACCAATCATTCCTGAATGTAATTTCAGGTTGCTAACCAGCACTGAACCTGTAGGCTACCTACAGCAAGAGGGAGAATTTGCATCTTGCTAATGCCTAACCACTAACAACAACCACTTCTCATAGAATTATCTGAATTAGTGAACATACTATAAACAATTAAAGCTTTATCAACTAGGAGCAATGAAATAAAAAGGCATTGGCGAAGGCCAAAGTCCCGTTACCACAGAACACAAAAAGATAAACATTGCAAATCATTTATTGCCCTTTCATCAAGCCACAAAAGTCACCTGAAGCACCCTCCTCTGAACAAGAGCAGTTCCTGTCACTGGAATAAAGCTGCTGCTAGGTTTGTTGCACTAACAGACAATTTTTTGTTTTATTTTCTCCTTTCAGTGGAAAGAATATTTAATAAATTCAAATACCAATGAGAGGCCTAACTCTTGGGCAACGGTTCACTGAAATGAAAGATTTCAGTTTGAGAAATTTTACGTGAATGAAACCACCATGAATGAACAACTACCAAAGTTAAATAAAACCAGCTTCTTTCTGGAACACAGCATTTGACTTAAACAAGTATCTTAATATCATTACTAGAAAAAGCTGATAAGTAGTTAAGACAAAGAAACAAAATTTCTTCAAGCCCAAAACCCAATGATACATATCCATACAAAGCAAATTAATTGGACAATGTGGCTGCATTCCCAAAAGACGAAGTTCCCACTGTCTTTGTGAAAACTGGCAGTACTAGAGCAATACCCAAGTGATGTTTGTTTGTGCTGGAGAAGCATAGCTCAAACCCTTAATTCTTTTCAGATGCAGCTCACAAGTAACTCCTAAACAGCCACAGCACACGATAGCACACGCCAGATAGCACATGCCAACGTTTGGTTAAACAGTAACTGTGGATAGGAAACAAAGACACCCATCATTAGCAATCAAGATTTCATTAGTTCTGCTCTTTTTTTCCAAGGTTTCCATTTCTTCTCCAGGCTTTCAGTTTAATGACAGTAGCATTGGAATGGAAAAGGCAAGAGCATACAATTCCAGATTCCTTCCTTGACTTTAACCGATGGACATACACATTGTAATGTTTCCACAACAGCCTGTAAACCTCCTTTTGGGAAAAGAAATGTGTTTGCTAAATCCTGTGTTAGCAGCATAATCTTTATTATTACCACATAGCAAGTAATCACTTATCTTAAGTCTCAGTTGCAATTACTGCACAGTCTATCCAAGGCCTGAAACACTGAATCTACTGCAATACAGGAAGTCTGCTACCACAAGTCCTTCCTCTATATATCACTGTAAAAATATCTAAAAGCTACGTACTTGTCTCTTGTTTGGATTCTAGACACAAGAAAATAGACATTATTATTTGTTCCCAAGATATTTGTTGTCAGCAGCAACAACCAGAGTTCTGCAAAAATAAAATATTGCCCTCTGAAATAAGGAAGAAAGGTGGGTAGTATTACTGCAAGGAGAAAGGTGGAAATCACTCCAAAAGCAACACCTGCTGTAGCTGCACATCCATACTATCCAAAGAAGCAGAAGTCCCCCTATCAGCCCTACCCTTTACTTCCTTTTATTCCCCAGTCATGCCTCAGTCCCTGATTCCTATGACAGAACAATTCAAAATCTCAGTTTAGTATGTGTTGCTGAAAGGCTGTGTGTTTGCAAATTAGGATTCATATCAACATGTCTTACTATGGGCTGATTTTCACTGGATCAGTATGAAATGTTTAAGCTTGCAATATTCTTAATGAAAACCACCTGGTTTTGAAAGCTTCTCTGATCATTTCTTAGCCATTAGAGATGAGCCCCGTAAACTGTTCAGTGGAAATATGAGATACAGCCATCTCAAAGAGCTCCTCCCTCCTCTCCTTTTTCTTCTTTCCACTCTTTTCACTCTAAAGCTGAATCAAGAGGAAGTTGTGATGACATCAACAAAAAATTTCAAAAAGCTAGAAATGACCACGTCTTCAGTCACATAAATTGGAAAGTAATATGATTTAAAATCATATTCTGAATTAAATAAATAAGAAATAATTAAACCAAAAGCAATTAATTAAGCTAAACTTTTGGCTTCTAAAATTTTTATTAAGGAATTTTTCATCATCTTTTTCATACTTAGGTAGTCAGAAGGATTATAACTCTATTTAGTTTCTTTGAAAATTATGTAAGTCAGTACTACCTTTAAGTGTTACACACACCCTTCTGAAGTATTGCTGACCCATAAGACAAAATCAACCTTTAAACAGCAACAAACCAAGAACCCACCATTAAATGGAAGTTGGGGCTTCCTTTCAATAAGTTCCCAAAGATGTCCACCAGCACCTAGTCCTTTCATTAGCTCAGAATAAAAGGAACTTAGACCTAAACAAAAAGCAGAACAGTATTATGCATCCATATGCAATGGAAGACATAGAAGAGATAAAATTAGCATTATACTTTTCAGCAGCAGCATTGAAGGATCAGATATGTAGAGGATGTTTTATTCCAACAAATTGTTAAACGTGTTAAATCCTATCTAGTCTCACTTGGGAGCTGCCAATAACTCTTATTCACTATTCTTATTTATATCTGTAAAACAAATCACTCTGAAGAAAAGAAAATGTTAATACACTTCAGCTTATGTATGCTCTTTTTCATTCACCTGTCAGGAAAAACAGCATCCAACTTTAGGAAAATGACTTTGCATTCAACCAGCTATATTCCCAGATCATTCAGCAGAACAGAGCATTCTGAATGCTCTTCTTTGTCAGATAAGTTTACACTAATACAGGAGAGCCTGGCTGAGTCAGCCACAGCAGAGGGCACAAAAGCTAAGGCTGAAGTGATGCTTGAGAAGGTGTGTGGAGAGTGGACAATGGAAAGAAATGTGTCTCCCATGCCAGAATACTTCAAACAGTACTGAAGAAAGTAAAAGCTAAGGACGAGGCCTGCACATAGTACTGGGTCCCAGCTCTCAGCAGCTGTGTGAATCATCTTGAAGGTAGCTTGGCTGAAGGGCTTTCCAGCTGACATAAACACAGAAACCAACATAGAACTAAAAATGCTGTAATACATAGATTTAAAATTTCCAATTTCTTAAATTTTTGTGTGCCTTTCAAAAGAAAGACACCGATTTCATGATCTTTGAATTCCAACAGAATAAACATACTTACACTGTAAAGTGCTTACAGTGTTAAGAGTTATTTCAGGAGGGCAGAAAAACGGTGCATATAAAATTATGTCTATCTAAATATATATATAATGGATTTACTGGTTTATTTTTGCAGAGCAAGAGGCTCAGCTCAAAGTCATAAGTCTGTAGGCAGGTTGTTTCATCATGCTGCTGCTGAGGATTAACTGAAAGTTTGCAGCACTAGCCATGGTAAGAAGCTGTCTGCTTGGAAAAAAGAGCCAAAGAATCACATCCTAGAGCAGGGCATGGCAGAGGAAGGCATAAGCCTCACAGCGCAACTTCAAACTCAAACACTGCGGTTTGCAAATCCACAACCACTCATATATAAAACATGATATAATATGGACAGCAAATACAAATTAGAAAACGTTTCTATTTTTCATAACCCATGTTCTGTGTTTGGAAGAAAACACAGCAAACTTACAACAAAGAGGGGCAAAGTCACAGATTATGCAGTGAACATTACAATTGTTGCATCGACTCCTATATGTATGGATGACATATACAGAGCAGACTTAGCACTTGGAAGATTTATATGCCTTGTAGGCATCTAGGAAGGCAGGCCTCTTGTGGCAAGACACCTCTGCTTCAGAGTCCCCATGAGAATGAGCTCTGTGCAGAACTACATTCTACAATAATCTGAACTAGAATTAAAAAAAATATGTTTTTATAACAAATAACAAATAAAAGTTAATTCAGTGCTTCTAATCTTCATTTATTTAATATTAGCTTGTCCCATGTTTTCAAAGTGCCAGGTATCTCTCCATTGACAAAACTTCAATGATTTAAGCAAAGAAGAAAGGGGGCTGGTAGTTGGAATGGGTGCCACCGGAATTTTGATATACAAGGAAGCAGGGCTGTTAAATTTTGCCCTCAAGCACATCTTTGTGCTCCCCGTGATATCAGGCCTAGTCTTAAAAAAGAAAAAGCTGCATTGCCCTTCTAGTCTATCAGAAATAACAGACTCATTTTAATGAAGAATGCTTCCAGTAAGTTGTAGAGCTTCTGCGCAACTTATCTTCATTTTTGCCTGTATGCAGCCATGAAGACAGCTCTGACAAAGATGAGCAGCTTGTTGCTGGGTCAATAGATTACGGAGTGTGGGCTTCTGGGGGGAGTCAGTGAATAAGGAAAACCAGAAGGTTAGCACCGAGTGCAGTATTCTGCTGGCACTTTGTTTACTCTTCCAGTTGAGGACACTCTATACTGAATTACAGCTAAATGTTACATGCCTTTCTAAACAGAGTATGCTTAACATAGACCCACATATTTTATTGCTTTACACAATACAGCAAGTATCTTAATTTAGACCTAAAGAAAATTAAAGTAATATATACTGTCAGATACACACATTGAAAAAAAAAAGACTCTTCTTTTGGGGAAAAAGAAGGCTTATATTAAGTTACAGATTATTATTTTCATTAACTCTTCAGAAAAAAAAAATTTCTTGAGAAGTTCATTTGGAAGACTTTTTAAGAAAGTCAGGTTTTTTAAGAGCTTCTTTCCTACCGCCCCTATAATGACTGTAATGCTTTGAAGTGAAGAAAATCTAATTTCCCATTCCATACCTCCAATGCTTATGCCAACCCAGAAAGCATACATTAGGAAAGATGAGAGTTCACCAACTGTCATGTAGGCACTTCCCATTAGTAATCCTCCTTTGTATAACACTGAGAGGACAATTAAGTTCCCAGAAAGGCCAGTCTAAGGAAAAAGGAAAAGGCAGATTTTGTCACATACATCTTAAATTTCATCCTCTAAAACGCTGTTTCAGAACTTTCCCTGTAATGAAAAGAACTCTCACACTATAGGTATCTAGACTTTTGGAGGACTGAGGTAAATTCAACAATTCTAATGTAAAGCCACCCAACAGCCAGCCAGATATCCAGTGGCACTGTGCTATTCAGCAAGTGTTCAAAAAGCAAGCAACTCTTTTTTGGCTTTTTTTTTCCCCACAGTGGAAAGGAACACTAAACATTATTCTCAACCATCATTACCAAGGAAGAATTGATAGTCTGCAGTTATGTTCCAGTTTTAGAATTCAATTAGACAAACAGTTATGGAAAAATCCAAGTCTCCCTCCCCTACCTGCACACTCCCCACCTTCCTATGATTGATGTTCCTCTCACTGGGGAGCCAAACCTCTAAATGCTAAGGGTAGGGGAAGGTTTCCACTGGTTTAATTCCTTGAATAGAAGGTGTGGCCTCAGATAAGTAGTCCCCTACTATGGGGCGTGGTGCAGAAATTGAGGTGTAAAGTGACTTTATCATACCTTTTTATCTTGAGATGCAGTTTCACAGCAATTTAGACTTATTTAAGTCCAGTCTTCCCACAGTTTTATATATGTTCAATTTATTCTCAATCATTTACTTGCAGATTTTTAAGTATCATCGGGAGTTTTAAAATAATTGACACTTTGCATAACATGGTTGGCTTACTTTCATTAAATATACTTACTGCTCCGAAGAAGCCTGCTCGAGCTAGTGCCTCTTTTTTAGCCAGCTGCAGCACATAATCAACTTTATTTGCATACTTCTCCATTTCAGCCACTTCTTGCCCAAAAGCTCGAACTGTTCTGATGTTTCCAATACGCTCTTCAGCTAACTGCATTGAAGCAAAGCACAAAACAGATCCACAGAGACACACAATTTGAAATGCTCACATTACAGAACATCTGAAAGTTAAGCCAATATCACTTCACTAATCTACATATCTTTGGATAGCACTGGAAAATTTCTCATGCCTTCCTCTCCCCACCCCAAACCCCTTTTTTAAAATTCTATTAAGTTAAAAGCAAACTGCATGCCCAGGCAGTTTTTAAAAAACCTCAAGACTGTCTTAAGTACTAGCAGAGACAGAAAAATATAAAAGTAGGGTTAAAAAATTCGGTGTGAACAACACCCATATGGAAGCTACTATTCACAATATGCAATAACAATGTGGGAAGGGAAAAAATAAAGAATATTCTGTTCCATACTAAGTCATGCAAAAAAGCCTGCAGTTATTTCATAAAACAATTCTACTCATTTGAGCAAAGCAATGCTGGGAATTAATTTAGCCCAACTACTAATGTGTCATTTTAACTCAGTATTTTAACTTCTAAACAGCAAAATATTAATTCTAAAATACCTCAATTGTAACCAATTACACTAAGTTGTTAATGGACATTGTGATGGTCTTAGAAAAAAAAAAGTTCCCCTTTTGTAAGTAAAAGTATGATACAAAAATATAATTCTCCTTCCATCTCCCACTCAAACCTGAAAATTAGAATGGAACACAACAATTGCTTGATCATATGAAGTCCCACAGCTGGTTTACAAGGGTATGAGCTTCCCACCAACACAGTCTAAGGAAGACAGAAGATGGCTAATCTTCCTTTTTCACATTTCTACAAAGGACATCCCAAGTTTATAACAGTTGACAACTGTGACTCTTTTAACTACAGCTTTCCTAATTATATTTCTATGCTTTATAATAATGTTTTCCCACACTAAGCCTTTGAGGAAAATATTTAAGAAACAGGCCCCATAAACATTTAAGAGCTGACAATAAGGTCAAGCATCAGGGATGCATTTCAGAGATCGACTTGCTAGCAAAGGTAGCATTCATGCTCCTGATAGTTTCAAGCTCAAAATCATAATCCAAGAAAAGCGTTTTTCAAATCCAGGTACCAACTTCCACAGGACTTCATAGGCTGATTTTTCTTTTTCTCGCTCAAAGCTAAAGCCTAAGCTCCTTGTCATTTCTTATATTTCCAAATTCTCAAGGCCTAGTACCTCTGTGTTATATTGTTACAGACAAAGGAAGCATGGTTGTTTTTGAGATCTGTGAATAAGTGTTACTGACATTTACCTTTAATACTGCTCAGGTGCAAAACTACAGGGCCAGAATT
>WBNO01007728.1:103289-131509 GCA_013400575.1 Peucedramus taeniatus
GCTGATAAGGCTGCGGCTGTCGGCCTCCTCCCGGCCGCCCCGGCCAGCGCCCTCTGCCGCCGCCCGGCCCGGGGAAGGGACGGGACGGAACCCCGGCCTGCCGAAATGGCGCCCGAGAAGACAGAGGGGACCTTGCTAATGCGTATAAATATCTCAAAAGTAGGTGGCAAGAGAATGGTGCCAGACTTTTTTCAGTGATGCCCTGTGAGACAGCGAGGAGTAGTGGCCATAACTGAAAGCATAACAAGTTCCATCTCTATGTGAGGAAGAACTTCACATTGAGGGTGGCAGAGCACTGGAACAGGCTGCCCGAGGAGGTCGTGGATTTTAACACGTCCACTTGGACGTGTTCTTGTGTCACCTGCTAGAGGTGACCCTGCTTTACCATGGGGTTGGACTCGAAAATCTCCATCGGTCCCTTCTAACCCTAACAAGCCTCTGATTGACTGAGCCTGCCCTGCCCAGTGATGGCAGAGACCCACCTGGGAGGGACAGGAGCTGAGGCAGCCGATCCCAGGAGAAGAAAGAAGGGACGTGGCCCCCTCCCCTGTTTCTCCGTTCCAGGCCCGCATAGGTCACGATATCTCCAGCAATCTCAGGCTGGCCACTGGACCTTGCCAGCCTGTGTCCGTGGGTTTGGTCTTGGTCCAAACAAGGGAAAATGTCCATCCAGAGGAGAGCTGCTTTTTGGGGACAGCATGTGCCTGTTCCCTTGCTGAGACTGGTGTCTAAATGATCGATATAAACTGGCCTTATGTGCCCATGCTTGGGCTAGAGCCCACAGGATTAGAAGGACTAATGGGTTCAAACAGAAAGAGAGGAAATTTAGGATAGATACTGAGAAGAAATTCTTTATTGTGAGGGTGGTGAGATACTGCAACAGGTTACTCAGAGAAGTTCAGGATGCCCCATCCCTGGAAATGTTTAAGGCCACTTGGGATGGAGCTCTGATCCAGTGGGAGGTGTCTCTGCCTGTGGCAGGGGAGTTGGGACTAGATGGTCTTTAAGGTCCCTTCCTACCTCTTAGCATTACTATTTTTTCACGTATCACTGCTCAAGGTGTGAACCATTTGCCAAACAATCTCTTGCCCCAAACCTGATTTAAGAAAAAGAAACCGAGTCATAGCTTTCCTGAGGCTACACAGTACCAGCAGCCAGAGCAGGGAACTGACTGTCCTGTTTTCCCCACCAAAGTGCCCAGTATAGGGATACCTGTACTTCAATTTTATATTTTTGGGTCAAGCTTATGTATATTAACACCAGTTTGCAAGACTAGGTTTGCCACAGTGTTTTGAACAATCGTGCTTTCAAGTCTACAAATGAGTAAAATTGTATTCAAAGATCACGAGAAAACATGAACAGTCTTTTACTACTGCAAATGATAAAGCCAAATTCGCAGTATTTAGGGAAATCAAGGGGTTAGCCCACCCAGAGACAGTGCTGAAGAATGGAGCCTCATCCTGGGAAAACCACCATAGCAGTTTCCCTTGATATTTGAGTGAATTACCATAAACCTCCCTTGATACTTGAGCGAATTCCCATAAACCTTCCGAGGAGGAGGCCTGCAGTGCAAGGGCAGTAACACCCCAGTACCTGTGTTTCCTCCTTTCCCACACCCAGCCTTCCTGCCCTCTACAAAGCTATAAAGCAGTGCTCTTAGGCACTGCTAGGAGGGCATGGTGTACATACTGTGTATTAAATCACAGAATGGGTCAGGCTGGAAGGGACCACGGGGAGTCATCTGGTCCAGCCTCCCTGTTCAAGCAGGGTTATCCTATAGCACCTGGCACATGATTGCGTCCAGATGATTCTTTAATATCTCCAGTGAGGGAGACTCCACAACCTCTCAGGACAATCTGTTCCATTTGGATTTTCCTGTGTATCAGTTTCTGCGCGTTGCCTCAAGTCCTACTGCTTGGCACCACTGAGAAGAGCCTGGTTGAATCCTCTTCACACCCATCCTTTAGCTATTTATTCACATTGACGAGGCCCCCTCTCAGTGGTGTCTTGAGCCGAAATCCCGTAGCCGTTTCCCAGGGCTCGAGGGCCCTCACGGCAGCCAGGCCGGTGTTGCTGAGGCGCTGGGTCCGGAGGCCGCCAGGAGGCAGGGCCCGGCCTGCGCGGGGCGGTGCGGGCGCCGCTTGNAACATGGGCTGCGCTCGCCCCATGCCCAGGTTTAGGGCGATGTTTTGGAATAATTCCCTCCCGTTGGAAAAGGCAGCGCAGCGCATGGCCGCTTCCCGCGGGCCGGGAGAGGGCCCGGGCGGCGCCTTTCGGCGGGATCGTGCCGACCGAACTCGCGTTTCCCAGAGGGTCGGAATCAACTGGTTTGGGAAAGACCTCTGCCATCATCAAGTCCAACCTGTGACTAAACACCACCCTGTCAATTAGACCATGGCACCACGTCCAGTCTCTCCTTAAACACCTCCAGGGACAGTGACTCCACCACCTCCTTGGGCAGCCCATTCCAGTGTCTAATCACCCTTTCTGTGAAGAAATTCCTTCTAATGTCCAACTTTAAACCTCCCGTGGCACAGCTTAAGACTGTGTCCTCTTGTCCTGTTGCTAGCTTCCTGGGAGAAGGGGCCAACTCCCACCTGGCTACACCCTCCTTGCAGGTGGCTGTAGAGAGCGATAAGGTCGCTCCTGAGCCTCCCGAAGGCCAAACAACCTAGTTTTGGAAAACTACCGGTGTAGTTTTGGGGCGACACTACACAAGGCTGTTAAAGGGGGAAGCACTCAAATAGTACATTTTAGTGAGAGGCTTGGTGAGTTGACCCTGTTGTGGCCGGAGGAGCTCACTCCACTGCAGGCTGTGTGCCATGGTGTGCCTCAGGGGCCAGCACTGCATCCCCCACACTAGCCCCAGCGTGGCTGCCCCCCATCTCTGAGGGCTGGGGATTAAATGGGGTCTAGGACACAGGATAGAGAAAACTTCAAACCTGGGTGTGATGCCAAGGAGCAGGGTCTTGCCAGACCTGCCGCAGGGCTGGCCACCTGACCCTCCAGGGTGCTGGAATGTGCAGAGGGGAAACCCAGAGAATGCAGGGGAGGATACAGGTAAAAGCACCACAAGAAGGGCGCACCCAGGAAAGTTTGCAGAGATGAGAGTTTATGTCTTGCAGTGAAGCTTCAGGTGCTGTCAAACCCCTACTGTGCCCAGGTTATCTGACTGAGTGTATGAAAGCTGATGGGCTTAGATGTTGTAGATTAAGCTGCAAACATTACATTTCTATTTAGTTATTGCATGTTGCTGAAATAGTTTTGTAGCCTCTCTGCATCTTCAGGGAGAAAAAAACAGGCACTTCTGGACAAAAGTCTTTGCTTTGAGTGAAGCAAGCAATACAAAAGCAACAGAGCATTGAAATCCCATAATGCATGTTCTTTCAAAGTGCCATTTAAAGGAAAATGAAACATTTCCATTGTGAGATTAAGTCTGATTGAAGCATACAGTTCCCAGTGTACCCTAGCAGTGAGGTGTACAGGGTGGGGCTCTGGTATCTCTGCATGTAGGTGTCACTGAGGTGTGTGATCTCTCTGTGCAATAAAACTATCCATGGAGACACAAACAGTGCTTCAGAAAGGCAGGTTCTCAGCACTTGTGTCTATCTTTTGCTGGTTGCAGCATGAGAGCTGTTGGAGAACACAGGGTATTTTCTCTTGAGAGACTTTGGAGAAGTGAGACTTACGGATAAATAATTTTAAAAAGAAAAGAGAAAGCCAAGCACTCCCCACCTCCTCCAGGACAAGGAGATCTGCCTAGAAAAGGCACCAGAAAGTTTAGGTGCAATACAGCTTTACACTCCAGCTTGGTTTAGACTTTATCTCTGCGTTAAAAAATAATATATAAAAACACAACCACTTCCAAACTCACAGATGGTTACACAGTCATCCTAAATGGTCATGAAATATTTGCACTAGTGGAGTGGAGTTGGCAGAGGTTAAGAGAGTGCCTAAAATTCTGGCTATTCTTTTCCAGTCTGTTAACCACATGCAGATTGCTCTGCTATTGCCTTAAGCAAAAATGGCAAAAAGCAGCAGCAGTCCTGCATGTGTCTCCAGCTAAGCTAGTCACCAATTAAAAAAAAAAAAAAAAAAAAAAAGAAAGCTGTGCAAACATGCCTTGCTTCAACTCCAGTAATGGGCTGAAGTTGTGACGTGTTAACCTAAAATACTACAAAGTCACATGTGCACTCACAACCCCAGTCCCTGCCTGGGAGTGAATGTTTAGGGCTTGGTGGATTCCTGCTGTTGAAGTACATGCAGCTCTGGAAGGATCTGTGCTAGTTCTAAAGGGCAACTTGTCAGTACATGAGTTTTGTTGTGCTTTTCTGTATGCCAAATGGCCATTCTCAACATGCAGTTGGTGCTAGCTTGTCTGGAGTTGTCTTACAGCATGACCCCAGTTTATCACTGTAGCAGCATACGGCAGCTTCTGGCCTTATTTGCCCCGTCCCTCTCCATGAACTACAATGCATCAGTGGCTGTTGCAAAGTCAGGTGCAGGGCTGGCCTAAGGCAGACATCAGAGAGCACAGGTAGTGTCACTGCTGTCCAGAGAACAAGAAACACCTTCTGGCAGGAGTGGTTTGTTATCTAGCAGCCTTTCTCCCCTTAGTGTCCACCTACCTCATCACTTCCAGGAACTTCCCAAGACTCGTGTGCAATCCAGCCTTTGGATGTTTCAGTGGGGTATTGCTGTGTTTCTGAATAGAGCTGCAGCACTCACTGCTATCTAGGTATCCCGCTTGTCTAAATGTAAAAATGGAGTCTGATCTGGCATCTTCCAAATTAGGGGCAGGGGGTTCAAGATATCCCTGAATATCCCAAAGAATATCCCAGGATCAAAGGTTTCTTTCAGATGGAAACAGGCAATCCAGTCTGCTACAGCCTATCTCTGTTAAATTATTTTAAGCCACAGGAAAAACAAACAAAACAATAAAAAGTTAAATAAAAAATTGAACAAACAAAAAAATAACAAACAAGAAACACCCCCAACCCAAACCTCAGGCTTGATATTTACAGGCCATTTACAAGGAATGCAGGGTCTTAATTTCAATTAGCTGCCTGACCAGCCCCACTGCTGTCCTGCCAGGGCTGCTGGAGTTAAGTGTTGATGCATGATGTACTGCAAAGTGAACAGAAGCAGCACTACTCTGTTGAGGAAAGGAGTGATGGCAAAGAAATAAAACTGGATACCGTCATGATCTGGTCTTGTACCCTGACACTCATAGCTCCTGAACTGCCTCCCATCCCATTCTCCAGAGCTGTGATAGCAATTCCAGCATCCCTCCTTTGGCAGCCTGGTAGAGGGATTAGGATGGAGTTACTTCCTCCTGTTCTCAGGCAAAATGTCAGAGGAGCACTGTCCATGTGCTGATATGCTTGTACAGCACTAAACACTATAAAGCCCTGCTGTTAGCTGATCCCCCATCTGTATATGCTAAAATATTGTTGTTGTCAGGCTTGTCATAAACAGAAGACCACAACTTCAATGAAGATCACAAGATTCACTGTGCAAAGAGAAAATTTTATCCTAAAAGGAACTGCAAAGACCTGGACTAGACTGGAAATCAGAGCTACTGATAAAGCAGGCTTCTGAAATTGTCTCCTTCCTCCCCTAACCCTCAGCTTAATGCAAGAGTAACACTTGTAATATCAAGTTATAGAAATAACTTCTACAGCTTCCTTGTTCAACAACTTCCTTGTCCCAAGAAATTGTTTCTTCAGGATAACACACAGTAGATAACACCTTGCCTTAAACTGTGCACTTAGAATCTATCACCTTCTCTGTTCACCTGCTGCTCAGTGCTGTTATAGAGCAGTGTCCATGAAACAGAAAGCTAGACAGAGATTTAAAATTGTTACCAAAAATTACCAGTCCAGAGGAAAATTTTTATTAGTATTTTGTACTTGAAGTACACTGAGCAGGTTGTTATTTCAGTCAGTTTGGGCTCATATCCAGTACTTTAAAAAAGAAAAAAACCAACCCACAGCTGATGTACAACATGCCAGGAAAGTCTTTGGCAAGGGACATCCAGGCACTTAATTTCACTGCCACATTGGTGTCTTGCAGTGGTACAGTTTTAGAGCCTGGCTCACCATAAGCAACTAGACACCTCTTAGAAGAAAGGCCATTTCTGGAGTTTGTTGAAGAACCCACAGAGCCCAGAGGTCTAACAAAAGGCAGCAAGTGTTGAAAACAGATGAGCAACATTACTTCAAGTCCTTTTTATTTTTCTTGGTAAACCCAAAACTTGTTAATGGAAATACCATTTCTGTAAAAATTTTATAGACCTAAAAACAGTTTTAAGAGACAATCTTTTCACTAAGTGACAAGAATGGGGAAGAATAGGATGAACTTTACCATTTCAGGAATTAAGACATTTAGATTGAAGAGGGTGGCAGCACACTGCTTGGGAGATGCCTGTGTTGAAAGTGAGAAGGGCAACTTCAGTATAGACCTGTGAATGGGTGTAGCAATTTATTAGAGCACATTCCCTTTCCTTTCCTCAGTATTCAGTGACTAAGCATGGACTTTTACCTTAGCTTTGTCTATACCTGCTGTGGCCTGGACTACCTTACACCCTGGAAAGGGGTTTTGCTCTTCATTGTCTTCTTCAATTCAAGAAGTTAGGGAACAGAACAAAATTATCAGATAGCAAATGCATAAACCAAGGAAATATTTTTCCCCCTTCATAAAATCAAGGTGTAGAACTTCTTGCCGCAGCAAACTGCGGGAGCTACAAGTATATAGCTGATTAATAAAAGAGATGAGTCTATTTTAGATGAAACTAAATGCATCAGCAGCTACACAGCATGCAGTGCCAGGGGTCTACTATAAAAAACTTCAAACCCCAGCACACCTAACTGTGAGAAGACAGGATTGTGTAAACCATGAAAGGACAGCTGTCCATTTGTCCTCTTTTTCTGAGTATCTCCTGACAGCCACTGGCTGGTACCATGCAGTGCCTTGTGCCCTGTGCATCATCCAGGAGGGCACATGAAGGAAAAAGTTTTGCAGGGTGTACTAGTTTGAAATCAAACCAGTGGGAAATCACAAGTCAGAATTATAATTTAATAGGGAAAAAATTAAAAGAAATAAATAAATGCAGTAGTACAAGAACACTGCANAGGCAAACGCTGCTGTGGTGTTCAGAGTCTCAGCTTATATCCAGGCTGGAGTGCTTTGTTCCCCCCTCTGGGCGGAGCATCTCACAATGGGATGGTGATAAGGCCTGATGGGCCATTAAGAGGAGATAGTCCAGGCGGGAGTTATCTGTGAGTCATGGGTGAAGCATTGATGGGCCATTAACAGAAGATTTATCCCTGGTCGTGGAAGAGATAAGGGAAGCTGCTCTTTGATGGTTTCCTATCAGCTGGCTTATCAACAGAAGATCCCCCATCCCAGTTCTAAGGGATGGTAATAGAATACACTTGGTTATATCTTGCTCTGCAACCCATGACACAGGGGAAGGAGTACCCAGTTACCCAAGTGAGAACTATGTTACACATGGACACACAAACTGCAAGATCCTGCGATGGTGTTTCTTAACGTTTGAATGCTTAACTATGTCAACTTAAGTGCTTTTGTGGTTTTTGGTATATATTTAAAATAGAAAGCGGCCCGTGCAAGTATACTTATTTCTGAACTAGATAGCTAATAGAGACTACGGTCCAAATTTTGCTAGACTTTATGGTATTCCTTCCTTCCACTCATACTTTCCTCCCAATTCTGCCTTAAAATTCAGCCTATCAATCAACTGCAGACATTTTTAATAGTCTAGATTATTTCCTAGCTTCCGTCAAAGAGCACCAAAAACTCTCCACACAGTACATTGTTGTTTAAAGGTTTGAAGCATGTAATTCATGATTGTTTTTCTAACAATTCAGGAATCACTTTTACATCTTTTAGCCTATGTGCATATAACAAGATTTGCTTCCGAAGTCTCTTGACTCTTGTCACTTCTACATGCAATACTTCAGAGAAACCCGTTATAAAAAGCCCAGTTCTGCTGTAGAAGTAAGATGTTAATGGGAAACTTTGTTCTCAACCCATCTCATTCTTACTTTTGCCCCCTAGTCTTTCCCCTCCTCCTCCCCTCCCCTTTTGGTTGCTGTTTGCTCTACTTCAGGACCAAAATTCCAGCTGCTCTAAATCTAAACACTGCTCAGGACATAAGGCAACAAACAGCAAAATGAGTTCCAGTGCGCACTGGTGGGCCATATCCTTCCTGGGTATTCACACAGGCATTCAGCCAAAACATTAATTTCACAATGAAATCTTTGGGCTAGAATCTGCAGAATCCAGCAAAACCACTCAAAACAATGAGAGGGATTACTGCAGGTTGAAGAATACCGAGTGTTTGGTCTGGTGAGCGGTACTGACTCTAAAGAGCTGAAGGAGGTCTCGTTAGAGACTTACAAAGCATCAGCAACACAACCATCTTCCATACGTTTTTCTTCAACATGCCCAATCCTGGTCTGGGATTGTTAAACTGCTTCACACTTCTGATATGCAGCCATCAGAACATCAGCAGTGCCGTTCAACTCCAAGTGTACTGAGGGGTTTCTGGTACTCCCGGCACTGACCCACAGCACATGCCACTGTTAATGTCAGAAATGTCACTTTTCTGGTAAAAGATTTTGGTAGCTTACTGTTTTGTAAACATACAATAAAAGAAAATGGCAACTGTGAGTTGTTGTCTGAACTCTTGGATTGTTTAGAAGTTCAAGAGAATTTTCTCATGAAAATTCGGAAGGGCTGAGGGAAGCTGAGGGGAATTATCATTTAATACCCACAGCCTGTCTAGAAGACATCTGCTTGAAAGAGGCATTTTGACAGATCAAACCACAAAGTAAAGGTCATGTAGTGCTACAGAATGAGGCCTTCTGGTGCACGGTGTTAACTTCAGAGGGTACCTAGATCTTCCTCATACATATCAGCTCACCTACAAAGCTGTATCAATATCCCACTCCATGACGTGTCCCATCAGCTCTGTGGAAAGCAAGCAGGGTGACACCAAAACAGCACCAAGTGAGCGTTTCAGATTAAGCCTCCAAGCGGGATCTGTCTCAAGCAGTGTAGGGGAAGCTGCTGCCCTCTTCCTCTCATACAAGACAGAGTGAACTTCCCAGAAAGGGACCAAACAATTTTT
Source organism: Peucedramus taeniatus (assembly GCA_013400575.1). Classification (NCBI taxonomy): domain Eukaryota; kingdom Metazoa; phylum Chordata; class Aves; order Passeriformes; family Fringillidae; genus Peucedramus; species Peucedramus taeniatus. The sequence goes on from WBNO01007728.1 coordinate 112,447, forward strand.
ATTTTTCTTTTTAAACGAAATGCTTTTAATAGAAAACAAAATACAAAATAACTCTTTCCAGAAAGCAGAAATATTTAATCTCTCTGAATGACAAACTAGAACGTGCTTTTTCTGCAGATCCTTGTAAATGCTGATGATTTATCTCACAAAATGTTCATGAAACCGGTATTGCAACATTTGAGAAAAATCCAACACTGGCAGAGCTGCCTCTGTGTACACACAATAATTTAGTAATACTATTTTTCCCATATCACTTTGTGTGTTTCTCCTCATCTCCCTCTCCCTACTGCCAACTTCCATTTATGGAAATCTTTCTGTGAGGTGCAGTGGTGGGTTGCCATGCCCTCTTTCCTTTAGGAGTCCAAACTTGGCTGTTTCCATTCTATGGTGCCCTCCCTCCAGACAAGGCAAGTTGTTCGTTATCCTTAAAGCCACTGCCCTGTCCCCACTGTCCTCCCATCCTCAAAACGCAGTGCAACAGAGTCAGAAAATTTCCCAATTAATGGAACATAAATACACCTAATCACAGCTAGTACCAGGAACCAAACCCAAACAACAATGCAGAGATGGGCCCCAACTGAGGTCAGATTTCCTTGCCCTAACTGAAAAAGAACCAGGGTATTTTCTACTTATTTAGTCCAAAATATTCTGGAAGTGCTATAGGGAGCTGAAATATTACGACCACTATCGCTGTAGAAAATACATAATGTTCTTTTAATAGAAGGGTCTTAAAAATGCTGGTCCTCTGCAATACCAGGAAAGCAAAAGCAAAACAAAACAAAAGCCACTGGGCCAGTAGTTCTCCACACACTCAAGCCAAATTAACAGTAGATAATATGTGCCCATCAATCAATGAAGGATATTTAAGTGCAGGTCACCAGCTTATCTGGTTGGCAGTTTCACTTGTCTGGGCCAGGCTTTCAGTTTCCCCAAGTTACTGGATTTACTCCCCTTTTTCCCATTCCTAAAAGTACAAAATTAGAATGTGTATGTATTTTCATCACTACTCCTTTTTTTCCTTATTCTGTTCAACAGCACAGGCATTTTTGTGACATCTTAAAGCATTTGCATCACTCTGAACATGCCTTTCAAAGGGGCAGAAGAAGAGAAGTGTTTCACAGTCAGTAATCTCAGTTTGCAATGGACTCCGGCATACAAGACACCCACCCACTTCCCTAAGACAAAAAGCAAAACTAATGTTCCTGATTTTCTTGTGCAATTCCAGTCACTAGAAGAAGATTACAGGCCATAAACTGTACGCTCAGTACATTATTCATCTGTCCGGTATATACACCAACCAGTTCACTGGAAGACCCATCCACAGGGGCGTTGCAGTAAGTGTTCCGAATGTCCCAGACCCGAACTGAATTGTCCATTGATGCTGAAGCAATTAAGCTACTGTCAGGGCTAAAAGTAAGGCTGGTTATGTTGTCTGTGTGCCCCCTCAGTTCTTTGTAAAGAGTTCCTGATGCCAAGTCCCACAGCTTCAGCCGCTGGTCTTCACCTGCCGATGCCAGGTACTTACCGTTGGGGGAAAACGCGAGCGCCAGCACAGGGCCCCGGTGCCCGGTGAAAAGCCGCACCGAGTTGCCCTGCTGAGTACTCCACAGGCGCACGGTTTTGTCTGTGGAGCCCGTTGCTAAGTAGTTGGAATTGGGGTGGAACTTGATGCAGTCCACATCCGCCAAATGGCCCGCGTATATTCGCAGCGGGTACGTCCGATCAAACGACCAGAGCCTTGCAGTGCGATCGTGGGAACCGCTGGCAAAGTACAGGCTGCAGGGGCTAATATCCAAATCCCAGACAGGATAGGCATGTCCTTGGTACAACACAGTGTTTGTAAAACTTCCGAGGTCCCAGTACCTGATGGACATGTCCTCAGAACAAGATAAGAGTCCTGAACTGTCTGAAAGGAACCTTGTGCTATACACAGGTCCACAGTGTCCTCTCAGGATCTTCATCTCTGTGCCTGTGTTGTCATCCTCTTCCTCCTGGTCACGAAGAAGAAAAAGAAACAAGGAAGGAAAGCATGTTTATCTATTCAACAAATATAAAAACCTCCTTGAGGAAACCAGGAGGGTGGTAATAGAGAAGGAGTTAGATTATTTACTTTATTTACTTTAGATGTGGCACAGTTTGTGCAACTCTGAGACACAAACATTCCTGGTACATTTGCTACAAGGGAATACTGAAAGAGATGGTGAGATAAGACTTTCTATAAAGGCATTCTCTTTAATTTTGCCAGCATTATGCTCAGTCCAGAAGACATCTTAACCTGAGACTGCAGGCACAGAGGGGAAAAAATATTTAATTACAATTTTTTTTTGTTAAAAACATATGCATAGTCTCTTTCCACTCTACTAAAAACATTTGGCTAAGATGTTGAAAGCAGATCTTGGCATCTACTCTTTTTGTGTGGTCATTGCTGGAAGTGAATCTCACAGTAGAGACATCTCACACAGATGTCTTAAGCAAAAGGCAGGAGATGGAAAGACAAAGTATATTTGACAAGCTGTCTGCTTAACATTCTTTCTCAATCCCACATGTGAACAGAAACCCAGCAAGGCTCTAACATCTATTTCTCCCTCCAAGCTCCAGAAGGATGCTTTCACATCCTCACCCTCCAAGAACAGCCTTCAAGAATAGCAAATGTATGCAGCTTATTTAGGCCAATGTATCTATTTTTGCATAGGAGAAGATGAACAATCACAAAAATTATGGCACTGGAAACCTTTCTATCCTGTTATTCTTCAAGTACCAGGGCAGATAGCCAACAAGTAAAGGCCTTTGTGTTTAAAGACTATTCAGTGAGGTGAGCTAAAGAATCCCCTGATAAATGGTAGGAGTCTCTAAAAGCCTACTCAGGTAGCTCCTCTTGACAGTCCAAGGCTACAGACTACACAGGTTTCAACAGCTCTCAGAAGTGTCCTTACCTGACAAGCTGGGGTCTCACTAACAGTTGCAAGATAACCCTTACTTGGGGTACATCTGCATAGTAGCTTGAGACTAGCCTTCCTCAGAGCTGTCAGGAAGGCACTTTTCCTCAGTACTGACACAGTAACACTCATTCACAGACAATCTCTGCACATAAAATTCAACACAACATCCTTTTGCTTGTGAGCAGCCCCTTTATCATTTATCATCTTGAACTGGCCCATTTCCTGCAGGAGTACTTCCTGACCTGAGAGGAAACCCAATTCCCCAGGGCTGCTGGACTGTTGACAACCAGCAGAAGTCAGAGCAGCAGAAGTCAGTGTGTTGTAAGTAGCTCTCTATCTCCCTGCCCCCCACCCCCGACCCCCACCTCAGGACCCACAGTTTGGCTTCAGATTTAGCAATAGCCCAGAAAGTGCTTCTCCTCCAGTGTTTCAAATTTCACTCCAGAGGTGAGCAAACTCTGACATGGCCATCTCCTTGCCTTTCTCCATCTCAACAGCATGGCAGTAGTAGGCAGCAAGCCATATTTAGCAATGCTGCTTCTCTTCACAGTCAGTGCCCATGGGAGCTTTATGATGAGGCTGGAAGCCAACTTCCTCTCTGCTACGAAGGTGAGGCAGAGAGAAACTGCAGGCTCTGGCATGCAAAGCACCATTCTTATTCAAATTGCTTTTCTACCTCAGATAGAGCATGGCTTACTGGAATCCACAGCATCTCTAGGCTGTGCTACCACATTAAAGGAGAATGGTTGATACCTGCAGCATTTTATACAATTTAATTATGACCATAAGATTCCTAACAAGATACCAGTGGAAACCCATTCAAGCTGCTTGTATTGTACTACAATTTCTGCAAATTTTGCAAGTCCAGGTACTTAATTTTGTGCATTCAAATACAAGGCTACATGGGCTGTTTGCAAGCACCTCCTCTTCCCTCCCTGTATCACAGTACCAGGAAATATGACAACACCTTCTGCAGCGTTGAAACACACACTCCTATATGGTCACAGGTAGCAAATCTTATCTTTCTGTTTGACACCCACTTAGCACAACTGCACGCTCCCGTCATAGCTCACTGAAAACAGTACATCTGTACTGCTTCTGAGTCATCACATTTTTCAGTTTCCTCCCTATCCAAGTTAGTCTGCTGACCAGATTCACAAGGCAGCTGCAAGTGCAGCCACCAAGCCTCAGAAAGCAACAATGATAGCCTCAAAGAGAAACAAACCATAAGCTCACACTCCTTTTTTTTTTTCTAACCAGTAACAGGTTTTCCTGGGTGTCATGATCTCACTCATCCTGCAGTGCTCATTAGATGTCAAAAGGGAAGGGAAGACCTCTTATCTGCCTACAGCAGAGACGCCCTAACAGGGAACGACAAGGAAGGATGGCTCCCTTTGCAGGACATTTTTTACTGCTCCTTCCAGAATTCCCTCCCATCTGCCATCAAACAAGGTATCAGCATCATCTCCACTCATTACCACTTGAAGGACCACCGTCCCTTAAAAGCAGAACCTTAGAAGCAGAGCTAAATGGGGTCAAGTCTTAGTCTTCACAGGATTTAAAGGCTGGCACTATTGTGGCTTGGAACAGAGCATTATTTTCTGATGTTGATTTATGGAGTACCAGCAATGAGCATGGTAAAATTGCAGAGACAAACAATACATCCATTTGTACAGCTACAAAACTCCATTTTTATACTGGACCCAAAGTAAGAGAGACTATAAAGTGGCATTTGTGAGATGCTATATAAAGAAAACAGAATTTCTGTATCCCAAAATAATAAGCCTCTCTTATTTGCAAGAAGCAAGACTACAATAGTGAAGTACACTGCAGCACCACACTGATCAAAAATTAGTAAAACTACACCTAGAAGATGATTTTGGCCTTAGTGACAAAAAGGCTTCACGTGGACTAGGAAAAAACTGTTGATCTAACACATCTGCTAAGTCTCAACCTCGTTTACATATATATATATATATATATGTTTATATATACATACACACACCCCTTCACAAGAAGAATTAATAAGCCCAACAGAGCAGCTTTAGTGCCACCCTGAACAACATCCACTGAAACTAGCATGATTTTAGACCTTTATGACTGCATAAAAGGAAGGATCTGTTTCCAAGCAGAAAATAAAAAAACAGGCTGAAGACTACTTATTTATTGCATTACTATTTAAATACATATCCAAAGCTAATTATACAATACAGAAATCAACCAAACAAAATTTTAACATCCTCACAAGTTATTCTATAGAACTCACAGAAATAATGTCAAAGCACATTCAGAATTTTTGTTCTTTGTCTAAGTCTTTATCAGCTTTATCCCTGTGAATTGCTATTGATCAGACTGCAGTGACAATCTGAAATACAGCCCCTGCTTGACTGAGCTGCAGCCCAGTCAAGGTAGTCTGGTTTGGTTTTGGTATCTTTGGCTTCCTCTCCCATGGCATCAAAGCAATTGCTGGCCTGTTCTCACCTGCAACACTGTGGGTGTCTGTGTATTTCCAGTTAAGGCTTCCAGATAACTCAATTTATTTCCTTGTAGTCAAGGGGCTTTCATTTGAATTTGGTAAGCAAATTTGTGTAGAGGCTGGTATTGGTATCCTCCCTCAACTCTGAACTCCTGCTCAGGTCACTATGTGTTTTGTCAGTGGTGGAAATTATTCAGGGCAATGATGACTATGATCTGTGTGGTTTTTTGACCAGTTTTTGGCTTTAGACCTGTGCACAAAAACTGCGGGATACACAAAACATCAAATAGCCACCAAAAACCATTTGCATTCAGGATTCCATGGCTGTCTCCTAATACATGTACAGTATGCAAGTCTATGACTACATGCCAAAGAAAGCTAATACACACACTCCTGATAACCTGGCAATAACTCATTTTTCCACAATCCAGAGCCAAAGAAGGTGACCTGCTGATTTACCAGACAAATTCTCCCCTCTTGCAGGTTGCTGACATTTGGCTTCCATGATGGGCAATACACAGTCACATGCCCTATGAACTCTTGCAGTTTATAGTGAAAGCAAGTCCATAGCTCCATTTTGGGCTAGTCTGACCCACTTACCTGCTCACTCTGCAGAAAGGGTTAACCTGGGAAGCAGTGAACATGCTGCTGTGCTGTTTCACCTTGATGCCTGCCCCTTTTCTCAAGCTGTTTAACAAAGCAATCCCTAATCACAGATCCCTGAAGACACCAAGCTCTTGGCACTCTTCCGAAATAAATAAAACCTTGCCACTAAGTATTTTTTAGAAGAAAAAACAGTGGGAAAAAGGGTGGCTCTCCTGCTAAACACTCAACACAAACAAATGAGTTTTTTTTTTTTTTTTTTAAGGAGAAGAGTGATTAAACAACAGAAGAGTCAAAATTTTGATCTCTAACCAGATAAAAGTTGCTACTTGGGCAGTTGTGTGGAGAGGGGAGGAAAGGTGACTAGAAAGAAAAACAAAAACCAAAAACGTCAAGTAGAAGATGCCACCTAGCACTGCATGTGAAGTAAAGGCACACATATCCCTGTCCTTGTCTCCAGCACTCTGGAATAGGAAGTCTCTGAAATTTCTACACTTCAGATTCCTTAACAGAGACATTTTGTATAATTTTTCCATAACTTTTGACCGCTGGTAAATTAAGATGATACCTGAAATGCAGTTTTTCACACAGGCATCTGATCAGACTTCTTTAGCTCTTTCCTTACTTTATCTATATTTTCCTCTTCCTATGCATCTGCCCTTCTCTCCACCTGGTTGTTCTGAGCTACTTCTCATCCCAAAGAAGGCTCCATGCTCCTCAGGGAAAAGAGCCTACTCTAGTCACCTGTCCTTTCTGGGTTGCCTGTTCAAGGACAGCTGGAGGAGGGGGACCAGCACCTAGGACTAACTAACTATGACCTAAGCACAGACTGATTGCACCTCAGTTTAGCGTTTACAACCACTGCAGGGAAAAATAAGGATGACAGTAAGTTATAAAATCTGTGAATCAAGGCAGACAGGTTGTGCAACAGCCTCAGAGTGCCCTAAGACATGACTGCATACTCAACAATCCATGTTCAAAGCAATTCAGCAGAAGGGGAAGAAGGGGGGAAAAAAGGGTATCCAGACCTCCTCATCCAGGATGTCACAAGCCAAACGGATGCGGGACACATCAACAAGGTGGGGCTCAGATTTCAACTTCCTGGAGCGCAGGCTCCACAGCTTCACACATGAATTATCAAACCCAGCAGCGAGCAGCTTGCTATTTGGTGAAATCTCTGCAGTGTTCAGCAACTGCTCCGTGTTATAGAAGGCATAGAAACAGATGGTGGTTAAGGAAGGGGGCCCGTCCTTGACGCGTTTAATGCTGTCCTGCAGTAAATCCAGCGCTGCCTCATTCTGCAGAATGGAAGCTGGCACGTCGCTGGGTTCCAGGCCGTTGGTCTCACTGCGTGAGGAGCTGCCACCGGCATAGAGCTGGTAGTCGGTCCTCTTGGCAGGCTGCACATCCAGGTGAATGTGCAAGGTCAGGACTTTGCACAGGGCGTTGTTGTTGTCACTTTGGAGGTAGCGAAGAAGGTAGTTGTAGCTGTCCTCTTGAAGGCGGATGACGTATTTGTTGTCCAGAAAAGCCCGGAGCTTCAAGTTGGACAGGATATCCTGAATAGTCATGGTAGTCTGCAGCTGTTCAATGATATCCTTCTGGCTGGCATTCTGCAAGAACATGCCATGGAAGCGGCTGTAAAAACTGTCCACTGTGCTTTTTAGGCCATTCTGGACCATGTTCAGATGGAGGTAGACGAAGAGGGGATATAGAAGAGGCATCACTTCATGGCTGTGCTGAGAATCTGAATCTATACAAAAAAAACCAACAACAAACTTTGAATGACTTCTCAAAACACTTCCTACTGGGAATAAAACAGAGCAAGAATGACTACTGAAAAAGCCTTGACAGTGACATCGAAGAGCAAGCAAAAAGAGACCTTTGTTGGGACATTTAAGTGAACCTCTTCTGTCACCTAAAGGAGGTGCAATAGAGATTGCCACATCAGTGAGGTACCTTGTCAGAACAAAATACAAAGATATTTCAAAGCCCTTTTCAGGTGTGGGACAACTAATAATTTACCACCTCATAAAATACCTGATAGTTGAATTTTCCCCATTTATTTCAAAAGAAAAAGTATGCTCTCTGTACCCTTTGCTTATTGTGATAAATGAACTTTAAAATTTATTAATTATATTTAAAAGAATGTTTTAAGTGTTTAAGCCAAAATTATTTACCTAGCTTGTTTGGCCTTGGCTTTTTTCTCTCAGTTTCAGTAAAACATGAATGCGGTGCTTTGGATGGAACTGATTTGTCTTCAGGGGAAAGGAAGCTACAGTTTCCAAAGTGTACTGCAATATGCTATGCTCTTGTTTTATTTCTGTCCCCGCTCATGTACATGCTTTTCTCTCTCTGCCAAGGCAAATCCCAGCAGTAATTCCTAGCACACAGTGTAACAAACCCTGATTAGCTGTGCTGTACCTTGCAGAGGCTGATCTGTGCAACAGCTCCACCCCTCCTTCCCCAGCTTCTCTGGGGCTGTTTGCCAGCTGCAGGGAGCTGTGAGGAGTGGAGCCCTGCCGAACACCATAGCAACAAACAGGGCCCCAATGAGTAACTATCACAGGACCAAACGGTCCAAATTACTGGAAAACAAATAGGCACTGCTGATCCTCAAAATGCAAAAGGCATTGCTGCTTTTCAACACGCTCTTCCCTCCTGCCACTCACCAATGCATGTTCTCTTTTCTCTCTTTCCATTAAGGTTATTTTTCCTTTGTGCTGAGCACTCTTCCAGGCTTTCTCTAGTCCATACTGTGCCTCTCTCTCATTTCTATATACAGAGTATGTGTGGTGTGCAGTGCGTATTCGCATACTTGAGCATCACTCTCCTTCCTGACCCACTGAAACTGGGCCAAAGCCAGTGAAGAAGTAGTCTGCATGTAGCAAAAGCTCTAAGCAGTCAGCAGGTCTCTTTTTTCTCCAGGTGCACTAGTCCAAAAATGAAACAAGAGGAAGGACCTCACTTTGCAGTAGGGTAAAAAGGGAAGAGATGGGAAGTTGGCAGAAACAGGACTAGAGAAAATGTTCCCGAGAAACATATGAAGAGATTACAGGAGGCTGGGTCTGTCTAGCCTGAAGAATAAGGGGGTATTCAACTGCTTGCCTTCAGTACCCAGAGGGACATTATACAGGAAAAGGAGCCAGCCTCTTCTCAGAGGTGCTCAGTGGAAGGACAAACAGGCAAGCTGCTGCAAGGGAAATTCTCACTGAATTGCAGCAGGGCCCCAGAGGCGCACAGTAATCTCCAGAGCATTTGATTTTCTAAACCTGACTGGAAAAGGCCCTGTGCAACCTGATCAAACACCCATCTTGCTTTGCTTTTAACAGGTGGTTGAACTAGAGACTAGTTACTCCATGTCACTAATCCCCTGCCCACTCCTCAGTGGGGCCAGATATCACGGAAATGGGAAGTGTCCTGCTGTGCCTTGTGGCTGGTTGGCAAGCTACTCCCTTGAACAAAGAGAGGTAGTTCATGTGTAAGATATCAAACTAGAGCAAGAGGGACAAAAAAGATGAAAGCAGTCAACCTGAATACCAAAACCTAGCACTTCATCAAGCATTAAGCAAGCACTTCACCAAGCACTGAACAGAGCTATCGTACTTCTAAAAATCTATTAAACCATAAGCATTTACTACAAATACTAAAGTGCAAAGGTATTGAACTGCTGTAGGTGGCAAGGCTCCAAGAATTCACTATATTCTGCCTTTGCCTTCCTGCTCCCTTACCTTCCAAAACTATCAGAAATAATAATCCTGATGTTAGGCACACTGGGATCAAATCCCTACAAATGTTGTGTGCAACAACTTCACTTTCCTTGGTACTATTCTTTAAAAATTGTATCTGTTTTCTTCTTCCCATGTTGGGGACTTATAGGAGAAATAAGGACATTCCAAAGAATACTTGTTAAAAACAATTTATAGAATAATTATTAAAAAATTAAATAATTATTTGTCTTCTGCATCGTTATGGAGTAAGAATTTTTTTACTTTGGTGTATTGCTCCAGTCTCAAAGCCAGTACAGCTAAATTTATGGGAAAAGACTCTCCCTTAGAAATCCAGACCATCATAAAAACAAGCCATTTATGGATAAAATTGAAAACCTTAAACTAGGATACAACAGAGAACTACAGCCTTTTCTAAGTTACCTGCCTTTCACATAAAACACTAATTTTCCTTCCTGTCCTGTGTAAGTATGGTGCTGTCTAGAAGACCTACAAAGGGCAAATGCTTGAACAAAGAAAGGGCAAAGAGCCAGCCATCTACAAAACTCAAAGCTATTGAGCACACAGAAAACAACTAAAAAAAGAAAAAATAAATATTTCTATTTTAACTGAAATCTCAAAACTAGAAATCAAAACATTCTTAGAGACATGATTTTGAATTTTACTATATTGCCCTTTACTCATTAAAATAACAAAAAAAGTCAGCTTTCTTCTGTGTTTCCTGATTTACCTGTCAGAAAATTGCGTAATCGTCCAAACTGTACTTCATATTGCTGTGGCTCCGCCAGGCAGGGAGCTGCAGACACGACGTTGGCACAACCAGACTCAGACTGGACTGTGAAATAAAAAAAGCAAAACTTACATGAGGATTTAAGGATTTTTACATGTGTGTCTGAAAACAAAGCTTCTCATAAAATCCAAGGTATGCAGCCACTCAGATGACATTTCATCTTTAAAACCATTCAGGTATGACACAGTCCAAAGCATCTAAACATGGCATTAACCACCTAGACAGATCATGAATGAGAAAATACACTGAAAGCCAAAACCCACCCAAAAAAAACTCAGCAATTCACCTCTTCCACCCAGAACACATTTTTCAGGTTTTCAAACACAACTGTAAATTTCCAAGAAATTCAGTGTAACAACCATCACAGACCCCTCAGAAGTTTTTACAACTGTGGTTTTACAACTTTACACTCAGAAAAGATGAGGAAAGCAACATACAGCTTTGTCCAAAATATAGTTTCTTTTTCAGTGAGTCCCACCAACCATCATGAACAGGTCTAAAGTGACACTACTTCAGATTCTCAAATTTCTCATCTCAGTCATTATAATTTACAACAACTTATATACATTATCGTTTATTAAGTCTCACAGAGGTGGTGGAGAAAACTGAATCTCTAAGCAAACACTAATTTTTTTACCAAAACGTGCCCTCCTCCCTGAGGATTTCAGGTTAAGGGGTAGCTGGCAACTGACCACAAACCCAGTTGTTATGGTCTCCTCAGACTGTGTTAGAACCGTTTTTCAGAACCAGACTCTGGAAAAAATGGTTCTAAACTGTTTAGAAAGGGAATTGGCTTCTCCTTCTCTGGCACCAAACCTTTGCTGTTCTGCTAACAGCCTGGAATCTGCAGGGGACTTTGTGCAAGTTTACAGACATGCATCAAGAAACCCCAAGCACATGCAAATACCAGTGATTAAAAACCCAAGTTCTGCTGTTCTAAATAGAGCACAAAAGGGCAAGGAGTTTCATTATTTTCCTTTCCAATCTTTTTTTCTTCAAATCATAACTCCTGTCCCCTCTAAACCCCCTAATTTTTATTACTTTCACTTCAATTCATTTTGGTCTTCCTTGCCCTGTACCACTTTCCATCCTCTGCCTTTCTACTCCTGACTGATTGGGGGCCTTTTGTTCCAGCATTTGGCTCATGCACAGAGGCACAAGTCTGACAGCCCTGGAAGTCTATAAACAACATTATCAAATGTTCACATGCTAAGCAGAGATAGGCCAGCCTCCAGCTCATCTCAATGCCTCTAATTAGAAAGAGATCAGCACATGGTACACAGGCAGCCTGTCATTATTCTTCCCCCACTCTTCTCTCTCTTTCTCTCTGGTAAGAGACAGGTTTACCTTCCTTCAGCTTATGTAAATACAGGAGATTATGTTTGGCAAGCTGAATTCAGCTCCTGAAACAGAGAGATGGGCTGAGCTCATCATCCTCTCTCAGGGAAAAAAAAAACCCAAAACAAAACCAGATTCCAGCACCAATATGATATCTCTTAAATTAGTTTAGATATAAACAAATATAACTTGCTGAAAGGCACAGCTACACACTGAGTTTTCTACAGCCTTCAAAAACTCAAAGATGGTAAGAACTCCAGATTCACATACTGGTACTACTCAACACCTGAAGTAAAAAGCTCTGCTATTTGGATGTAAAATTGAATATAATCAATATTCAGCATGAGAAAGTAAACTGCATGTATGCACATGTAGTAACTCAAGAATACTTAGTGATAGTTTCCAATGTCATCCATACAACTCTTGGTAAAAGCAAAGAAATACAGAAATATGAGGGCCTGTCTCTTATGCTATCTATCACAGGATTACATGGAACAGTCAACTCTTCACAGAGATCTGGTGGCCTCATTTCTGCAGGAATGGGAATGGCCTGCCACCTTGTTCATGCTATGCAAGCACAACTCACTGGCCTAGACTTTATAAGGTATTTTCTCCAGGCCACAACTTTTTCTGCATAAGTAACTTAGTTCCAAAATTAAGGTGTACTTCATGCTTCAGAAAGTGAAGTATCACTTTTGTCTACCTGTCCTGAAACAGTCTGACTGGGCAACCATTATGGCCTATTCTTTCAGTAATGATGCCAGAGCTCATTCCCATCCAGCAAATGGTAAATGAACCTCACATACCAGACAGTTCTAACAAATTCTAATTCTTTGCCTTCCCAAAACTTTAAACCAATGAGAACTGCAAAAAGGATCAAGACGTCAACTGATTCCAAAACAAGAGTAAAATTTCACTCACATTTTCCACCTGGTAGAAATAAAACACTATCTGTATCTTTCTCATACATTAATAAACCTACCACAGTTTCTTTTCCACCTTTCCTAGCGGTCATAAGAACATCTATCAGAAATATCTGCTCCTTCACATCCAGTAAGTGCAGCCAGCTTTGCAACCTGATAGGAAATTCAAAGGAGCTCACTTCTAACTCAGGGATATGGATAGTACCCTCCTGCTCTAGTGTGTTGGTTACCAGCAGAATTGCTTCCAGCTAACAAATGTGGGACTACTGTAAATGTTGTGTAACAGCAACCGATTTGCTATTTTAAGTGAGTGTGATGATGCATAATTGTACATTATTTCAGCTGTTCATATGTACTAACAGTGCTATGGGCAGTATTAGAGGAACCTGTTCCTTGGTCACTCACTCTGACCTCACACATTGCTCTTGTTTTCACACATTGCTCTTGTTTTCTAGAGAAATATGGGATAATCACAAGGAAGCTCTGTGCTGTATTTTATTGCAGATATAATCGGACAGAATTCTAGATAATCTCATCTGTGCTCCCTCTCCCACAGAAAAGGTTGGAGCAGATCATCTTCCAAGGTTCCCTCCAAGTCTCCCATTCACACAGGCTAGTTAATTTAAAAGTCAAACAATAGAGCTGAATATAAAAAACAAGGTGAGCTTTGATAAGAAAAAAGCAAAAACATCTTCAGAAAAACACATTTGATTAATTTCCCCGAAATAAAGCACTGCAGGCTTTACAATCAGCTCAGTTTTTACTCAGTTCGCAAAACCAAGATGACTGCAGCAGAAAGTATTTTCAGCATCTGCTGTCAGATTAAGTAACAAGCTCAGGTTTACCTTTCTAACAGTCACTGACTGAACTGCAGCATGCTCACTGACAGCTCACTACAAGCACATTTGACAAGAAGTAGTAAGCAGCTGAACATATGAGAGCAGCCCATTTTCAGTTCTAATGAAAACTGATTACTAAATTCTCAATGACCATCCACAAAACCCATGCACTGACAAGAGGATACAGACTAACATGAAATTTAGTAGCAATATTTTGTTGAAGTTCAGTAAAAAAGACAAAACGTAAACACACATTCACACTCTATTGAAATATCTTTTTCTGCAAGGGCTTGCAAAGGCTTGTAATCCAGCTCATCTTCACTACTTCAGACTCTTCTGTGTCCTCCTCACATGGCTGGTATCACATTCTGAGCAAGTTTTGACACTGCCCTTTCTACCCACTTCTCACAAAAAAATCTCCCATTGAAAAATAATTCAGCAGTTTAATTTGGTTTCATTCTTTCCTCATCTTCCCCAGTACTTTTTCAGAGATTGCAATAAACTTCTGATAGGCTGAAAAAAACAAGGAAATGAAAAGTACTAAGATGTTAACTTGCCTCTAGTAATGAAACATTGTCCCATTTCCTCCAGGCCACAGAGGGAGTCCTCCTGAACATTCACCTACAGGTCACTCATCTTTTGATGGTTAACTATGGTAAAATACACTACAGGTATTCTTTTAGAGTATTTTACCATAGTGTTTTACCTGTTCCTGCATCCAGCCTTATCTAGCCACAAACAGTTATATAGCTATTAATATTTTGTCAAATTAAGTCATATTACAAGTAACTCCACTACTCCCATTTGTCTGAGATACTGTCATAATCTAAGCAGTTTCATTTAGAGAAAAAAGCTGCTCGCTTTTTTACCCAAAATGTCAGCCCAGTATTTTCTAGTACTTTTACAAGTAAATTTAATCTCTATAATATCCACATAGCATTCATCCTTCCAATACTTCTATGTGCTCAAGCAGCAGCAGAGTTTGTTGAAACAAAAATAGTAATTACAATGACAACTGTCACAGACACAATTTGGAAAGCAAACAGTGTGGTAGGATTCAAAAGTCTTTAAGAAAGAGAAGAAAATTTATCTCCCAGCATGCCTTTTCTCATCCACTGAAGGTTTTGGGTTTCTTCCCCAAATGACACCAACAGGCTTCTCATAACTACAAAGCTGACTATGCCAGAAAAAGACACAGCATTATCACTTTAATTTCACATGATATAACTCTGCTGGAGTACAAAGGTACAACAGAATTTCCTGCTTATACTTCCTTTCTCATCTAGGTTCTTCTCCCTTCTATTCCAAATCACCACTACTCAACAGACTTCACGTTATTTGGGATAAAACATATATATTTTCCACTACCCTCACATGGTATTTCAGCCTGATGTTTCACTGACTGTGAATGTCACCTTGTTACACTTCCACCCACATTTTCATTCTTCAAAAGTTCATAATTTACGCCAACTTAACAGTGAGAAATTTCTTAATTTCAGAAGGAGAATGCACATGTCCACATGTGCAGACAAATTCATATAGCTGCCAGCACACGTACTCACAACTCTGCCAAGAAGAAGTCATGGAAAATACGACAGGATTACCTGTGAGATTAGCTGCCATCTCTTCAGCAGTCTGACACAGCCTCAGCCCTTGTTTTAGAGGACCTTCTGAGTCCACATACTGACGGCGCTTGAGGTAGCAGGACACTGCCATCTGAATCTGTTCTGTGCGTACACGTTTCATGACCTCAAAAGGAAAGAAAGAGGTGATGAGACTCTTACAGGGCAGGCAGAGATCAACTCAGACTGTAGCTGCATTAATACTGAGAGAAAACAAACATTTCTGTATTTTCGTTGCTGAGGTATGAAACAGAACCTTCAGGGATTTGCCTCTCAGTATTATGGCCCAGACATTTTGTAGATCCCTGAAGATATTTTGCTGCCTAATTCTACTAATTTCACTGAGGAATCAAAAACAGTTTTGAGGATTCTTGACTGAAACCACAATGGTGAACTGAAGCATTTTTGTTAAAAACAGGTCATAAAAAGGAAATATCTCTCCTCCTTGAGTTTTGACAGCAGCAGTTTGAGTAATCTTCAGTAATTTTCTGGTTCCTCTGCTTGACCAATCAACCAAAAAAAACCTCCAGAAGATTCAGTGGAATGAGAAATTAACATACAAAGATGGAAATTTTGGAAACATAATGCTTTATATAGAAAATCTATTTGGGGAGTCCAAGAAGCAAAAGCTCATTTGCTGAACTTAAAGGTTAGAGCCAGACTTCTGGCACTTCACTCAGATAGGTGCCCAGGAAAAAAAGAGGGAAATTAAAAGCTTCTTTATCACCTGCCTTGACCTACCCAGGCTTCCCTCTTACAAAAGTTTGAAACAAAAATAATCTTTTGAAGGTTTTTTTAAAATATACATTTAGAAACCCATCCTCACAAACACCACCTGGAAGTACCGCAAAATCAAAATGAGCCCAGTGCTACCTTTTAGCCCCTGGCTTGTAATAAAGGAACCTCAGTAAGATGAATGCAATAGCTCCCTTGCTATTTGGGTAGTCACTGACTGCACCAATCATTCACAATAGCCATCAACTTCACACAAAAGTTTAGATAACCTGAAAAGCTTCAAATAAAGCAGAACTAAGCCACATGGTTTTTTTTTTTTCCTATCACAATGCCAGGTAAAGCCTGCCTGGAAATAGTTCAACATCTTCCAGCCCCACTACCAATGACATGAATGTTTCTGGAGTGCTAGTGCTTCCTGGTTTGAGCAGCTAAATCTGATGAAACACAACTTTTATGAGAGAGACAAGGATGCCCTTCCTCCTTTTGTAAGAACCATTATTTCTACCAAAAACACAGCTTTAAAATGTAAATTTTTTCTAATACCCATGTACACTTTAGTGCTTATTCCATTTGTTAGAAAAATAACCCTTCTGTGAAGTTAGGTACAAGTGGATGAGAATGCAACGTTTCAGCAATAGTTCTCTTTCAACAGATATGTGGAATTGCAAACCCACATGCTTGGGTGAAAACCTTAAAAAGATTCCCATTTGTTCCCACAGGTTAAGTAACTGTTGAGGGTGGGGAAGAGGCATCAAGAGGTGGGAGTTTTCAAAGCATTTCCAGATAGACCCACTAAGTCTAAGACCCACTAAGTTTGCAACACCTTCTTTCACTCCAAAAGTAAACTTCCTTTTCATCTTCCCTGCAGTTAAAGAAGTTATATCTGAGACACTGTCTCAAGTGTAACACTTCTGCTGCACAGAACTGTAGGAAAGACAGAACTCTTATCAAGACGAAGTAGAGTGGACACCAGGATGGACCAGCAACTTAGCACACTCCTAATAAACACCCTTAACTAAACTTCACAATGTATTGTTACCATTCTGCATTTCAGCCAGCAGCCTGGACTCATGTGCAAGTAATTTGCCCAGGTCCACACCGAGGCATTTATGCAATCTAAACAGTTTCTTGCTCCCCTGTGTACTCTACCCAGCAGTCACAGTAGGGGGTGTTACCAGCAATATCTCAAGGAGATTTTTTTCCCTACTCCCAGGTGACACAACGGGAACTACCTTAAGGATATGCGTCTTTATCAAGAAACACCCATTATCATCAGACACAGTGTTACCCATACTCTAATTTCAGCTCTTTGCTTCTTCCTTCACTTTGCCTTTACACTTCACACTCAGCATTATAAAGAACAATGTCACCAAGGCAGGAAAGGCATTCATGAAAAGTGCAAGAGCAAAACCAATGCTCCTACAAATATTCTTTATTGAGCCCGTTATCAAAATTAGAGTGTATCATAAAATAAACATAAGGATCACTTCCCAAAATGCTGTCAGCCTGGTTCAAGGTTCAAGCTACACCAATTCACAACAGGTCAATGATGCAGAATTTAAAGGCATAAAAGGACAAGCCTGCCATTTTAAACTTTCAAACAATTTTAAGACTCTGAGGATAATCTCCAAAATATATAACAAACTGAAAGCATATAGAGTTCCCTGTTCACAAAATGCATAAAGCTTGAAACAATTGTTCAGAAGTCTCAGCTATCTTATTCTCCTCGTACAGCCAAAGAGAATAATAAATACTAATGCCATTAACTAATTTTACTGATAAGCAAAATACATAAGAAAAGAGAGAGGAAAGATCACATTGTGAGAATGCAGAGCTACAATGGAGCATTTTCTGCAGTGTTCCAAACTGGAACACTGAAAAAAGGTTAAGGTAATTTTTTTTGAGGAACCAAAACCACTGAAAAAAAAAAGAACAGAGCAGAGGCTAATAACACAAAACACACTGCAAAGTCCTCCTTCCTGGAAAAGCTGGAAATTAGCTGTGAACTAAGCATTGGGCCAGGGAAATTATTTTCCCGCCTATGCTACATTTCAGGTACAGGTTTAGGCAGATTCCACGGCCTTGAAATAATCCCAGTGCAGACATACTAAAAAGAGCTTAAAAATTAGCACTGGAAACACTGCTTTAAAAGAGTCTGTATTCCTGTCCTGACACTGGGACAGCAGTCTCTTTCTTCCAACAGACTGAGGAAAGACCTGTGAGCATCAGAGAGCAAAGTTAAAAACACCCAACCCTCAAACCAATAAAAGCATAAAACAAAAGCATCTTTTGAATATTCTCTAATAAGAACTCTGTCTCAGGCCTCAGTTGTGGACAGCAAAAACTAATCTTTTATCCTTTATCACCACACATGAAATCTGGGGCCTACCAGCAATAGTAGGTGTCAATTTTAAATTTTGTGACGTTAGGATAATCTGAAATTTAGAAGAGTTCAGAATAAACGAGATAAGGATAAACTGATATGAAGATAACCATGAACTAAGAGCCAAGGGATGTTGCACATGCAGCAGCTGCAATTCACAAAAACAGGCAAGTAAACACGATAAATTGACTTGGAGAGCATGGTCGTGGTGCAAAGTAGAAAAATAGGATAGCAGGAACTACGGAGAAGGCTTTTGCCTGAGCAGTGGCATTCATGTGAAGAGGCAGAGAGGGAACAGCTGTGATTTTAAAAGAGCACAAATCCACTTGCATTTGGACCGAGATCTGGCTCACCATCCACGAATGACGGTTTGCCACTTCCACATTGTTTCCCCCCGACCCCCCCCGCGGCCCCAAGTCGGTGCCAAGCAGTGCTTCTGCGATGTCCTCTGCGGGACACGCTTTCCTCCAACCCACTTCACACCACCTCGGCTCCAGCTCCGCCACCCCACGACCCTTCCTGGGCCATGAGGAGCCGCGGAACCAGGCACTGCTCTCTTGTGGGCCCTGCCGGGGGACACCGGGGCCCGGAGCCCGGCGGGGCCCCATGCCCGTCCTGGGCTGCTCCGCGGGCCGAAGGGCGCTCGCTAAAGGGACGCCAAAGTTAAAGCCTTCTCGTGTCAATATT
>WBNO01007728.1:132026-199477 GCA_013400575.1 Peucedramus taeniatus
GGACAGAGGCCGGCGGGGAGTGCCCGGCCGTACCGAATGTGGGTAGTGGGCAGCGACGCCCCCGCGAGCGGAGGGGAAGGCGAGTGGGACCGGGAGCTGGTGGGGGAGAGGGAGGCGCTGGGGAGCGGGGCAGTGGGCGGCTGGCGGGCGGAGGAGCGCTTGGGCCCCGAACGGTGCCACGTGGGTGAGCGGGTGAGTGCCGGGTGCGGGGCCGCTGTCCGTCCGACCGCCTTCTCCTTGCCTGGCGTTTCTTCCAGACGCCTGTCTGCCTCTTCGCTGTTCCCACGTACCGCCTGTATGGCAGCGATCTACTCCGGGATTTACCTGAAGCTGAAAAGCGCTAAGACTTCTTGGGAGGACAAACTCAAACTAGCCCGGTTCGCGTGGATTTCTCCCCAGTGCGTCCTGCCTAATAAGGAGCAAGTGAGTACTTTTTAGTGGTGAACAGTGATGAGGGAAGAAAATACCGATGGCGGATTGCTGCTGTGGATGAATCAGTTATTAAAATCCAGATCTAGCTTCTAGCTAGTTGATAGCCCTGTAAATGTAGCACTGATTTAGGATTATGATCAGCTCTTCATTTCTTTGTCGTTACATGAAATGTTTTTATAACAACATATTGCAGGTAGCTTCAGCACAAAGACCTGCATTCGTGCAGGATGGAAGAAACTTTCTTGTAGAGAGGGTAGTGCCTGTGTTCTGTCTCCCAGAGACACGAGAAATCATTACCTTTAGAGCTGTCATTGCCATTGGTATTATGTCCAGTACAGGATGCTCTGAAGTCACATGCTTTTGGGCATAGTTAAAAACAAGAACTTGAGGATGGGAGGACTGACTGTAGCTATGTGTGTGTTCTCTGGTGCTCAGATCTTGCTGTGCATGAGCAAAGAGCACACAGTGCATTCATGCTTGGAAGGTGATTTGGTTTTCTCTTCATGGAACCCACACTGTCTCCTAAGTCTTTTGTTTTGATCCTGTTTCCTGAAGGTCTGTGTGGTGTTTCCCTGGGTTAGGGGTGTCTTGTCCTATTCCTCCAACCCTGGTAGTACTTTGGGGTCTAGGGTTTGCACATCTGAGATCTGTGTTTTGGGTTCTTGTTATTTCAGTTACTTAAAATATTAAATTTAGCCATACACCACAGCTTCAGTTTAAAATAATTTAAAGTAATAGTAGATTTCAGTATTTTCCAGTTTGCACCCATCTAAATTCCTAGGCCTGATTTTTTGGGTAGTGAATTTAAACATATGAAGAGAAGGATGTGAGTGGAGTAGCAACTGTCAGAAAGTGAAAACCAGTTGATTCTCCGAGCACTGATTTAAAAGACTGCATTTGCAACCAGTATCAACTGTTAGAATTAGAATCTTGTCAGATTCTAACAGCTGTCACTCCTGAAAGCTTTTGGGATGATACATGCAAGCACAGGTCCAACATCTGATGTAGAGCATAAGCTCTTAGGAACTGAAACCTTTGGGAGCAGACTTCTCTGCTCACTCAGAGGCTGTTCTGCTTGGATGTAGCACAGTTCTCAAGGCACAAATGCTGTAACTGTGAAGAGGTACTGCTTTTGTCCTGTTTTTTCTTGGGGGTTTTTAAAGATTTCTTGTTTTCCATTCTGTTAACAGGTTTTACTCGATTGGGTAAGCCAAGCATTGGTTTCCCACTACAACAAGAAACGTGAATTGGAGGATGAAGTTGTTGAAAAACTCTGGGCATATCTTGACAATGTTATCCATAGTAAAAGACTACAGGATCTCTTAAAGAGTGGGAAGACAATTGGTCTCAGTTTTTCAATTGCAGAGGTAATTATAACTGTAGATAT
This sequence comes from Peucedramus taeniatus, assembly GCA_013400575.1. Taxonomy (NCBI): domain Eukaryota; kingdom Metazoa; phylum Chordata; class Aves; order Passeriformes; family Fringillidae; genus Peucedramus; species Peucedramus taeniatus. The sequence goes on from WBNO01007728.1 coordinate 133,846, forward strand.
CTGGTAAAATTCTGGACAGCAATATGTATCTCTTACAGTACTGGCCTACTCCTCACGGTGTCAGATGTTGCATGAAATATATATTAATATATTTCTGTCCTTCAATACAGTTTATATTTGTGCAGCATTAAGGTTAAAAATGGCAGAATTAGTGAGTGGCTGCAAAGGCAGTGAAAATGACTGGGAAAATGACCCTTTTAGCTTTGATCAGATTGAAGGGAAGCAAGAAAAGATTGTCTTTACATGTAGAAACTGAACTGTGAAGTATGGAGGATTGGTTGGATGAAATGTGGACTTCAGAGATGTTATGCAGAAAGTGTGCCAAATTTAAATGTGGTCTAGGTATGAAGACCTGTCTGGATGAAGATCAGGTCAGAGGCACAGGACAGGGTACCCTGAACACCAAGGACAGAGGTGGTAGAGGGTCCAGTGGGAAGAATTTAAGAGTCTGTTTTAGTCCATCACTGTTGCAGCTGAGGAGATGAACCATTCACAATAAGGCGTATGGAGACAGGTAAGGTTTTTAACAAAATAGACGCAGATTTGTAAATTGTTACTGAGTTTGTTTGCAGACATTATCTGAAGGTGAGAAAAGGGAGCGAGAGAAAAGTGGATTGAAGGAGAAAACAGCAGGGAAATACATATAAATACACATAAATACACATAAAGTTTGAGAAAAGGAAGAGAAATGCAACATCATTTCTCTAGAAATGTGTATCCCTCAAAGAGAAAAGAGAATAGTCCTTCATATTTCAGATACCAGGATCAGACACTGTCTCATTTTCAAATATCACGATGGTATTTAGTCATGGACATTCTTACTAAATAAGCTCCCTGTATAAGAGCATGGATGTGTATTTTGTATAGGTTTGTTGTTGTTGGGAGTGTAATTTTGGGGGCCATTCAAGAAGGGAAGAAATTTACCCCTACTCCATTTCTGCAGGATGGACTGTTAGTATCAAGTATGGATAGTCCTATACTGCTGCCAGTAGCATGCATGAGGGCTTCCTTATTCATCTGGTGCTGCAAACAAATGCAAGGACAGTGGAGCTTCTAGTTTGGAATCTATGATGTGAGAGGCCCAGCAGCAGCTGTTGGCACGTCCCCCTTGCTTGCAGCCACAGCTCACAGAAGGTGTTGTTGGTTCATTATGATGGGCTTTATCTTTGTATGCTAAATTGACTGTTTTTTGGGGTTTGTTTTTTGTTTGTTTTCTCAGATCATAAACGAAAGGGTATCAGAGGCCTATTCTGAAAAAACACAGCAGAACATTGGCACTGTGCTGAGCTGCTCCAGTGGCATCCTTTCTACTTCTTCACTGTCCATCATTTACACAGCAAAGTGTGAGCTTTTGGTTGATCTCCTCAGCAAGCTGTCCAAGCTGGCATGTCAGCAGCTGGCTTCTGATGATGCCGTGGGCTCCCAGTTGTTCAGCGTCCTCCAGCTTACCTTTGCTCAGTACCTCCTGATCCAGAGGCAGCAAACCAACCCAAACCGTGTGTTTGGGCAAGTGACAAGTCACTTGCTCCAGCCATGTTTCCTCCTGAGGCATTTGCTGACTGTGAGGAGCTGGACACAAGCGGATGATAACCATGTGTGTCAGCACCTGAGCAGAGAAATACGAAGCCAAATAGAAACTTTGCTGCAGGCTGGGTTATTTCAGCCTGAGCTTTTCTCATCCTACAAAGAAGAGCTGCTGTCAGAACAGGAATTCCAGGAGAAGAAGAAAGGAGCTTTGAAAACTCTTTTGCTACCAGTCAACACAGTGCAGACCAAGCTGGGCAGTGACTTTTGTGAGCCTGCCCTCCACGGAGCGGTTGTGGCTGGTTCAGTGTCCCTGCTATATAAGCTCTTTCTGGACTCGTACTGTAAGGCAGAAAACCACCTTGTGTGTTTCCACATGCTCAGCAGGCTTTTTGGCTGTCTCAGGCTCTCTGACCTGCAAGATGAGGGGAGCAGTGATACGCTCTTCCCTGTGGACTGGAGCATGGAATTGCTTGCTTTGGAACAACTTCTGAACTTGGTGCTCAGCAACGATATCTATAATGTCGCCAGTGACCGTATCCGGCACAAGGAGGTGCAGTTTGGGTTTTACCGGAAGCTAGCACATATTCTACTGACACACTCCCAAGCTTCCATCCCTGCTTGGTTTAGGTGTCTCAAACTCCTGATGTCATTAAACCACCTTATAGTAGAGCCAGACCTGGATGACTTGGTGTCATCAGCTTGGATTGATGCAGAGGCCTCTGAGCCACGTACAAAGAAGCCGCAGGAGACTCTCATCATCACCATATTCCAGATTTACTCCAAGCTGAGGCAGTTCCCACGGCTCTTTGAAGAAGTACTGACAGTCATTTGCTGGCCAGCTGTTGATGAACGGAGGCCGTCCATCTTCTCTGCTGGCCTGACAGCAAAGCTTCATGAGTGCCTTCTTGAACTGCCACCCAGCCAGATTCTGGACATTCTGTGTCTCTTTGTGGAGAAATGCCAGACCCTTATCATTCCAGCTGTTGAAGGGTCAATTGACATGGCCTTGAAGCTGATGTCAGTGTGCTCGGTGCTGCATGCTTTTCTGTTCAACATGAGGAGCCTAGATGATGTCACTCCTTCCCCTGTGGTGCTTCGCACTCAGCATTTGATGGCAAACATACAGAAGGGAATAACTCAGCCACTGATGGAATTGCTGCAGGCTCCTAGGAGAGAGGAGGAAAAGTCAGAGCTTTGGCTAAGAAAGGCCAGTGATGCTGCTCTCCTCCTTGTTTACACTTGGGTTGAGGTAGACGCTCTCTTTGGTGTTAGCTGCAGTAAATATGTGTCTCCAACAGCTGAAACTGCTGTTACTGAACCTGCTGCAAGGCACTGGGGCATTTCAGCTTTTCTGCCTGGTGTGAAGGATCAGTGTTGGAGGAGAGTTATGGAAATTGCAAGTAGATTTGCCTCCACTAGTAAATACTGCTTAGAACTGCTCACACTTCAGAAAATGAAGATGATGTTAATGCAGACCGAAGCTGACCTACAGACCTTGCAGCATGCTGCAGCTTTCATCCTGGAGTCTGGAAGATCCACCATGAGCAGAGGAGAATCTGAACCGTGGGATGGAGATATCAGTGCGATAACTGAACTTAGCTACCCCACAGCACACTGGCACCTCGTCATGTCGAACCTGACCATCCTGTTGCCGTATATTTCCTTAAAAGATGTAGACTATATTGGAAATCTGCTTCTAGAAACGTTGATGTTGGCTGAAGCTCAGGAAGCTGCCACGGACCAGGAGCCTTCCATCAGCATTGGGAAGATATCCCTTAGTTTTCTCCACAGCTCTCTTCTACCAGAAATGAGGGTCCTGCACTGTGCTTTTCTGACCCATCTTATTCATCAATTTGCTATGGTGCTGCCCACTGCTACCAGGGATTCAGTAGATGTGCTACTGCAGCAGTTATCTGAGACTAATATTCCTTGGCATGAAGAAATTCTGGCTCCTTGCAAAACTGTTGACCCATTCAAAGTACCATCAGAAAACAAACTGCTGAAGGATGAACTGAGCTTGTCTTGGAAAACACTGGAGAAAGTTGCTCAATATATAGTGTTGTTAGCAAAAAATGGCTGCCCTGTCATCCTGAAAGAACGTCAGCTACAAAGATGCCTGGGTTTGCTAGAAATTCTTTCTCTCCTGAAATTAGACAGTTTTCTTCCCTCTGACTTTACTCGGTGTTTTCTGATGCTGCTGTCCCTGCTAGTTAATACCAGGGCTAGTGTCTCTTGCAGCAAGTTGTTATTGCTGAAGGTTTTAAGTAATTGCCTCCACCTCCTGAGGTGTCTGCAAGCTGGCAGGAACTCCACCTCTGTTCTTAAGGTGTTACATGCCAGTGATGTTCTTGAGGCTGTCATGACTTCCCAGCTTACAGCTTGCAAATTCTTCACTGATGTCTTGACTGTTCCTGTTTGGGCACAGTATGTCCAGGAAGTCCAAGAGTTTTTGGAAAACTTTCTTCAGATGATTATTGAAAGAAGACAAAGCGTGAAGCTCAACGTAGAAAAGTTCATGTCTTTTCTATTGAGCTGCAGGCCAGACACAGGTGCAGCCAAAAGCATAGACAGGAAAAAGTGGAATCCCGCAGCTGAGCAGTTGCTGCTCACAGCATTCACCACACTCTGTCATGTTGTCACACTGCACCTCCAGCAGCTGCCAGAAAAGAAGCTGCATTCTGCGGATGTGCTGAGTGCTCTGTTGGAACCAGTGGTTCTGCAGATGGTCAGAACTGTTGAACAAGGTCTTCAGAGTAACACCCCAAAACAGCCTTTGCCTGTAGCATTCATACCATCTGTCACTACACTCCTCAAAGCAGATCTGAGCCATCCTGTCAAGAAGGACTGGCAGAAGGAGCCCAGTGGGTTTTTGGAGTGGCCCCGTGTTAAATTGTACGAAGAATTTTACTCTCAGATACTGAAAGAGCTGCCCTGTGCAGGGAGTAATCTGCAGTTCCTTCAGCTTGCGTTGCAGTTCCTGACTGTCTTCTGCTCCATGCCAGAGCTGTATCCTGAAAAAGAAACTGCAGTCATGGTTGTTTTTGCTATAAAAAAGCTTCTCTCTGGTATGACAACTCTCTTTCTCCACCTCCTTTGTTAATTTTGCAACTTAAAAGCCATTTAGTAAAGTATACAGCTTCTTTAAAAGTCTGCATTTGTTTACTTGTGTTAAAACAGCAGGCTATCCTTTTTTAAATGCATAACAGGAAAATTTTCAAGGAGGCAGTATTGTGATACCTGGACCACAGCCACCATCCAGTTTGGTAATGATCTTCTGATGTATCTTAACATCTTAATAAAGTTGAGGTCCTGAGTTAATCATCCATGGTAGAACATTTTGAAAGTAACTGGAACATGGTAATACAGGAGGTAGGGCTGAAGTGCAGTGTCCTCTTTGTGTAATTGGTATAGTAGGCACCACTGAAGCAGCTGATCTGCACCAGGTCAGATCTTAAAGTAAAATACTCATCTGCTTTTGTAGGTGGGATTATAGAACAATGGAAGTTACCTAACTGTTATGGATGATGAACACCATGTGGTAGTTCTGATAAATTCTGTGGGATATTGGTAGATCGGTTCCTTTATCCTCACCAGATAAAGAGCCAGGGCTGGAAGTTACATGAAAAACCTCTGCTGCCAGCTGTGGGACCTAGTGGCTCCTTTGTATTGTCTCATTCAGAAAGAGAGATGAACACAGAGCAGGAATGACTGTTCTCTTTGACTTCTTAAAACTGCTGGAATTTGTCAGACTTATTACTGGCATGCTCTGGTGCAGTAGTCTCCAAACATTTTTGATTGCACACACCTATCATTAAAAACTAAGAAGTTGAACACACAGCCTGACTATAATTTACTTATAAATTAGACGTGCTACTCCACTATGTACATTATAAAGCACACATACAGAAAATTTTTTAAAAGCATGAGATAAAGATGAAATAATATTTAAAATATCTTTTTATATTAAAGATATTTTACTTGTAATTCCCACACCCCAGTGAATTGTCTTGTGCACACCCTGGGGTGTGCACACCCTGCTTTGGAGACTACTATTCAAGTGAACTACAGTTGTGATCTCAGTGTTTGTATTGCCATTAAGTAGTCATAAAAAAAGCTTTATGCTTTTGTGATTTGTGATGGATCTCTGGCCACCGTTGTAGAAAAGACCTGTGGCTTGTTTAGCCTGCTCCCTTGGCTTGTGCAGCTGCTTTGTTGTAGTCTTTCTATATTACTGAAGACTTTTTATTGGTATGATGACTGCTCTGAACCTGAGGGTAGGATATACTTGAGATCATCACATTATTGCACTAGTGGGGAGAAAAGTAATGTATCAAGCCCTCAGTGTATTTGAGTGTTAAAAAGGTATCCCCCAAACTGTTTTATTTTCAGTTTGCCCTGTTCTTACTTGTGGAAGTCTTTGTCTTGGGAATTGATTGCTTTTGTCTCTTGAATATGCAGGTCCTGCAATTACAATCCAGGTGATCCGAAGTGTGGAGATGGAGCTGACAGAGGTGCTTGTCCAGGTGCTAGGAAACTGCTCTGCCGAGGAATTTTATGCCATAATGAGGCTGGTGCTGCAGGGACTGGAAGTGAGGAATATTTGGCAGCAGAAGGCTAAAGTAAGGAATGAGCTTAATGTGTTGTCAGCTTCCTTCTGCAGTCTGCTGTGTCTTGAAAAAAGGTTGTTGGCTGAATGACATTCGTTAAATATTTTTTTCTTCTTCCTGCTTTATGTTCAGTGATCAGGTCAAATTAATTTACACGGATAAGGGCTTGGTGACTGTGCTGTGTTCTGTATATAAATTGAGAGGTGGAAAGATCATGGAAACCTACTCAAAAAACTCTCTGTCCAGCTTACGGACTCAGAAGTCTCTTATTTCATGTGTTGTCAATAGAAATCACACAGCTTATGTGTTACAGGCCATGCTCAAAGCTCTTTCCTACTTGCTGCTCAGAACTCTTGCACAGCAGATACCAGCAGTCAGTGTTTGTCTGTGGCTCTTTCTTACAAAGTTAAAGGCACTTTTAGAAGTGCTGGCATTTTTAAGTAAAACCAAAACTGGACCTGTACTTTTGGTACTTGTTGCTCTAAAGACTACTTAGCAATACCCACATACCACTCAGTATCTTTTAAATTATGTGCCCTTCTTCAGAGCAGCTTAAGCACCAATGGTGATGTAAGGAACTTTTTTGGCAAAAAAAAGTCTGCTGTATGCTCCACAGAAAGCCCAGTGACTTGAGAATGACACCTGGATTTAACTTGTGGGGTTATCCGGCCCTGTCTTATTTGTCAGAAGGAGAGGTGGATGTACTGCATCAGTTCTTGATGCATCTTTTTGAAAGTGTATCTGGAATTCCTGAACTGCACAGATAATTCCTGTCACCTGAATATATCTTGCAATATGCTTCTTTTATCAGTCTGTATAAAGAGCTAGCAATTAAAAAAATCCTGCTGCCAAAAGCAGCATTCTTAATTTATAGTGTACTGGCATCCTTTTATTGCCTCTGTTATCCTCTAAGCAGCATTCTTAATTTATAGTGTACTGGCATCCTCTGTATTGCTTCCCTCTGTTATCTAGTGGCAGTTGTATGAGAAGGTTTTCCTTTCTTAAAAGTCATGTAAGCTTTTTTGTACAGTAAGTTGATTGTGAAGCAAATGTGGTGTAAAGTATGTTTGGGTCAGTGCTGCTCAGTGCATTGAATTCTGTTGAGCTGCTGCTTACTTCACAGTTTCCAAAGAGAGGTATTAGTGGGAGGCCTTTCATGTGTCAGGGCTCTGGTAATGCTCAAAAGTGCCACTGACCTTGAAAGAACTCTTCTGTACTTGAAAGGAGCCAGTGTGCCTTGTATCACTGACTGATGATCTGTCTGCTTTCTGCAGGAAGTATTGTCAGCTGTTATGCTAACCAAATTGTTGCTCAGCTGCCCATTAAGTGGAGACAAAATGAAAGCTTTCTGGTTTGCCAGCCCACAGATAATCACAGCTTTAGCTGTAAGTATCTTTTTATTGTAACTTCATTACCTACTCCTATCTGTTAGACTCTCTAGTGGATACAGCTAACCTGCACAGAGGCACACAGAAACAAAAACTAAACAAATCCATGCCAGATTCATCTCAATGGTTTTGTCTAGACTCTTTTTCTCCTCCTTCCTCAAGTAAATCTCCTCCTGTGAGTGCAGTGTGCAGGTCATCAATTTCTTATATACAGTAATTTTATGGAACTACACTGTGTAATATGGAGCTTGGGAGAAACTTGTTAGACTGCAGAGTAGAGAGTCTGTCTCCTGTCTTGCCTCCTGTCCAAAGGAAAAGATAACCATCAGCCATGTGTTGCATCAGAAGCCAACAGCAGCAAAACAAAACAAGTCCTTGTAGAAAAAAAAGTAATTATATAAATTCACTGAATTATGAAAGGGAAACCTAACTGAAACTAATCAAACCCAAGTTTCCTGCTCTTCATTTGTACAGCATATAAACCTAGTGATGTAGGTTTTTCTTCTCTTGGAATGATATCTCTAGGCAAAAATTTATCAGAGGTTGGTTCTGCAATGCCTGGGACTCATAAGCTTACAGTTTCTGCCCCTTTTGATAGGTCTGCATGCATGTAAAGGAGTGAACTGCGTCATTGGATTCGTTTGAAGAGGTGCAAAGAGATGCTGGTTTTCAGGGAGCTGGGGAATAGTTGCCATTACAGTTATGCTCACAGCAGTGTTTCTTTGAAACACATCATATGCATCCTCACACACAGCACAAGTGCATGAAAATGGCTCAGGTGCAGGAGTCTCCCTGCCAGTCCTGCTAGCACAGGTCTAGTTCCATTGATTCCAGTCAGAGCGTTAGGGCTCTCTGGTGTTCCAACACTAATGATAAGTGGCTAATTTTTCGTTGTCTGTTTCCTGTCTTGTAGCTGCAAACCAAGGAGGCCTGTCAGGACCAGGCACTGATCTCCATCATAGTTATACCTATTCTAGAGACTGTAGCAGCTCTGCTAAGGCGGGGAGAAGGGATTCTTGTGAATCCGCATCATGTTTCATTGGCATTCAGCATTCTTCTAACAGTCCCTCTGGATCATCTGAAGACAGAAGACTATTATGGTGTTTTCCTGGGGGTCCATGAAGTGCTCTTCTCTATTGTGCAGTGTCATCCAAAGGTATGTCTGTGGTGACATGGGAGAAGGGGAGAAGCTTTGAAAGAGCAAACATATTAGTGATAGAATTTTTTTAATATGATTTTGACATATTTAGTCTTGAGAGTATGAAAGTGCATTGTACTGCTTGTCATTTAAAAGGCTGGGAATCTCAAAATCGTATAATTGCAGTTGCTCTCCTACTTTACTTGTGCCTGCTCTGTTGTTCTTTGGCAGCAAATTGCTTATGAGCATCTGATGCTAGGTTAGGATAAAATGTTTCCTTTTTCTAGGATTGATTCTAGAAGCACAAATGGCTCAGGATGCAGAGTGAGAAGATAGTTTCTATCCTCTCCACTCCCTCTACTATGTATTCTCACATGTTTTTATTTCATGTGTTTTTCAGGTGCTGTTGAAAGCAGCACCATCCTTTCTGAGCAGTTTCCATCGTCTGGTTTTTTCTGTCATGCATGAAGGATGTCAGAAAGGAGACAGAGGTACCATATCTTTTCCACCTTTGCTTTATATATATACTCAAGAAGAGGAGATGCTGAACAGGACAAAGTCCTCAAAACCTAGCTGTGGCATTGAAACGGTCAGCCCTGTCTGTCCTTTATGAAAAATTTGGGATGAGCTTTGTGGTTGTGGGCTTAGGAAGATAACTGGGGCTCCTGGGGTGCTGCATGCAGACAGCGTTGCTTTTGGTGAATAAGTTATTCTTCACTGACTGGCTAGCAAGTAGACAGGAAGCAGTAAGGCTTACTGTGCCCAGTTTCTGCTCTTCCTATCAACACCTGTGTATGCAAGCATGGTGGCTGTGAGCTCCAGCCATTCATGCTAATATGTGTGAGTTATAATCCCAAATGCATGCTATTAAATGGAATTTTTTTAAATTGGGACTATGTTTACTATAGAGTTGAGCTGTGTAGTTCTATGCTTAGTATAAGAGCTTTGTGTGTATCTGAAGAACCATTCTATGCTAAGTATAAAAACTCTATGGGTACCTGAAGCATCAGTTGGAATTAGATGATATATCTCTATGGTCAAGAATTAGGAATAAGTGTAATTAAATATCCTAAGAGAAAGGGGAAAAAACAGACTTCTTACTGGAAGTTATTAAAGAGTTTACATCGTCAAAGTAGACAAGTCAGAGATGTCCACAATGATCGAGATGGTCAGGACACAGATACCCTGTCATTAATAGTGGAGAGTTTTGAGACAAGTTGACTTCATGGCCTGAAACTGATTGTAACCCAGCTTTCTGCTGATGTCCTACAGCCTGTGCCATGTTCACATTTATCTCAGCTGATATGTTGCCCACGGTTGCCCATGTGGGCAAATGTAAGTGTATGTATTCGTTGTAGAAGAATATATTAGCTGAGGCTCAGTGATAGAGGAAAAGATATGTTAAACTGGTGCCAGATATGGAGAATTTTCTTGCTTCTGCAATATGTTTACATAGAGCAATCATCACAGGAAGCTTACAGGTACATGGCATCCTCAAGCTGAAAATGATGCTGTTTATCTTTGCAGGATTGTTCTGGTTTTGTTACAGATAACATGGAAGTAATTTCTGGATTTCCCTTCTTCCTTGTTTGTACTAGCTCTTTTCATTCTCTGCCTACTGAGTTAATTCTCAGCTGATCTCACCAGTCTCCCTTTAGATATCTCCAGTGATGCAGCTTTTGCTGCTATATTCCACTTAATAGATCTCATCAAAGAGCTTTCTTACTATGCTGTTTCTCAGAAATGTCTTCTGATTTTCTCTAGGCAGGGAATACAATTTTCTTGTCTACTTGTTCTCTTCTCCACAGTGCTAGTTGAGACTGAATTGTGGAAGGGACTGTAACTGCTGTTGTGAGCACTTCAACATCTACAAAAAGTAATTTTTGTCTTGCAGTGCACATGAAATTAAAATCAGTATGCTCTTACAAAATAGCCATTCTAAGAAATGTATTTTGTGTGTTGTGGGGGGCCTCTAGCTGTGGCTTGATAAGAAAAGATGATAAAATAGGCAAGCTGTGCTTGGCCTCATGTTGTTCAAGGATCATGGAAGACTGAGTGATTCTTTGGGGTTTTTTTCATAATGTTTTTAAGCCTCAAATTCCAGGCTGCATCTCACTTTGTGTTTTAGGCAACATGGATGAGTTTGAAATGATACTGAAATGTGCACACTTGGTGGAACGGATGTATACTTATATTGCTGCAGAAATGGAGGGCTTCACTGTGTTTTCTGCTTTCATTGTGGCTCAGTATGTGACTGAATTGCAGAAGGTATGTTCTCATCCATCTTGAAAGTGCCATAATACTGTGCTAACTTTGGAGTTTCTGTTCCAAAGGCAACTCTCTTAAATTCTGTAAAATTTGTGAAGTTACAGTTGTTATACCTCATGGAGATGCAGGTTTGATCCAGGCTTTTGTATTATGCAAAAAGTTAATGAGACTCTTTCTTACCAAACACATGGAAAAATTTCTAAAGGTGTGGGCTGTGAGTTTTTTCTTTTAAGGTAAAACAATGCAGTGCCCAGGTACAAAGCTGTTTTGCTTTAGTGCCATGTTGGGTGTTGCTTTTCTTCATAGACTCTTAGAATGGTTTGGGTTGAAAAGGTTGAAAGATAACCTTTAAAGGTCATCTAGTCCAACTTCTCTACAATGAGAAGGGACATCTTGAAATAGATCAGGTTGCTCATAGCCACATCCAACCTGGCCTTGAATGTTTCCAGGGGTGAGGTATCCACCACCTCTCTGGGCAACCTGTTCCAGAGTTTTGCCACTATCATTGTTAAAAAGTTTATCTCCCAAATAGTCTCAGTTGTCCAGGACTGATAGCAGTTAAGTCCCCATTTGGCAAAATAATGGTGGAAGATTCTCCTGGGAAATACCTTTAATATGGTCTAAATGATTAAGTGAATGAAAAAAATGTTACCAAGGCAAGAATTGTTAGTTTTTCAGTAGTTCTCCTTCTGTACCAAAGATAGCATTCTGATCCTTACTGAAAGCAACTACTTCTACTCTTATGAGTACCAGTGTCAAATCAGTGTTTTCTCTCATCCAGAGGTAACTTCAGCTTGTCATTTTCTTCAGCACAATAGATTTAGATTTCACCAGGGTTTGAACGCTGCTTGTGGTGCAAGTACCTGCAAACTTGATTATTTGTGTTTTTGGCCTGGGCATGGGCTGAAATACAGAAAGGAAATTTAGTCTTTGTTTTTAGGCCTTGTTACAAAAAGAAAATCCCAATTGGTGCTGTGTTTCTGAAGGATTGTGGTGTAACCAGTGTAACTAACCATGAAGGTTATTACAGAGGTTAAGCTTCTCTGCCTTCTCTGTTGCCCGTCTTTTTTCTTTGGGGGGTGGAATGGGGGAGCAAAACAATGGGAGATGTCAGATTTTAGCCATATTATTTACTGTTCCTGGTTAGTTGGTTATTGTTTACATTGTGAACGTAGTAGTTCAGCAAAGGGAAAATTACTGTTAAGAAAGCTTGTGTTCCCTTTAACCATCTGTGAATTCTGTAATCTGGTCATCACTGAATTTAAGTCTGAAAGTCTGACTTGAATTGTCAAACGACCTTTTTAAGTTAAAAGAACACTTGTCTTGGTACTAGCAGGAGTACACAGTCTCATGAGATGTTTAGGAAAGTTTTGTGCAAGATGTTCCTTGGGAAATGGAAAGTGATGGATGATAGCTGAAGCCACAGATCAGTAATGTATTCATGGAACCTTTGGGTATGGAAGGAGAAATTGGTGTAGTGAGCCACCAGACACTGTGGCAAAGGAGTGTTTTCTGTCTGACAGAATAGATAGATCACAGGTAGGTGATGATTTATTTGCTCATTGGACTGCTGAGAATTGATGGATATCAGAGGAAAGGGGGTCCTCAGATGCCTGTCTTAAATGGGGCACGTACACATCTTTCATTATGCTCTGCAGAGGGAGAAAAAAGCTCTTTTAACATTCATCTCTTCTGAGTCAGGATCAGTGGCTTTCTCCCTGTGATATGAAGACCCTGAGGGTCCATCAAAGATAACTGAGAAAAACATGTTAGTAGATTTAAGTCTTTATGTAGGCATCTGCACACTTACTGGAACCCTTTTAAGGGTCTGTGAACTAGAACTGATGAAAGCTACTGGCCTAAGCAGTCACTTATCCCTAAAGTGGTTGTGTAACAGGTCCCTCAGTGCTTCCTTTTTATACCATGAATTATTTTGTATTAATCTAGCAAAATTCCTTACTGGAGTGGGTGGCATCCCTTTAATACTGTTGACAGTGTTTTCTGCTTGCTGCCTATGAGCTGTTGCTTAATTCAGCAATAGTGGAATACCTCTTCACACTTTATGTCTCACATCAAGAACTCTGTAATGCTTGACAAATTGGTTGTGCTAACTGTATAGACCATAAACCACTTAAAATTGTAATTAACTGCCAGGCAGTAGTGGCAGCTGTTTAAATCTTTGGTTCTGCTTCCCATTGTGTTACTGATGTTTATAGGAAACTGCAAAGCAAGAATGGCCCAAATAAGGCATGGGCCCAGATGTATTTGTGATGTGAGGGATGCAATTCCATTAACTGCAGCTCTGAGATAGCTGCTTATCCCAAGTGGGCCATCTGGTCCATATTGTCAATAGCTGTGGATTTTCCTGTCCTTATTCTCTGCAGTCATTTCTCTGCCCTAGGAAGGGAGAACCCAGTCCAGTGCATTCACTGGGAGCTGTGATGCTCAGCTGTTCTCCAACTGTATTGCACAGTGTAGGGAGAAATAACATGTGTTGTAAACAAACCAATTGATCAACTGACAGAGAAGGGAAAAATTACAACCTCTTGCATATGCAGACTCTTCAGGGTCACAGATCTAAGGGAAGTCTTACGTGCCTTAATGCCTACTATATGTTTTTCCCTGCTATATTTGTGGATCTAGCAAAATACATTAGCTATTCCACATTTAGGGCAGAAAGAGAGCGGGGGCCTGTCACAGTGATGAGGAGTGCAGTTCATTAGCAGAAAGTTTATTAGTTGCCTAAGGAAGAAAGAAGCCTGAATTTTAATGACAGCTTTTTATGTAATTTTCATTAGGCCTGGAGTGCAGAGGCTCACATCTGGAGGCAATAAGCTAATTTTGGGATTCAGCAAAGATAAGACATGGTTCTGCAGCAAAAATAATGCGATGATGCTAGAGGCCAGCACTGTCTTGGGCAGTGAAGTATTTAGCAAGTGATTTGTGAGCACAGGACAAATTCCAGTTCGCCTGGAGCAGCAGAGGGCTCCAGAGTCAGCACTGATGTTCCTGGTTGTTAGTGGCGGTTCTGCTGGTTGTGGGGTTGAGCAGAGATAATGTCAGTTGCAGGGTGCTGAGTCCTGAGTAATTTCTTTATTCCTCCAACTTTCTGCATGACTTCAGGCAAGGTACCTGATTCTTGGTGTTAAAACAGATTAAGGAAATACAGATCTTCTGAGATTTTTGAAGGCTTCTTTTATTAAGGCTTGCACATTGAAGTAGTCAGAAAAAAAATTGTTAGATAAACATGAAATTGTTAAGTGATAAGTTAAAATTGTTTGACTACCCAGTGTAAATGAAGTGCTCATTTGAAACTGATATAATAGCATACAACCTATAGGAGACATACAGAATCTACTGAAATGTGTAATCCAAGGCAAGTATTTTAGTTTTTTTTTTTTTTTTTAAATTAGAGTTGTTGTGCTGAGGAATGTCCATGTGATTCCAGGATGATTAGTGTCTTTGCCACCGCAGCAGTGTGTATGAGTACTCCTGTGGATTTTACTGCAAGGCCTGTGCTGGTTTTGCAAAACATATTTGCAAAATTCAGGAAAATACTGCACAAGTCAAAATCTTGGCTTTTATCTAATGGGCTGCTCCAGATGGTCTGATGCAAAGGATAATGTTGTCAGCATTTAATGTATACTCACTGTGGAAATAGTGTTGTCTTGCCTTTCTGTCTTCAAGTTTAAGGCAATTTTGTTCTTCTTGTAGGTGACTTTGCACCCAGCTGTGAAGACACATCTCACAGAAGGAATATATCACATCCTTGACCTTTGCATTGAACGAGACATCAAGTTCTTAAATGCATCGCTCCCAGCAGGTGTGAGGCAGGTCTTCAAGGATCTGTATAATGATTACAACCACTACCACAAAGCAAAAAAGCAGGGGGAGGAAAAGTACACTGCATGATGAATCCTGCCTGGCACTGTGTGATCAGTTATGAATTGATCTTGCAGTGCTCAGAAGATGCTCAGTTGCTGTGTGGTTTGGGATAATGAGCAAGATTGAACTTGAGGAGGGTGCTAAACATGGATTGCATTTATCCCTATACAGCCAGCCTTCATAATAGGGAAAAAGGGAACTGGGGAGGGAGGATGTGCTGTGCTGTTTGTTCTGGTCCTATGTTGTGCCACAAATGGCAGAACTGCTGTGCCTCTGCTGGCCCCTGGTGAACTCTCTGGGAGCCTTGGGGAGCTCACTGCCATTTGGCAGCAGATGTCAGGCTTCAGGCTTTGGCACATCATGGTGCTTTCCTGTGGAAACAGTAGTCTGGTGTAAAAGCCAGTAAGGGATATAACCCCTGCTTTTGCTTACATGGTAAATAGAATTAAAGCAGTTAAAGTGCTTATTTTTGTACCCTGTTATTTTACATTTTGTAACTGAAGAACTTTGTCAATGTTACACAGCTGTACAGTAGGTTACTGTGCAAACCTGCAGAAGTAACAGTAAAAAATTTGAAAGATTGTATCCCTTTGCTTGATTGGTTTTGCTGTCCAGTCCAGCCCTGGGCAAC
Organism: Peucedramus taeniatus; assembly: GCA_013400575.1. Taxonomy (NCBI): domain Eukaryota; kingdom Metazoa; phylum Chordata; class Aves; order Passeriformes; family Fringillidae; genus Peucedramus; species Peucedramus taeniatus. The sequence continues at coordinate 149,290 of WBNO01007728.1, forward strand.
CTGGTCTGACTTACTGAATTTCCTTCTCAACTGTATTATCCTCTGATCTCATGATAATCAAAAAGACTGACTACCTGGTCAATTCACTGTCACTAAGCAATTACACTTAGTCATCTGAGCTGTGGTCACTCTCAGCACATTCTCTGCTTAGCTTGTGAAAAATGTTAATTACCACTGTTACTATCTGAGACTCTTCTTGGTCTAAGCTGAGCCTTATTGCTTTGCATTCACTCTAGGTTACGAGTAAGCCCTCAACTTCTTGCAGCTCAGCTCAACTTCTGACAGGAAGCTTTATCAAGTTTTATCAAATAGCTCGCTTTTATTAGCTAAATGACAGAAGGTTTTTTTAAATGATACATACTAAAGATATAACTTATGTCAGTGGTAAAACAATCTTCACATGTACATGTAGGTTGTAGAAAGAACTCAATGCTCTCATATGATTATTTTCTTTAATCTATAAATAGGGTGTGGGCAGAGGGAGACTGGAATGTGGCTTACCACTTTTTTGGGTCCATCTGCCTCATAGCAAGGTCCATAGGATGAAGTTTGTCTGGGACAAAAGACTCCAGATGGCTCAGATGAGGGAGGTGACCAGGACTTGCTAAACTTCATCCTTTGGACTGGAGATGACCCTCCTCTCATCCTGAAAAAGTATCTTGGAGGGCTTTCATACTGTGGAAGTGCTGTTCAGAAGTAATAGTGCTATGTTATTAACATTATTCTAGTCACAAATGCAAACCACAGTGGTCTATAAGCTGCCATGAAGCAAGTTAACTCTATCCAAGCTGGATCCTGTGCACCACTGGGCCACTTCTGTATTTTATTTCGTGTGGGCCAGCAATGGGAAGGGGAGTTGCTTCTGCCCCACCAGGAAGTGGGACAGTGACATAGGTCCCAGAAAGGAAACATGTAGGAGCTGGGGGCATCCAAAGGGGCACCAAAGAGGGGAGGTCTCCAGGGTGGAGACAGTTAATACTCTGGAAAATGAAGGAAGGTTTTGAGCACTGGGAGAGGATGTGGAAAGAACAGCAGTAAAAAAAGAGAGCTGTGTTTGGAGCGGGGGAGGAAGGAAGTGAGGAAGGAAGGAAGTGAGGTAGCATCTCTGCAGTGTGTCAAGGCTCCCCTGATGCAGCCATATGGTGTAAGCCACACACACAGCTCAAAAGCTTCTGAGTGCAGACCACAGTAAATAAATGGGCAGTTAGCCAGAGGAGGTAGAGTAGTTGAGTTGAGATCAGTTTTATTTCATCAATACTAACTTTTAAATTGTTTCCAATTTTAACCTCTTGGCTTGGAAATGAAAATGTGTAACTGACTTATATATACAGGGGTGAAGGGCACAGTGCTTGAATAAATGAAAATCTGAAATCCTGCCACAATTAAACCTTTATTTCAAACACCCCGTGAAACTGCCACTTATCCCACAGGCTCGCTTCTTCTCCATGCAAAGCAGTGGAGTTCTGAAGCACAAAGGAGCGTTTCTGTGTAGAAGTGACAAAGGGGTTAAAAGGAAGGCTGTCTTTCACTTGCTGATCCCAGGTCTTTGTCCAAGGGCTGCTCCGGATTTTTTTTTTTAGCTAGAATAAATTAAATTAATGGCAGAGGACCACCTGCTGAGAAAGCAGGCTTTGTGCTCCCGAGTGCATTCCCACGTGGGTGCAGTTTCCTCTGTTGTCACACGATGGGGCCATCCTGCAAGGGTACAAAGCACCGTCTAAAAGCAGTTTTGGAGCCCTTCCTCCTAGGCTGGGTTAGTTTCCGAGCTCTGAACATCAGAAAGGTAAAGGGTTTGGAAGAAACACCATCTCGAGTAAAGGCCAGGAATCACAACCTTTGTTTCACTGGAGCGTTGCTTTGTGCACGTGAATCTCCAGGCTTTACAGGCTTCTGCAACAGATATTCTTGGCCAGATTTCCAATTGTTGATGCAGCACATCTCTTCTGAGGGCTTTTCTTGCTGCGGCATGGACAGAAATTCCTCCTGTAGGCAGAACTCGGAGGCTGAGATCTCAGGGTCCTGCTGGCTGTGCCACTGGCTCGGCCTGTGACTCTGCGTGTGGTGTTTTTTACTGGTGCATAGGCAGTGCCCAAGTCTGCTGTGCCAAAACTGTCTCAAATAGCAAGAAACAGGAAAGGCAAGAACAGTCAAGACCAACAAAAATCATGCTGGGTTTATTTACCACTTGTTTTTGTGTAGCTGCTGTGAAAATCAGCTGATTTTTCTACTTACCTGGCTGTGGGGCTTAATACTTGATTTACCTTGCAATTGTGGATAGAAGTGTCAAAAAAGATGATGGTTTAAGATGTTAGAAATTGTGTTACTTACTCAAAAATTATTTTTCCTGATCATACCTTTTGGGAGGAGATTATGTGCTGAGTACTTTCCTTTAAGCTTGAAATGAATCAGTAACTTCCTATTTGTTTACTAGATGCAGTTCCAGAGTTTCTGGATATCAGAAGGCTCCTTCCAAAGCTAACTTCATGGGTTAAAACATAAGAATATGAATAAAGGAGTACTTTGAGAGATTTCTATACCTTTATTACTGAACCATTAAATGTCTCCAGTGACACAGGCTGCTGATGATACTGAACTGAGTAGGGAAGTGAACACTTGGGACAGGAGAGCCAAGCTGCAAGAAGACCTGGATAGGCTGGAAGGCTGGGCTAACAAAGCCTTGTGAAGTTCAACAAAGACAAACATAGGGTCTTGCACCTGGGAAAACATAATCCAAGAGTCCAGCACAGGCTGGGATCTGCCCATGTGGGGAGCAGCTCTGTGGAAAGGGACCTGGGGGTCCTGATGAACATCAAGCTCAGCATGAGTGAACGTGGGCTTCTGTGGCAAAGAAATCCAATGGGATACCCAATCCCATTAACCAGCAGAGGAAAGAAGTCATTATCCCACTCTATTCAGGGCTTGTTGGGCCACACCATGCATAATGTGATCAATTTTATTCCCCACTATGCAAAAGAGATGTGGATAGGTAGGGGAAGGTCCAGGGAAGGGCCACAGTGATAATCAAAGGACAGGGAAGCTTTCCATGGGAGGAAAGGCTGAGACAGCTGGGTTTGTTTAGCCTTGAGAAAATAAGGTTTAGAGAGAGACCTTATCACTGTGTTCCTCTATTTAAAGGGTGGCTACAAAGAAGATGAAGACTCCCTTTCTGCAAGGAATCACATGGAAAACACAAAGGCTAGTGATAAAACTGGGGAAATTCCAATTTGATGCAAGAGGAAAATTTTTCACAGAGAGAACAATTGGCCATTGGAGTAATCTCCCCGGGGAATTGGCGGATTCCTCAACACAGGGCAAATTTTTTTTTTCAGCTAAATGACTGCTTGATTTTTTTTCAATGAGAAACATGCAAAAGTGCCATTGTAGGCAGTACTGACATTTGCTGCTGAATGATCAGTGATGTATTCTGCAAGCAGTCAAAATTTCCAGAAAGGAATGCTCCTGTTACTGTACCTACCCAGTAATATTTATGTCACAGACAAGCAGAAGGGAAACCTGACTGCTGTGGAGCAGTACTGATTTGTATTCGCATATATTTTTAAAAAATATGGAAGTTTTTTTTTTTTAAATTGACTTTAAAGTCTGGAAAATTAGTGAATTAAAATGTGTCCCTGTGACCTTCTCAGAAGTTTTGGTCTAGGAGGGCCCTCCAGCAAACCTGTTGGCAGTTTTTCAAGAGAAGAATAAATAAATAAATGCCCTCCAAGTGACTAAGCTGTATTGCCATCCCTTCACTTCCAAAGAAGGATAATGACATTTTTGTACCTATTTCTGATGATGGTAGCAAACAAAAATGACCAAATCTGTTTTGTCTTTTGTAGGAATCTTCTAATGTAAGCATAGGGTAGCAAGTGGTACAAGCCTGCCATGACTTTCAGGTGGTGAATGCTTGGTCCTTTCTAGATGTAGACTTGTTTACTTCAGGAGAGCTTCATTCTGATATGTGTTTCTGAGGCTTCTCTTTTAGGATTGGTGGAGACCAATTTCTGCCCCAAAGCAGTTGTCATTATTTTAATTAAATTTTGTAGAAGTTGGATTCAGAATTGCTTTTTGAAAGAAGTTCCACAGATCTGCTCTGAATTAGAAGCCTTCTTGTGGAGGCTGCTGTATGGCCTGGGCCCTCTTTCCAGCTGGGAAGTTACTGTAATGCCTTTTCAGTTCTTCCCCACAACCTGAAGACAGGGTGTTTTTCTTGATAGCTGGCAGAGAGGATTTGGAAAGCAAACAAAGAATAAAAGGAGAGGAAAATTTGGGACAGGATCCTTGTTAATTCATCTGTTCAAGTTTTCTGTAAGGTTCAGGTGTCCCTGCTTTTATTTTTACAGCCTCTACTTGAGGGATTGGTTCTCCAGTCTTTCACAGAGCTGTGCTGGGGCTGCTCAGGAATGTGCACAAAGCTGACACATTGCTGTCCTAAGGATGACAATCATGAGCTGCTTCTGCTGTAGGAAGGGAGAGAAGGAAAAGAGCAGGAATGGAGGTCTAGGATGCATCCAGTCTATTATCAAGACTTTGCTGAGATGAGTTTATTAGGAATCAGCAGCTTGCAAGGCAGAAAGAGGTTTCTGGTAGCTGAAAGCAGAGCAGCTTTGAAAACCAGGCTGTTCCTGATTTTCAGTACATCTTAAGCATCCATTGCTTTATTTGGTCTGCTCTAAGCACCTAGAAACCTTTCTGGGCAACAGGCCACCATGTGTGCTGTAGTGTGAACTGTGAGCAGGCACTCGCTGTCCCAGCACACTGCCAGGTGTGAGAGACAGTGGGTGGGAGAAGAATCAACATTGTAGGAAGAAGTGATTGATTTGTGTTTAGTTTTTTATGCCAGTTTTAGAGCAGCATGTGGGAGTTCCCTCCAGTAACCCCAGGGATTGTTAATATCCCAGGAAAAGAAACGAAAAGTAAAGGACCATGTTAAAAAAAAAAAAAAAATGTTGGGGCATAAGCAGACAAATCCATAGAAGACAATTTGATCAATACTGCCATCGTCTGCACAAACAAAGCCTCAGCTTTATCAGAGAGTGTATTAACTCATGGAGGAAAGGCTAATTTATCACTCTTCATCCAGTAACTGTCAGCCCATAATCCCCTGAAGGGAAAGTAGCCATCCATCAGTTGAGTAGCTTATCAGTTGAGGAGACGCACTAGAACAAACAGATGCTGATTTAAGCCTGGCAAAAATCACTGCCACTTGAGCACAGCTGGTGTGCCCAAATGCAAGTGGCTGCTGCTTGTTCCTGGTCCCGAGGCACAGGAGTGCACCTGATTTTGAGCACCCATTTTGGGCTGGGAAAAAAGCTCGGGGCTTTGTGGTGGCTTTGGTCTTGCACCTGCTGCAGGTCACCTGTGTGCTTTGCTTGCTGGGGCCTTGCCTTCTTTGGCCTTTGACACAGACAGGAGTCTTCCCCATAAGACATTTGTGAAGTTTGCAGAATTTTTAATGCTCTGTGAGTATCTAAGGGAGCTGAGATGTTTTTTTAAACTGCTACAGAGATGAATGATACAGCATTATTTAGCTGATCCACAGTATCCCCAGTGATGACCAGAAAATATGTTGACTGACTACATAATTTCTGCCCCTTTTGTCTTCTCAAAAGACGTAAGTGAATCTTACGGTTCTTTTAGAGCGCATTTTACTCTCTTTTCTAGGCTTTGTTGAGATTGTTCACTGTTTTCAGGAGACAGCTATGCAAATGTCATCTGCTAGTACCTGATTCCTTCAGACTGAAATTTAAAATACGCTCATGGAAGTTTTCATAACCTAAGCCCATAATACTGAGAGCCTAGAGTATGTGCCTCCTGGTACCACATGCAAAGGAAGTGTGACTAAGAAATGGGCTATTAGCATCTTGTATTTTGTTTGTGCTGTGACATCTAAGGGGCTTCCTGAGCAACTTATTTTCCCTTGTTGTCAGGAAAGATTTCTTACTGCGGCAAGAGGCAAATCTGTTTTTCAGATCTCAGCCTGTGCCATATTGTCTGGATGAGGAGAAACCTGCGGAGTAGAAATAGTTTTGTTTCTGAGCCATGGAAACTTCACCAGCTGGAAAACTCCTTTGACCCACATGCCCTTTCCTTGCAATATCACTACTCTTCTGATCTGCTTTTGGAGATTATGTAGCTGTGTTGTCTTAGTGCAGGCAGTATCTGGAAGATGGGCTCACCTCTGCATCCAGGTCCAGGATGTTGAGGAGGAGTTGCATCTTTTTTGGTGCCACACTGTAGCAGTGGTAATGTTTAGAATTAGCTTCTGCACATGATTCCTAGGGGCTTCAGAGGGCAGAAACTTGCCCTTAGAGCTCCCAGCACTTTTCATCTTCAAAGGGCATTATAATCATTAATATATTAATTAGGCATTCTCCCCTTCCATCTGGCTAACTAGGTTTATTAAGCTGAATGTATTTATCTTTGTGCAGCTTCTACCAGCAAAGCAATGAATAATTTTCCTAATAACTTTAAGAGCAAAGACATGAAAAGGAACAGGGATGATGAGAACAGGAGAGCAAATTAAGGCAAATTAAGCTGTGCTGTGCAAGGAGAGGAACAATTTGATTCTAGGTGTAACTCCATCTACCCCTGCAATTCCCAGCTGACAGCTGTGCAGGCTTTTTTGCTTCTGTCTTCCCTAACCTAAATGGAATTGCACATCTATGTAACATTTATGCTAGCACCCACAAGTATAAAATAAAAGGAGGTTGTGGATGACTGCGATCTGCAGAAATTAAGAATGTGAAAATAGCTTGCTATTGCAAGGTGAAGAAAGTCTGTGTGAATGTTTGACTTTTACATGTGCTTGTATCTTAGATGTTTTTGTGAGAACTGGTACAATCTAGCAGTGTTTCGCAGTGAGTGAACTGCAGGGCTGGAGGAAGGTCATGAAAGACTGTCAGGGAGTTTAAGGTGTTGAAAGCTGTCATCTAAAGCAAATGAAATCCTTCTCCATCTTTATCCTTCATGCATTGTTGCTCATGCCCTTAAAGCACACACAAATGCATGATGTGTGGTTGCTATCATACATGTGCAGTTTTGCTCATACTCTCTCAATAAATGTTGGTGGAAGGACGCAAAAGGTTTTCTCTGAAAAAGTACATGCTCCTGTAAAAGTTTAGAGACTTGGTGACTTAGTGATTGGGATTCTGTATTGTGGATTTAGTGATTTTTTTGCAGTGCTCTGCCATTTGCCAAGTGATTTCGCCTCTGTCTCGTTCCTGTCTTGTTTATTTAGATTCACAAGCTTAAGACCAGGAGGGACTACTGGATCATCTTGCCAGACCTCTTGTGTATCACATCACAGTCGATTGAGCTTGATATAGTTACTGCTGTAGTGAACCCAATAACCTGTGGGTGGTTGCAATATATCTTCCATGAAGCCAAATTTTTGACATTAAACTCTTCAGGGCAGGAGTTGTGTTCTATCCGTACTTGAAGTCGAGATTCTCAGCAGTGCTATTAAACTGGTATCAACACCAAGAAAAATAACACCAAGGGTAATACCAATAATGTTAATTATAATAAAATCTATGAATATTTTATTGGTTAAGCTTGTTAGGTTGATTGTGTTGTTTTGGATTTTCTTTTTAACTGTGAATCCAGCCACTGTATATGAACCGTAGCTTTCAGAAAGGAGACTAAGAGGTGGCTTTTCAATTCTGGTATGCAAATACTTCTGCAGAGCAGCAAACCAGATATTGGAAGGGCTCTTTAATGCAGTGGAGGAGGTTGTAAAAAAAAACCCCAAAACCAGCATAGCCAGGAGCTGCTCTTCAGCAATGCAGATTGTAAGTTGACCTTCATACAGCAGTAAGGGAGAAAAATGTTACTGCTGATGGCATGCAGGATAAATGCTCTGAGTCTCAAATGTAGATTTTAATAAACATGGAGAATCAGCCCCATTCTGCTATTTCTTAATTCCCAATTTAAGGATCAAGGAGTCTGCCTGTACCGTTTTGATGGAAAGTGGCTGGCCAAGTGGAGCAAGTTGGGTTGTTTTGTAAGAATTCTTTCAGCTAATGTGGATTTGACACGCCCACAGCTTTGCTCAAACTCTTTCAGACCAGGGAAATGTTTGTCAGCATTCTCTTTTACTGGGAGAGCTAACCTAGTCTGAAATCTTGAAGGAATAAAACCTTGACTTAAAATAGAAGTGTTTGTGACAGGACAGGGTGATGGGAATGGAAGGATCCTTCCTAACCACCTGCCTGGCTGTCAGAGGAGCTAATTTCTTCCCCTTGCTGCCTTTGGCTGTCTAGAATTTGCCGTGGACTGCAGGCAGGCTGCAAAGGGACTGGGTGAGATGAGCATGTGCACTGAGAAGTGACTGGAGTTTATTTGTTGTGACAGGAATGGTGCCCCCTCCACCACCGGCAGTCGCTTCCTACAGCCCTGGGATGGAGAAGCTTCAGCTGGTTTAACCAAAGCAGTGCAGGGCTGTATCATTCTCTCTGCACCCAGTTGGAGGTTACTTTCCCCATGGCAGCATCAGTGGAGCAAAGCTGTGGTCTTGTCTCAGACCCTGGAGCTCCAAGCCAGATCTATTACCCCAAGGCCCTGGAGAGGATGGTTAAAAATAAAATGTTGATTGCAGAGAAGGTAACAGACTTCTGCTCTGTTCCTGCTGTGGGACAGAGGGACCGTAGTCTTTGGCACACAGGCAGGACAAACACAGCTGGTGAAACTCAAGGTAGCACCTGAAGGAGATGCAGCTAGGTCAATGCAACCAACAGGAGTTGCCTCTGAAATCCCAGGGCACTGCTGGTCCTGCATGCTCTGGGTGGAGCTCAGCCCTATCACACCTCCCACTCTGCCCCACACTATGTGTGTGCTGCAGATGGAGGCACTCACAGCACCAGCAGGCAAACTAGCCCTTGGCTGTTTTCCCACAGATGCCAAAGCTCAAAAGTGAAGCTTCAGTCCTGGCCACTAATTGCCTTGGAGGTTATGGGGGTGCTGTCTTCCCTTTGGCTCTCATTGCCCTGGCACTCAGGGGTTGCCATCACAAACACTTTGCTTAAAGCTGGCCGAAGGATAGCCAGATGTACTGCAGTTATTTACACCTTTGGTGGCAAAACAGACATGCCTTGGCTTTAAAGCCTTGCCTTGGACTCCACACAAGAATGGATTCTCTTTCTTAGAACAACATGGGAGTTGTTCTGCCGCAAAAGAGAAATAAGGGAGTGAAACTGGACCAGAGCAAAATAAAGCTTATGGTTGAAGGGCTTGTAATGCAGTTTCCCTCTATACCTAGAAACTGAGCTTTAAGCCTTGTTCAGTTAATGAGATAAGCCACTAAGGCTTCATTACTTCAAGGTTCAGTGATAATACCCCCGTTGTTTAGGAACCAGACAGCTTGGGAGTCCATCCTTTTGGGACAACTTTAAAAGGAAACATTCACAAGTTCAGATGCAGGTCTGTTTCAGGATTTTGTTTCAAAGCTAGTAGGAAATGTTTAAGTCAAAAGCTCCCTGGAAGAAATCACCAGTGCAACTCAGTTCAAATCAAGGTCTGCCCTGCTGTTTCTATTCATAGTACTCCAAGAATGTGTTTATTTTGTTTTTCCAAGACAGCTGGGGTGGAAATTTCAGTATGGAATGGGAAAGGTTAAGGCTAAAAAGCTAAAACAAAAAAGCCCTGCCATGATAGCCCTGTCTTCCCTTTCTTTTGGAGCCAATGTAGGCTGCAGGTGAGCAAGGCCACAGTGAGACTAATTTCTTGCAGCTGACAGATGATAGCTGGAGCGGTGGACTTCCAGAGCTTTGAAAAGCAGCTCTTGAAGACTGTGTGGCATATGTTACAGTATGGGTGGTTGCATTCTCCTTGCCTTGGATTCCCACAGGATGTGGCCCTTTTCCCTCTCAAGGTGTTGAGTACTCCAGGGGAGCCCTACCCAACTGTGGCAGCACAAGCTGAGACGTGGTGTGCGCTCCTTGTGCTGTAGTCTTTATTAAGGGTAAAGGCTTCCACTGCTCTCTGCCCAAGAAAAGGTTGAGGGGGCTCCATGCTCAGCTCTTGTGGATAGCTACACTCATGATCCTTCATCCTGCCCAGGTGCTAGTCTTCAGTCTTGAGCAGGGTCATCTCTGTCAGGCAGCTTGTCCTCCTTCCCAAGTGCCCCAGCATCTGCAGTGTTTCACCCCTTCGTGCACTTCCTCTGTTTGCACAGTGGTTACAGCAATAATTTTTGCCTGCACTAGAGCATTCCTTAGGTTCCAGAAATGCAGGCTGTTATTGTGATTGTTAAATAAAAGCGAAGCTGCAGCTCAGTACTGAGGGTGAAGTATTCCCCCAGCCAGATTTGGTAACTATGTCCATAACTCTTAGTCTTCTGAGAGCTTAAATTGGTCTGAAAAATAATTATGATGCGTAAGACAGCTTGAGGTGAAGCCAGCCTCTTCTGAGCAAACTTCTGAGCAGCTTTACCTGCTCTAAATGTTTCAAGCTTTTTTAACTCATTTTCAATGTGCACCTTCCGAAATGCTATCTCTTTCCCCAGTTCTGCTGTCAACAACTTCTGGAGGTCTTCTGCAATAGTATGAAAATTATAAGCCCTGCCGTTTGCCAGTCTGATGATGGGCCATCTGCATCAAGCCAGATGCTACTTTAGCTCCTCCTGTCTTGGGTTGGGTATTTTCACAGCTAAGAGTTGATCAGATGTGCTCATCTGCATTTTGTGAGCCAAGGAAAGATTCTCAGCATCTGCAAGAACTCTGCCCTGCCCTTACAGGGAGGGTGGGAAACTGCAACATTTTGTAACCATATGGTTTTGGCTGATTTCTGGCTTTAATAATTTCCTCTTGGCAGAGGCTATCCAGCTCTCTGTGCTCTCTACCAGGAAGTGACTCATAGAAATGGAGTTTTCCCTCGATGCATTGTGAGAGTGAATATCTGTGTGTATTTGAAGAAGCGAGTGAGGTAGTGTGCAGGTGATGAAGATTTCTAAATGTATGGGAAAATCCCACATTTGGCTATTTAAAATTAAGCTTCTTGTTTTATGCATCAGCCATTTGGAGGCTCATCTATTCTAAACTAGAGATTTGTCTCCCTCATTGCTCACAAACTGTAAAGCTGGTGACCTGAATGTTGTTGCTTTACAGAGGTGAGTGATAGCAGGGAGTGGATAGCGTTGATCAGATACCATGGAGATAAGTCTGATAAAAAATCCAAACCTTGGTCTTGCTGTCAGCTCTGTGCAGATCTTGTGCCCTCTGTTAGAACATCATGGCCTTAGGCACCATCATCATCTAGGCTTGAATTTGGGATTTGTGGATCTAAAAGCACAACCTGCTATGAGCTGGAGGCTCAGGCAGGCGAGTGCACTGTGACCAAACCTGAGGTGAAGCGTGTTTGCACAAGCCACAATGAAAAAGATTTAAGCAAATACATTTGTATCTCTCTTTTGTGATAAGCTAAGTGTGCGTGCAGTCTGCCGCTGCAGCTTGGCTGATAAGCAGTGTCTTCCTGAGCTGTAGCAACTAATCAAGAATCTGAACTGTGAGTGGAGGGCACATCATTGTTACCGTGAGACTGAACAGTCTCAGTGGTAATTGACATCCAGTCACAAGGAGACAGAGCTGCAGTAGGCAGAGGTTCAGAATATTTGACAAAAGTCCAGTTGAATGGGAATCCAGGCATTTGTGTATCAAGGGGTTTCACAGATGGATGTCCGTTAGATCAGAAATGTCTTGGCAGACCAAGCTCTTTAAATTACGTGGTGTGTCACCTGTACTGTCAAAAGTTGGGAGGTTTTGCATGCTGTTTGTTTTCTGTCACAGGATTAATGACTCCAAAACCAGGGCTTTCTCAGTATCCTCAGGAAGTTATTTCCTACCTTCAAAGATTATTGTCATGGGAAATTTTGTTTGATCTCAAGCCTGAGTTCATTGGTTCAATTTTATCCTCTTATTTCTGGATAAAAGGAAGAATGGCAGGCGAAGTAGTATTTCTTGCATCAAGGTTTGGAGGCATGGTATCAGCATTGCCCCTGCTGTGGAGGAGCTGTGGATGGACAGTCTTCAAAGCAGTGATGCCTTTCCCTCACAAGCAGGAAATCTGCTGCCTTTTAGATGTGTCGTTTGCCGACCTCCTGACTGATCTTTGAGGTTTTTATTTTGATACACATCCCGGTGTATCAGATACATGCACAGCTACAGCCCTAGAAGATTATCTGTATGCTGTTGCACGTGAACGGGCTGTGCCCAAGGCTAAATCCCATATTAGCTGCCAAGCAGGTGATGTGCAGGGAAAAAATGGGGAGTACAGAGGGTGTTTGTTTGGCTCCTAGGGCTGAAGAAATGGCGATCTGTGCTAGGGAACAAAGACAATTTGCATTTAATTTCTCTGGGCTGCAGTGCTGGCAACAATGGCAGATGTTCATGTGTAGCATTGAAGCCCTGCACGGCCGGGGCTGAATGGCCGCCTTTGTTTGGGGCTGGGGTAGCAGGAGCACTGCAGTCTGGACTGAAGCTCTGTGTCAGAGTGTGGCCACAGAAGGGAGGTGTGGAGAGAGGGAAACTGGGTGCTGGTAAAGCCTACCCCATCTCTCCTCTTGTCCGGGGGAGGTGTTCTTCAGCCTTGGGATGTCCTAGAGGGAAAACAACGCCATTGTCCAGTGGCTGCCCTGTGGGGTTGAGGTCAGTGCCTATCTGTGCACTGCTCTGCACTGAGAAGGGGAGAAGGAGTTGGCTACAGCTCTTCCCAGAGAACTATGGCCAGGGGTCATTCAGGAGTAAGCCAGGGCATGCACAAACTGCATCCTGCTCCTGCAGCTACTTGGGCTTTACTCAAGGGATTGAAGAGTCCTAAATCTAACCTGCCTGGGAGATGGTCTCCTCCCTAGATGAGGCTTTCAGAAGGTGGTGAAGGATGGTAGGGGTGGAGATGGAATGTCAAGTGTGGTGCAGGGACTTGTTCCTTTAGCAGACACTTGAGTTCAGTCATGTGTTAAGTGGTGGATGCCACCCCAAACTTTGTTGGAGCAGGCTTGGCTCTGTTTTAGCAGGCAGTTAACCTGTCATGCAACTTGGAAAGTCCCTCCCCAGAGACTCCAAGCATCCCTGGATTGTGAAAAGCCATCAGACTGTGGCTAGCAGCCACAGAACACATTGCTGTATCCATCAGCAATGTTCTCTTCCCCACAGCCCCAGAAGTCCTTACTCATTGCAGTAGCTGACTGTCTGATACAAGTACCCAAGTGGTGGGAGTTTGTCTGAGACCACCACCAGGCAGCAGGTGAGAGACTTCTGGTTTCTTACCACGAGTGATTTGAAGTCTACTGTTTTCTGCAGTAGGTGGGAGGAAAGTGTGGGATGTAGGATCCTGTTCTCTAGCTCCACAGGGAAATGGTGTTTAGCTTGGGGATTGACCGTGCAAAACTCTGACTTAGAAACCTGAGCTCCTCCTGCCTCACCTACCCTGTTGTACAGCGCTCACCTTGCCAGCTGAGTAAGACGTGGTGTTAATTGCTCTGTGTGCTCCTAAGCTTCTTTCCATGGCTTTCAGGAAGCTGATTAAAAGAGTGAAAGTAAAGTGGGGATTAATGGGATCCTGGTGGAGGCTTGGGGGGGGGAAAGGAAATTCCTTGGAGGGGAAAAAGAGGGATCTGAACAGCTGACAGCAAGCCTCTGCAAACAAACTGGGAGAGTTAGGCAGCAGATGGACTAACACTCTCTGGGCTTGTGCCAATGCATCAGATTGATTTTAAAGATGAAGCACCCACTGCCTGGGAAAGCAAGCCCTTCGAGTAGGAGCTCCTCCTGGCAGCTGTTCAAACACTAGCTGCTTTATGGTTCACTTTCGGTGCTCCAAGGGGCAGTAAGAAGCACTGGGAACTTGGGATATGAAATATGACCAGTGGGAACTATGGACCATTAAAGGGGTTATTTTTGTAGGGAGGATTGCATAGAAAATAATGTCAGGCTGCTCAGAAATGCAAATTTAAAAACCAGGAGAGATTAAAGGGCCATCAAGTGAAACTCTGTGCCTGCCAGCATGGTGAGTGCTAAATCTTTCAAGCAAAGGTGAAGATTTCTCTAGAGTCCAGTTCCAGAGGGGAATTATTTTGCTGGGCCTCAGCTGTGGACCTTGCTGTAGATCAGCTTATGTCATGAGGTATGACTGCTGTACTAACTAGCTGTGTTACCGACATCTCCCCTGATGTGTCTGAATTGAACTCACAGAGTGCCTTGGTGATGGGCTTGGATAGGTACAAATGCCTCCTTCTCCCACACCATCCTTTTCGTTCTACAGAAATGATATGAGCCAGACAGAGTGCTTTTTTTCCCCTCCTGCCTTTTTCTCAAAATTAAATAAAAACCTTCCTGTTTATGAAAAAAAAGACTGAATAATAAAACATGTGAAGAGTCCTAGGTGAAATAAGCATTTTCACAGCAGTTCATTCCATCAGATTATATATTACATATTGATAAGAGAAGCAGTGAAGAGGTTTGGAAGAGACCTGTTAAATAAAACTGAAACAAGAGCTTGTATTCCTGCAGTTAAGTAATTTTTAGTTATTGTTGATGTCAATTTAGTATTGGTGTCATTTTTGAAATCTAGTTGAAAGTATTTTGGTAAGTTGTGCTGTCTTTGTCTTGCTGCATCTTAGTGGAGTGCAGGTCTCCTACCGTCATTTGACACATGATATTTCGTGCAAACACACCCAGGTCATGGAACTTCTGCCATTTGACCTGAAGTTGTTGAATGGTGATTTTTAAAAAAAATAATTTCTCACTTGAAAGATAAGGTTAGGAAATACATTGTCTTTTTACAGACATAGTAAAAAATGAAAGCAAAAGCCTCCAGAAGAGAGCCAAATATTTTTGCACAGGCTGATTACTGTCAGTTATGTAATGAGGAGCTTGGCACATGTGTCGTAGTTCATGATTGATGGATGACAGTATGTGTACTCACACTTGGGACAAGACTGGTAAAATACATTCCTAAGATATACTGTGAGCTTAATATGATGGTCCACCTAATTTATAAAGGCTGTTCCATGGTTCTCCCTTTTAATTTCCCATTATATGTTATTTGGTTCTTTTTTAAGTCTGCCATATACTGTTTTTATGGTATGCATGACAAGGAGACACAGTCTCAGACCCTGAGCTGTTGCCAGCTTCCACATCTTGAATTACCCCTTGAACATAAGCTTATACAAAAGTTAATCAGGTTTTAGGCTGATTGTACAACGTGCAGTTGTGATTAGATACTATATTTAAGACTTGGCTGCCAAAAAGACTTCAGCAATGACAAGCTTACAAGTATTTCAGCAAAAGGCTGACACAAATGTGGGGTGGGCTGGGAGTGCCACGCAATTTATACCCTGCCCTGAGGAAATGCCACCCCCCACCCTGGCACAGCACCTTCCTCCGCCTCTGTTGGTGTTGCAGCAAAGGGTACTTGTGTTTGTCATCCTGCCTCCTCCTCCATCCCAGGGTTTCTGATGCAATAGGACCAGAGTGAGAAAACAAGTATGATGCAGCAGGCCTGGCAAAGCACAGCTGTGGCAGAAGGAAAAAGTACTTGGGGGCTGGCAGCAGGTCTGATATCAGGGATTTCAGGGGCGCAGAGACGTAGAAAGGTAAAGAGAGAGCAGCATCAGCTGCTAATTCCCATTGATAGAGAGTTCCCTGTTCCCCTCACTGTGCTGCATGTTGCTTGCAGCCAGAGTAATTTGGAGAAAACCAATATCCAGCTGTTGCTCAGAGGTTGGATGGGTTGTGTCTTGATGTGTGCAATAGCGTGTCTTGACTTTTGAGTAGCTGGGGTCTTGCTGAAACGAGAGAACCTGATCAGAGAGGATTTGCAGTCAGATTTTCAGCTGTAGGTTAAGGCAAACTCCTATCTGTTTGCTTGGCTGACAACCGTGAGTCTGGGAGCTGGTGACTGGGCCTTTCACTGCTGAGGTGTTTGTTCAGATGTACTCCACACAAATAGCGTGACAGGGGCTGACAGGCTCTACCAGCTGCTTGGGCATTTATGGCATTGTGTAAAATAGACATGGTGCTCCCTAGAAAGCCAGCAGGAATTTGGCACAAGTACCACCAGGCTCACATGAATATCACATAAGCATTCACTAAATGGGCTAAATGGACTAAATCAAGATTTATTCAGTTGAATGGGAGGTTTGAGTATTCCCAACATAGCATCCCATCAACCAAAGCTCTCTCATTCTGCTTTGCTACAAGACTATTGATAAATATTAAAATAAATGTTATTTCCCCCAGTGGAATTTTCTGTTTTAACCTGCCAGTTTTACACCCCTGACTTCATGCAGTACCACTGGCATGGAGCTGTGACAATTTGATGGTGAATCTAGTCCTGCATTTGCTTTAGCAAACAAATTGAATGGATTTCTAAAAGTGGAAATGTCATAGTAACTGACAGGAAATGCATCAGGTAAACAGGTAAGAAATGACAGGTTTCATGACTGATAGCCAAGCATGTTAAAGATGTGGATATTTACTTGGCAGGGATTGTTACTAGAACAAAGAATTTATGTTTCATGGAAAATAAATGCAAACATAAAATTACTTTGTTTTACTTTCTCCTCTGCCAGTCACCGAGGACACTTGATTTCAAATGCTGCCTTCCTGCTCAGAGAACAGAAATATTTTCTGGACAGACCCTGGGGCTAGGAACACCAATGTCAACCTGGAGTCATGCCTCAGTGTGGTCCACGGAATTCCTTTGCATTTACAGCAGCACTGTAGATGAGCTTCTGGCTCACAAAAGCAATCAAAGCTAATCGATGTGGCTAGAATTTGAAATTTCAGATGGTTCTGTTGAATGGTTCATGAGCAATCTGCAAGCTAGGAGTTATTTGCGGAAAGTATCCAGCAGTCAATTTCAAATCCCATATACATTTGAGATGTTCATAAGCTACTTGCAGACAATTTGCAAACAGAAAAAGAGGATAAAATTCATCAAAATAAATGATCTGCCATGAATTATTCATTTGGTTCACATCAGTCATGCCAACTTTCTCCCTTGTTGTTCGTTTCTGCAAAAAGATCAGGGATTGAATTTAGCTTGGAGACAGAAGTGTGTGTTCACCCCTAGAGGTGCTCTGGCAGAGCAGACCTGTGGCGTGTAGGTGATGAGAATAAGAAAGCTTCTGTGGCACACAATATTCCATTCTATGGATAAACAGCAGATTTTAGCCAGCAGGGCTGTCAAGCAGGCTGCTTCTGCGACGATTGTTTTTAAACAGAAAACCCCAGCTAGCAAAACAAACCCTGAACTTGAAGGGGAGAGGAAAAGAGGGAAGTGGGGGTATCTGATGTTAACAGGAGAGTTGTCTTTCAGCCCAACCTACCAGCAGGCAGAGGGTAGCTTTGCCTTTTAAGGTGGGAGAGAAGAGTACGGGTGAAGTCTGGATCACTGAGAAGCAAAAGCAGGTATCACCTCACCTGAGAATGTTTCAGGCACCAGTGTGGCTTCCTTTCTTGCATACATAATTGATTCATAGTCATGGGAACTCTCCCATACTAAGCAGAAAACAGACAGAGGAACTAAGTGATGTCTGTGCAACATCTTGGAGAGAGTGGGAAGGCTCTGTACCCTTTGATTAATATAGCGGAAACTATATCCAGATACAGATTTTTTTTTGGGGAAAAAAGGCAGATAATTAAAAGGAAAAGGCCTCATTCACTGCTGTTTTGTTCAGGTCGGCAGCAGAGAAATATAGCTGACACCAACTGCATTTTGATAAATGGCATTGGCATAGCACAAATAAGAGCACTAAGAGTAAATAAGGTGTCTTACATTAAAAAAAAAAAAAAGAAAAAAGGTTGAGTTTAATTCAAAACCAATATGAATAGCAGCATAAGCCCTCAGCACTCAACGGGCCCTCCATATGAGGCTCTTATAACCTGGATTTAGTTGCAGCATGGACATATTATCCTTGTTCTTTCAATAAAGGCATTGCCATGCTGCATGCACACCAACAGGCCAGACCCAACTCTCCAAAGCCTCAGACCACTGCCTGAGGTGCTATGTTACAGCTTTTACTATTCAGAAAATGGAAATAAATAGGGCATAATAGAGTTTAGGGAACTGAAATGTCATGTAGCTGAAAAAGGGCGTCTAGCAGCACAACTGATAAGAACATCTGTTGGAGCACTCTCTCTGCACTGCAATTTACATCTTATACTTTGCTGCGAGCCCTTTCCATGAAAACCACTTGGCAACATTTAATTTAGACAAGTGTACCTGTCATCTTTGGCCTGCTGCTTCTGATGCTGGCATGGCACAGACAGCTTGCTGGGGGTGAGTGGGAGAGTCTGGGAGAGCTGGGGCTGCTGGCAGCTGGCTACCTGCCTACCAGTGCATGCAAGGATTCTCATTTGAGTCCTGTTTTGGAAAGGAAGGTCTTTCCTTGTTCCAGGAAAGAACAGCAAGGGTCTCAAAGAAAGGTCATGTGGAAGAAACGCTGATTTAATTTTTTAATAATCTTGCCTTCCTTGTAGCAGGTTAGGAGCAGGCTCATACAGCCAGGTAGTTGTACTGGAGTTTATTTCCCCTCTATTTTAAGCTTTTACTTCAGTCTATTTGACCCAAAAATTATCCTAATCTGCCACATACAGAGTAACATGTTTTATTTTAGAGTGTATTATGTGCACACAGCTTCAAGATCTTAACAATCTCTTGTCACCTGTCTAAGGCAAGCTAAGGGGAGAGCTTAACAGGGTGCTGGTGAACTGATGGCACTAGGGTCATGAGAGGGGAGGCAGCTCCTGTTTTTATGGGGCTACCTACCCCTGTCTGCCCTGTCCTGCCACCCCTTTCCAGAAAGGCTCTCTGGCCCCAGAGGCCAGGTACAGGCAGTGGTTTGGCCAAGAATGCAGCAGCCAGAGAGAGAGAGAGAGAGAGAGAGAGAGAGAGAGAGAGAGGAGTAAATCCCATTACAGAGTTCATTCAACCAGGGATTCAACAGGAGTCTAAAATGCTCAATTTTTAAGATTGCAAAAAACTGCAGGAAGGGATTATTCAAGTCAGCATGGCTGGATCAAGACACAAGCCTGATCCATGTGGGAGAAGACTCATTTCTCTTGCCTGTCCTTGCAGACCTGTGACCCAAGTGCTGCTCCCTGGCCATGGCTGCCTGGAAAATGTCCCCACTGCTAAAATCTGGGCGGTCACATTGCACTTTGTGGCAAAGGTGTGGGGGATGCTGAAGACCTGGTGATACTAAATTGTTTTGCCATTAATGACACAGACTCTGTTACCTCAGTTACCTCATGTTTCATTTTAATACATTTGCTTGCAGGTGGCTGTTTCGCGCTCTTACTTACATTGCCATAGAAACAATCTTTCACATTCCTCTATTTGCTGTGCATTTTTGTTAAAGGCTCTTTCTTCTTTACTTATCCACTCCATCTTTTCATTTGCCCATGCTTTCTTCATTATGTCCTTCCAATTCCCTCACCTTCTAGCTTGCCACTCTACAGCTAAGTGTTTTTCTTGGTAAAGATGCCTTGGTAAAGCTCACTGTCTCTACCTCTATAGGTGTCAAAATGCACGGGTGATGCGCCACACAGATAAGGAAAGGGGGCTAAGCGTGTCCAAGTGGACCTGTGTCTGTGCCCACAAGTGTTGGGATGAGGAGAGGAGTAGGAAGTGGGAAGAAATTTGATATTCTGGCATCATACCAGTTGCCCTTGACAGTAATGAAACCAATTTAAACTTCTGCTTTGTGACCGGAAAATGAGGCTGCCCAACAGATAAGGGGCTGTGGGACTCCAAGGGTTGTCTCACTTGGTTCGTGTACACTGAGAAGGAGCACTGCTAAAACCTCTGTGCTCCATGTAATTATAAGAAGACAAAAGTCTTTTTTGGCATGCTGATTAGACAGAGAGATTTTATTATGAATCACACTCCCCGGCGGATAGCATTTGATTGTTTGCTTCAGAAGAGAAAAGAAAGAAAAAAGGAAAAGGAAGATGTTTAGGGTTTTTCTGATTACAAAGGGTGATGTTTGCTAGCACCCAGATTGTACCTTGTTTCTCTCCTCCTCTGCTCTTGTAGGCAGAAAGTACCCAAGAAGAAATAAGAGCTATTTATGAGAGAAAAAAAAAAAAAAAGAAGAAAAAAGCAAATATATTCAGTGACTGATCACTGAACATAGAAACAAATATGTCTTTTTTCCCCCTTATTCCTCATGGGAGGCTGCTCTACTGCTGGCAAAGAGACAGGCAATGATGCATCCAGAATCACCTTGCAAGTGCTGGGCAGGGCCAAGGACAGAGTGTCCAACCTCTTTGAACACAGGGGAGGGCTTTCTGTGCCAGGCTGGACACTACTCCTGAGCTGCTGGAAAATCTCCCAGCAGTGAGCCATGTCACCAGCTGCAGAATTTGCTCCTTTGTCCAGCCTTTGCTGTGACATACAGTGGGTGAGGAGGTGGAGGTTGTTACCTGGGCTTCTGTGTTACCACTGCCTATTTTCCTTTCTTTTTTATTAGATTTTTGAGAGCTTTACATTTACTCTTCAATGATACCCGTTATTTAAATTCCTCTTCCTTAGAGATGCAGCCATTCTGTATGTCCGGCATATGAAACTGTGACAAGTGGCTGGAGTATATAGGAAAAGCCCTAAAATCCTTGCATGAGCAGATAAACAAAACACAGAATTTCTTCTCTAAACAGGGCATGAGAAGAAGAACTAACAGCTGTAAGAATGTTTGGTTTTAACATCAGGAAGACACTTGCAGCACAGATTGAGTTCCTTTTTTCCCTGGCCTTAGCAAATCCTTTAGGAGTACCAAATGCAGTGATGATGAGGTGGATGAAAGGGAGAAAGCAGAACAGGATTTAACTGGATTATTCCCACCCTTCAAAGTGCTCAGGGTGTGCAAAGGGGAACATACTCAGGACAGCTTTTAATTCTTGCTGGGCTACTCATGATTTTTTCCCTTGGAAGCAGCCGTGCACCAAAATCTGTTTATAGTACATAGTTATTAAGATCAAATGTAGCAATAATAGCATGTGACAGTCTTCTCTTTTCTGAATCAATTTGTACCATATATGAGTCTTAGTTCTGTCAGATGAAGTGAACTGTGACAATGTCTATCCATCCATCAGGACAAATCAAGCTATTCATACATTTACTCTGAGAGCATCTTAGTGCATTTAACATTTTTTCCTGTGGCAGTGTTTCCCAGTTTTGCCAAATGTAAGAACTGTGGGGTCACCAAGTCCTTCAAAATTAGTGAGAACTACATTGGCCATGTTGATGTCACCTAATACCTAACTTGTGTTTCCTGTATGTGTTTTCATTGCAATATTATTTTCTTCTTTATTTTTTTTTCCTCTTAATTTCATGTACAGGGAACTTTTTTCCTCATGTCACATATGGATGTCATGCACAAACTCACAGTTGACCCATAAAGATGCTCCAAGTGCTATTAGCTAATGGCAGCTATTAGTGCTGCTGGCTTACTGGTGTGGAAAAGCCAGGGCTTTTAGAATATAAATGCACACTTTGTCTGTCTGGTGATGTTGCAGTGCAAGTTCCTTATTAGAGAGTTACTGTCGTGGGAAACTACTTGAAAGAGAGGCCTCAGAAGTTTTGCTTGGAGGGTCTGAAACATGTATTAGTGCTAGGGCAGGACACCTTTGCCCTTCCGGGAGAGCAGGACCAACCATGGGCTGCTGTATCCAGTATATCCCCAGCAGAACTTGTAATATATAAAGATATGTCCAAAGGCAAAACTAAATTTCCCCCAAAGGTAAAATTTCTCCCTTTTATAACTCCATTTGAAGTAGCAGTTGCCCTAATCTGACTTCCAGGTGACTTTTTATGTATGAACATAATTTTTCTGCAAGGGAAGCTCATGTTGTTTATTATTCCATCACCCTGAATTCATAAGACTCTTCAGAACCTCAGCTGCAGCTATTGATACTTTTCATTTCTGAAGTTATTTTTCTCCCTTATCATCTCCAGAGACTTAATTAAACAAGAAGAAGCTATATGAAGGATCAATAACTGACTTGCAGCAAATTATGCTTCCATGTAGTAGCACGGTGGCTATCTGTGCCTTCTGATACTCAGACCATTAGGGGAGCATCCTGACCCCCTCTGACTTCATTTCCATTTGCACTGGGCTCTTCCACAGCATGCTGCCTTGTCAATAGGTTTATCAATATGGTGAACTACAAATTCCTCCTGCTTTAAGCATCCTTCCCTACACTGAGCACAGACACACCCTGTAAGATGACTGCTGTTGCTGTAGGAGAGAGCATTTTCCTGGTATCACGCTGACCCAAAAAATGCTAAGGGCTGTTTTTACTCAGCAGCCAAACAGGCTTGGCTGGACAGAACAGAGCACAATAAATCCCTTCAATGAGATCCCAAGTGGTGGGTGTTGTGTTGCTGTTCAAGCCCTATGACAAAGTCTTGTTTTCACACCACTTTGACTGTCTTAGGGCAGCTGTAGGGAGTTATTGCTCCTTCAGAGGTAAGCAATGGTTTGGTAGCAGAGTAAATGGATAGTCCTTTTGCTCCTCCCTGCTGCAGAAGTGGCTCTGCTGGAGAGGGAAGAAATTACTTCAGTTTTTAGCTGAACATTTGGGTTTTTTTTTAGGAAGAGAGGTTCCACTGCCCAGGCCAAAGATGCTACGTGGTACATAGCAATGATGCCTCCACCAACACAGACACTGCTGCCCTTGAAGGACCTAGCCATGTAACCAGAGACTGCTGAGTGAAGCCTTTCCTTCTCTGAGCAGACTTAGTGGGGCTGCCATGGACCTCATGGAAATAATGACTATGGACTGGGAAATAATGATTCTGGTCTTCGCTGGTCAGAGAAGATTGGGTGTGCTCTTAAGCACTGCAATGGGAGAGAGAGACTGTAGGCTCCATCTCCTACTTGCACTTAGTTAAAGTGTTCTCCTCTAACTAAGCAATAAGCTGTGGTAAATCACCCTCATACACCCTGATGCTTTGGTTATAATGTTTCATTAAACAGCTCTAATTGAATGTCTGGAGAAGCTTACATCTCCCACAAATCCTCCTCTGCTAATGGAAAAGTCATGTAAACAAGAATCACTTTATTACACCCATTGTTCCAATAATGCCCCTTCCAAATGGGAAAGACTTGAATCAGAGCAATTTAGTCCTTGTCTCAGTGTAGTTTCTCTTCTGGTCAGTTTTAGTGGGAGGAGAAATAAAAGGCACGTTGAAAACACTTAGTGTGAAGAATGGCTGCAGCTTGCAGGCTCCATGGTCTTGGGAAGCCATGTTGAATGGCATATTTAAAAACCATTTGCAGAGCACACATTGCCTCCCGGGGCTGACACAGCCACTGAGCTTTCTGCCCCAGTGCCTGCTGTGCCAGAGCATGGTTGGTACGCTGGCAGCGTGGGGCTTGATCAATACCCCAAAGCCATGCAAGGCAAGCGGAGTCTGAATTGCCTCCCAGCAGTCGAGGCACTGTGGCATCCAGTGGGGTCATTCCTAATTTGCCCTGACTTGTAAGCTGTTTCAGGCCTGTAGTTTGGGTCCATGTATTCAGAGACAGCCAAAGTTAACCCCATAAGGTGAAGAATGCAGGAGTTTGTCATTGCGTGAAAGCTTGTAGGGAAGGTAATTTATAATCACAAAAAGACCTGCGTACCCATTAAATTCTTTATTTCTGGTAGATTCATGCAGTGGTTCTCCTGTGGCAATGGATGAGGCCAAGTGTATCCTCATGGGACTGGGGACACACTGGTACACAGGTTTTGACCATACAGAACTCAAATCAGTGCTTTCTGACAACTGGTCTGAACTTTTCACAGCATAACTCTCAGGTCCCAGGTGAGGAAAGTCCTCCAGCCCAAGTGGTGCTGTTTCTCTGATGCTTTTATTCCAGCCTTTGCTTTAGGGTAGTGCTGGTACCAACTTGCACCTCCAGTGGGGGATTCTTTTTCATGTCATCATTAAAGCTATGCTGGGACAGCAGGACCTGTGCCAGGACCAAGTGCCCGAGTCCTTTATTACCTTGTAAAGAGAGGTCCAAAGGCTTCAGCAAGCATTACTTTCCCTTCAGTCATCTGAACTGTAAAACTTGCAGGCAAGTCCCTGGTGGGGCCTTGAACTCAGAGCTTTAAAACTCCATCCCCCACTCTTCTGTTTGGCTTTCTCAACGACCTTGCATGAATCATTCTGCTACCTAGGTCCTCAAGTAACCTTACTGTAAAAGCAGCAACAACATGACCCTGCAAAAATTGTGCCCTGTCATCACAGCTGCATCCTGCATGTGTCCGCTGTTTGCTATGGATCACTAGGCAAGACTTCCAAAAGCCAGCATGAACACTCATTTCTCTGTCTTTGGTCATCAGGTGCTGTGTTGCATGGGATACTTTGAATTCTTTAGTCTATTTTGGGGGAGGAAGGAGGAAAATGAGATCAAGGCAGTTACTGAAGGCAAGTCAGGCTCAGACTATAACTGTGCTATGTTTAAAATATTTAATTCCACAGTATGAGTCACTATGACTTGGCTGCTATTGACCTGGGTAACCTGAGTCAATATTGCATAAAAGGCCCTCTCATTTTGTCACTATAAATAAAATCTGTGATTATTCATAGCGAATGCTAAGTTTCTATTACCATAAGCAGCCTCACAAGAGCATTATGCTCCAAGATGTGGCCGTGTCACTGCTTGTGGGTCATCTGGAGCTGCCTTCATGGGTGACTGGCTTGAAAGGGGCAGTACTTCTGCCCTCAAGCATTTCTGCCTCTGCCTGGCAGAAGGGGAAGCCTGCAAGAACAAAAACCTCTGAAAAATTTGTGCAGTGATTGCAAAAACAAGAAAAGAAGCTGAGGGAGAAAAAGTGAAAGAAGCTAAACACAAGGAAAGGAAAAGAAAGAAAAGGAAGTTGTCTCCTCCTCCCTGCCTCCCTAAGGGCTAATTTTCATTATTAGCTGCTGTTTTATGGTACCATCCCCTCCTACTCCATGTGTTGTAATTGGGCTGGCACACGCTCTGCACATCCTGCAGGGACATGGTAATTATTTGTTGGGTAACCAGGAAGTCCGTGCAGGGATGTGTTTGTGAGGAGCCCTGTGGTGCCTTCTGGCTCTGCCTGTGACCAGTCCCATGCCAAACCCACTGGTGATCCCAGCCCATCCTACAGAGCCTTCTTCCTCCTACAAAGGGTTTATAAAAGCTCGGTGGATGGCACCAGGTGTCTCTGAAAGGGCATGAGTTGGCTGAGCTGCCTCATTGCGCACTTGAGGGACAGATTTCAGTGAGCCCAGCAGAGATGTGGGCTGTCACCTGTGACAGTGGCAGTGCAGACCAGGCTCAGACCAGGAGCAGCTCTAGCTGGTGGAGGATGGGGGTGAGTAAAGTTCTGTGCTCTAAAATAAAGGGTGACACCTTGAACAAGGGGAGGGTAAAACAAAGGATTGGTGTACTATTTGGATATGTTAGAGCTGTCCTTTCTAGTTTTGTATTCCTGTATTTCTTGATGCTAAAGCACCATGTATGAAAAAGGCAGTTAGACAGTGAAGTGGCCTCTTGATTTTGTCTGAGTTGTGGTATCGAAAAACAGTCCTTAATTGTCTCCGATTGTCAGGGGAACAGCACTAATCTGCTCCCCACCCTCACCCTGGGAGACACAGGAGAGAGACTCCCCTGTCCTGCAAGGGGATCAGCTGAGAGCAGACACTGGTAGAGAGATCTTTATGGGCTGGATTATGGTGCTTGCATTGCAGCTTTGCCAGGGAGTCTGTCATGGAGACATTCTAATGTTGATTTATGCTTTAATAGTATTGAAATAGGAGAGTGACATCCTTCAACACAAACTTCTGCCTCCCCATTGCATGCCCTAACTTGCATCAGGTCTTCTCCCAAACCCCAGTGCTGGTGCTGCAGAGAGTGTTTCCACCACCACATCTCACCCACCTCACCTTTTTGTCCCACACAGCACAGCAGATGTCCCACTGACCTGTGATGTCTTCCAACAGCAGCTTCTGTCTGCAGCTGACTCAGTTTTCGGTATAAATCACTCTATCAAGCTGCTTAGCTTGTTCTTCGCACTAGGTCCTCACACAGATGGCAAAGTCTGTGGCAGGCAAAATGGTCTTCCTCATTAATTACTTCACTCTTCAAGCCATGTACTGCAGACATCTCTATGCACAAACCAGGTAAGTAGATATTGTTGCCTTATTTTATGTCTGGGAAAATTAGGTCCATGGGGTGATCAGCATGGTTTAAATAGAAAGAGACAGATGTTAAATGACTTTCATAGAACATTAAGGTGCTCGCTGTCCCCAGAGTCCTTGGCTTAGATTCACTAGCAGAGACTGTTTTTATAATGGATTGGCAGTGGGTTGCTTTTAAAAGATTTTCATGTTTGAATTTAAAGATTCACCTTAAAGAAAAATCTGACTATGTGTGTGCCATGACAAATACAAGCACAGAGGTTACCAGCTTCTGAGCACTGAGCTGGAAAATGCTCAGTGAATGAATAACCTCCTGTTATTTACCAGAGGTTTTGGAACTGGGACTAAAATATGGGATAGACCAGTCTCTGCTTTTTCTCATCCATACAAGTTTTACTGTACATGTTAACTGTGACCAAAGCTACTATTTTTCCTGAATGCATTGGAAGGCCTGAGCAGCCAATGGAAATTTGCTAATTTTTAAGGCAATATGGCACCACTAAACAGATAACCTTGCTGGAAGCTCAGATACAGTTGGCATCCCCCTATGCTGCTTGCATAGTCCCAGATAAACTCTGTTGAATTAGTGTCTTCCCCTGGATTGCTCATCTGCTGTATTTCTAACTCATCTTTGGACTCAAATATTTTTACACTAAATACTTCACTGTACTCAGCAAGCATTTACACAGCACTTGCATGGTTGATGCTCCAGTGTGCACAGAGCTGTGGGGGGACAGGTATTCTAAACTGTGTGTTGAGTATACGTTTAAAAATAGAAGAGATACCATAAAACTGGGAGCAGTTTCAGGTTTGAGAGGGGCAGCAAGCCCATGGCAATGCTTAGACTGGAGGAGGAGAGGTTTGGAAGAACAGGCTGCTGACCCCAGCACTTACAGGGTCCAAGTGAGAGGTTTTCTCAAGGCAAGGCAGAATCACAGAATATACTATTGGAAGGGACCCCCAAAGATCATCAGGTTTAACTCCTGATCCAGCACAGGGCATCCCGAGAATCACACCATGTGCCTCAGAGTGATGTCCAAATGCCTCTGGAATTCTGTCAGGCTTGGTGCCGTGACCATTTCCCTGGGGAGCCTGTTCCAGTGCCCAACCAGCCTTTGGGGTGGAAGCTTTAGGAATCTTTTCCAATATCCAACCTAAACGTCCCCTGACACAATTTCAGGTCATTCCCTCATGTCCCGTCACTGGTCACCACAGAGCAGAGATCAGTGCCTGCCCCTCATCTTCCCCTCACAAGAAAGGTATACCTGCAGTGAGGTCTCCCCTCAGTCTCCTCTTCTCCAGGCTGAACAGACGAAGTGACCTCAGCTGCTCCTCATACAGCTTCTCCTCAAGGCCCTTGATCATCTTTGCTGCCCTCCTTTGGACACTTTCTGATGGCTTAGTATCTTTCTTACATTGCAGTGACCAAACAAGTGTCTGCTTTGCCCGGCTTGTGAAAAGGTGCTAACATGTGGCACCTGAGCTACTGTCCTAGAGACCTCTGAGGACTTTCTCAAGAAGATAGAAATGCTGACAGCATTCAAACCACACACAGCTGGAAAGACTTGTGTAAAATATCTCAGCTGAAAACCCTCAAGTGGCCCATGTTGGCTGTTGTCATGCTCTGAATCAACAGTCCTTGACATCTGTTAACTTAAATGTTTCCACCAAATTATGCTTGCATTTGCATTAGTAAGCTGCAAGCTAACATTTTCTTCCATTTTTTTCCCTAGGAAGTTTTCTAGCAAACAGAAGCCCTATCAATAAGGAGGAACTTTTTCCTAATGAAAGTTAAAAAGTTTTTTCCCCTTTCCCTTCTCACTTGATTTATAATGGTTGCTTTAGAAATACTCAATCTTCATAGAGAGACCAAAAGCAAACTCCATCCCTGAATAAACAAATTCATATTCATATGTATGTACATCCCTATGTACATATATATTCCTAAACAGATAAAAAACCAAGTGCATGGCATTGCTTGGAGTTATGTGGACAGTTTTGGGTGCCTATTTTATTTATTGTACTTCTATTTGAGAGGAAATTTGGATTTGGGCCTGTATCTCTGAGGGTGCATTATTTGACTTTTAATCTACATCAGACGGTAACAAAGCACATCACGTATCACAGCTTCTGCTGCCTCTGATACAAATTCCGTATTTCAAGAATATTTATGCACACAGGATTATTTAGTTTGGTGGCAGAGGTGTTGCATTCTGCACTTTTTTCTGAAGAGTATTACCGGTGTTTACTGTTTGAATTGACTGTTCACATCAATTCCATTCTATGGAATGGGTGGATATACGTGTGGACTGGTGAATAATGACAGTCCCCAGTAAACAAAGGGGTTAACTTTGCATCTCTTTTTCTCTGCTGGGGAAAGGCTGCCAGGGATGTAAAGAAGGAGAAATGGAGGCTCCCTCTCCACTTTTGAGGAAGGGATGAGACCCAGCAAGGAGGGGATCCCAGGTGGAATCTGCTGTGACACGAATGAGAGGAAAGACAATAAAATCTGCTTTGCATGATTGTTTATGTATTTATATATCTGGACCAGTCTGATTTCAGTAAGAACTTGTCTAAAAACTTCTCTATTCAACCATGTTATTTTTTCCACTTGTCTTGTCTCCCTAAGCCCAACTCCTGTAAATACTTTGACCCATTCTGGACTTTAAAACAAAGATCAGCAGTGCTGAGCTCTCTCAAATTCCCTTGAGGGCATCTTTTTCTCCCCTGTGCACTAGACAGTCCTGTCAGCTGCTGTGCTCCAGTGACAGGATGGCTGCATTTCACAGCAATCGAGATGCTTTATTAGCACACTGTAGGCTGTAAAATACTTTGAAACTCTAGTAGGTGAATAATGTTGTATCATAAATATAAAATTAATATTGGTTTATGGTTCCTGAAATATTAATTGGTGCATGGAGTCACTCTTGGAATGTTTTTTTTACTAAATGTAAAGATCTTTTCGAGTTCTGAATGTCCTTGCTTTGGTTTTTATTACTAATATTCCCTCCAGGAGACACTGACTTTCACTTCCCCTAGACATGCTGACTCCTGCCTGCCAGAGTGATTCAGCAGCTTGCCACTCACTTTTACAGAAGGAAAGTTTTCCCCTGGCTCCTTCCATTGGCCTGGTGTGACATTGGCTGCAGTCGAGGGACATATTAGTGTGGCTGGTTGACTCTTCACACCGCCTTGCTGCTGAGCAGCTGGGCAGCTCTGAGCTCTCTGCTAGCTCATAGCTCTGTCCCTTATACAGGGAAGAAGGTCCCCATGGAGAGCATGAGGGCTCTCTGCCTCACAGCTTTCCCTTTTCCAGGCAGGATCATGTTAAATATCTAAAAGTTATCTATAATTGAGGCTGGCTCCTGACTATCTGTCACAGTCATCCAGGTCTAGAGAGGAAATTCTACAGAAAAATGCTGCTTGTTTGTTTAACTGCAACAAACGCCCATAAAAATTGCAAAGGATAGGGGGTGATTAACACTGTGTTTTTCTTTCTTTCTTTCTTCCTTTCTTCCTTTCTTCCTTTCTTCCTTCCTTCCTTCCTNTCCTTCCTCCCTTCTTCTCATGCAGAAGGTGGGGGTAGGCCATTGTTTTTAATTGAACCCAAGGAGAGGTGACTCACATTACAATATTTAATTGCATTTTTGTCTTCCTAATAAAGTGTTAAATACCTGTCAGAGCTCATAAACATAAAGCCTAACATAAACCAAACCAGAGACATAGATGTATAATACCTGTGTGCAAACCACCTGCCTGGTGTGTCTTGTTTTATGAGAGCATGGTATATGAAGCTAAATTATGTGGGGCTTATGGATCCTTAAATTACATGTTTTTATCAATCTCTTGTCACTCTTAAAAATATATTACAGAGGAAAGGAATGCAGTCTTTGATGATGAAGAAGAAATTCAACTGCAACCCATAAAAGATCTGAGAAACTATAATTCAATGATGGGGCTGAAAAAAATGTAAAACACTTGGTCGTAGCTAATTAATTTTAAAAATTCTGTGTCACACACCTTTAGAGACCAGGTCAGGAATCAGTGTTGTAGTAATTAATGGGACAACTTTTCTGGTTACCCTGGGGTATGCATTTTGAAGCAGACACCTTTGCACAAAATTTTCATAGCCCCCAAATCACCCAGTGATCTGCTTTGCCCCTTATCCTCCACCAGACCTGGGAAACAGGGTCCTGGGATTTGAAAGCCAGGTTTCCACAGTAGCATCATTTCTGCAAACTTGGCCTCTGTCTGAGTCCAAACTGGGGAAAATAAGACCCACCAGTGTGTGCTCTTCTGTACTTGGACACGTCACAATTTTGTATGTGGAGACCCACAGTGGTGCTGTGGAAGAGCTCGGGCATGAGGGGTTGAGGGCTGGCTTGCCCCCTTGCAGTACCCACCATCAGAGTGGGAATAAACCTTGTCAGCACGGGATGAAGCGCTGATGGTGAGGTTGAGGATACTGTGGTTTGTCTTATTTGGTGGAGAGGAGGTGAGGTGGAGGAGCGGGGTGGTTTTGGTGCTGCTCCTTCATGCTGGGTGAGCCTGATTTCACTGGTGGCTGTGGCATGCCTGTACCCTGCTGTAGCTCACTGCCTCAGGTGAAGTGCTGAGTGATTCAGAACAACCATTTTTATATCTTTTAAGAAATTAGTCTCTTTCCCTAGTGGCCTCTTGTCATTGCTGGAATTCAGCTGCTATCTCCAAAATGGACCTCTCCTTTAATATTGTTTAATCTCCTAACACAAAACAAACTGGATGCTCACATTGGATATAGCTGAGCATAACCTTGGCGCCTTTTTTTCTTACAATGGAGAAATCCCATCATTTAACCTGTCTCTGAACCCATGTTTTTGTGCTCAAATAAAGACAAATATTAAATATGTACTCATATCCCTGAACTTGTTTCTGGTACTCAGCTACTAAAAATTCAGCCATGTCCCTCATAAATTGTTACTAATATTTGAAGTTGCTTTTTTACCTTGTCTGCAGGAAGCACCTGCACTGCTGCATTTAACAAGAGCAAGAGTATTTCTTCTGTTTCTGCAGCGAGATTTAAAAGAAGAGACCTGGCCAGTTCATATGCTGCTGAAGGTATCAGGAGAATTTTAATAGGTGAGATAAACAAAAATGAAAGGAAAAATAAAACTGGTTTTGTGAGTAGTTTTGAAGCTGAAGACTAGGCTTCTGGGGTTTAGGGCATTTTCAGATCAACTTGCCTGTCTGACACTTGGGTTTCATTCTCCTACAGTTTCAAGAGGAGGAAAGGTGTGCATTTGTCTTGAGCAGTAAGTCTGCTTTGAAAGTTCATAGAAATTCAAAAATCCCATTTTCCAACAGCCATCCGCTGGCACTTTACAATTCATGCCTCTAAATGGGATTGTTTGTATAAAGCTGAACTGGAGAGCATAGCATAGATTTTAGAAATGTTGTCATGAGTGTTTCACAGGAACTTTGCTCTCACTTTGGTTCTGCTCTCAAGGAGGTCTCTGATCTGTGAGTGATGATAGTGTCCTTCAGATACGCATTTTACTCTTTCGGCTTCCCCTGTGGTCCCCTCCAAGGAGGAGGCTCCTGTTCCATTTTGCACTCTGACACACATTTTGGTGTGGGTCTAGGATGCACCTCAGAGGCACCTGAGATATCTGCAGTGGGGAGGGGAACATTCCAGAGTGGACCAAGGCAACTGTCTGAGCACAAATCCCACTGCACCATCCCACCTGTGTGTCAGAGCCACCAGGCTCAGTCCTGCTGTGTGCAGAGACACTGAAGAGACTGCAAGAGTCCCACTTTGAACACATTATTATCCCACACACACACATTGGGTAGTTTGTTCCTGAAGAGAGGAAGTGGTGTCACATGCTGAGAGTTGTTTGTGAACCTGGGAATGTTCTGCACTAAGGAGAGCCTGAGCTCTGGCTGGCTGGCAAGGTGGAAACATGCCTGCAAAGGGCCTGGTGACTCATCCTGAACACAAGTGATGTGGAACCAGGTAGGACATGGCTGGCATAGCCTGAAGGGAGGATGTTTCTGAGGACATGGTGCACTGGCCAGACAAATCTGAATGGGAAAATCCCTTTATTGCATGTCTTCTCTCCAGTGACATGAAAGAGAAAGGAGGCACTGCTCTCAGGTACACCCACACCTCTGAGTTTGCTCTGCACAGAGGTTGTTGGTTATACACCAAGGAGAGCAGGAAAACAGCTGTGTTCCCAAAGTTCAGCACTTTATAGCCCGTGATGACAGTCGTGATGCCATGTATGTCTAGATTAACGCCGTGCTGTTGCAGTAGTTCTGTAAATGAGCCTCTGAAGCATTAAGACAATATAGGTAATATTTCACACTTTCTTCTGGTATTAAGGAGCATAAAATGTTTCTTCCAAGAAGTTTAAGGAGAGAGTAAGACCTTTTCACAGGCAAAGAACAGGAATAACAATGGTCATTCAGTGCCCAAAACTGGGGGCATTCTAAGGGCATAGTGTGAGCAAGGGGAGTTTGCACACTTGGGAGAGGAGAGCAAGAAGGCCACAAAAACTGGGAATGGAGGCAGCAGAGGAAGTCTTCAGCATCACTTGAAAAGGTGTTGGGAGTCAGGCACTGAAAGAAATTCCAGATGGGGGGGAATTCTCAAGTCAAATCAAATCAAGGCTCTGGGCAGAGCACAATCTCCTGTTTTTGAGGCTTACAGCATCCATGAAAAATCAAACTCTTCTGAGGCTTTACTCAGTGATCAAGAATCCATCAAAGACACAGAAGACTGACACCACTTCCCCTAAGACTGGAAACAACTTGCAGGGCCCTAAGCTTTGTCTGGTTGCTCCTGCCAGGGTTAATACCAACTTCATAGAATATGCACCACCAAATTCTGTTTCTTCTCACTCTGACAGTAGCAATGAAGAAGGCTTTCCTTCCTCTCTTCTTTGGCCAATGGTTCTTCAGAAACTGAGGCATGAGTGAGGGCTGCCTCACCTGCCTGCTATAGAAATTGGCACTTCTTGCCATACTGTGCGTGCCAGCAGAAAGGCTTCCATCTGTGGGGACAAGACTGGTTCATGCTGACACGCCTAAACCTCAAGAAGGTGCAGAAGTGCTGCATTAAAAGAATGGCAGATGATGGGATGAAGAAGAGATGATTCCTCAAGCCCATACCAGTCCCCCTGTGCTGGTTTCTCCTCCATTGCTAAGACAGAAGATGTGGTATGGCACCACAGGCTGGTGGTGTGGGACTGGATTGGGAGATCAAGTAGCCCAAAAAGAAGCGCTGGAAACAGGGTTTTGTCATGCATCTCTCTGTCTTCAAAGATAAAGCCACCGAGGGTTTTGTTCTTCACTGTGGATAGTTAGCAGTAATCCTCCTGGGACAAAGCCAGTGTGTCTGTGGTCCAGCCCACTAGACAGATATGCTGGGGCGTGAGGCACCATCTCCCACAGCAGCAGCCAGGAAGCTCCTGCTGAGGGGTGACACTGTTGTGGTGGGCTCAGGAGCTGGGCCTGAGCCTAGGTACCACTTCTCAGGGGCAGAATTACACCTGCAACTCTTTGGCAAAGGTAGTGTTCTCAGTGTATTCAGGCAGATGTTTCACTGGGGCTGGCCCTGTCTCAGTGTGCCCATCTGAGGCACTTGTTCTTCTGTTCTGAAAATGAGGCTGATTGGGAAAAAGCCCAAGTGTTTTTCTGATATCTGCTGGGTGGCAGGAGGGGTGGGAAAGTGGTGCAGATAGGGTAAAAAAGGATATTGAAGGCAAGTTGGAGAAGCAGGGAGCATTGAAGCAGCACTGCTCAAAGCATACACATAATTCTAGGAGTGCCTTGTAAGCTACATCATCATTATTGTGAACTCCTCTGACTGAAACCAACTGCAAGCAAATGCTGTTCACAGTGTTATGCCAGAATCTGGCATCAGCATGAGCCAGCAGGGGACAAAAAAAACCAGAATGGATTTGTATTTGTATTCTGGGCATGAACTAAGCCTATACCACTGGAGTTAATGTACACCATCCCCACCACCTACCTTTGGGGAGCTTAAGCCTCCCTCCATCAGTCTGACTCCCACTTGGGCAGTGGTTACTTACAATGCCATGGCATGAGTGGTAGGATCCCTTTGAAATACAGCCTTTCCCAGTCAGAGGCCTTTGGAGCAGGGCACTGTCTCTTTATTCTGGAATTACGACATTCATATTAGCAAGGCTGCTAAGGAACACGTGTTTAGAAAATATGCACTCTGCATAAATGTTTCATGGAAATTAGATTTCAAGAGGCAAAAATAGCACAGTATCCTGAGACTGCAGAAGGGAGACATCCTTTTCTTCCCTCATTCCCCCAGTAATTAATTTCTCCTTGGGCATAATATGAGGAAAATACTTCATTTCATTAATGTTCTGTCTACCTGTAGGGAACATTCTTTCAATGGATTTTTTTAGCTTGTACAACTTTGATTGAGTGCTTATCAGAGATCTGGCAGAACAGTTTCATAGAATCATAAAAAGGTTTGGACTGGAAGGGGTCTTAAGGATAACGTAGTTCAAATCCCCCTGCCATAAGCAGAGAATCTTCTACTAGACCACGTTGCTCAAAGCCCCATCCAGCCTGGCCTTGAATAACTCCAGAGATGGGCCATGCTCAAATGTAATGCTGCTTGCAGTAATCTGTGGTTCTCTGGGCTTTGTATGGGTCTGGTCCGGCCAGCTAGAGCCCAAGCCCACACGGACCTGCATGGACTGAAGACAAAAGACAAGAAGCGCTCTTCCCCACGTGGGAGTGAGTATCCTGTTTATTGGCTTGGGACGGGACACTGCTGGCCACAGTGACCACCCAGGCAGGGAAGAGGTTCCACCCCCACCTACAGTGGGATTTTATATCCCAGGGGATGGGGGCGGGGAGAGAGGACCGCGGCCAATGGGATAACATTGGGGTGGGGCGTGGGGAGGGGTATCCATGGGGGCAGGGCACCAGGGGAGTGGAAAGGAGTGCATGGGGGAGACACCATAAGATGAGGAAGGGGAATAATCTACATGACATACCATATTCAGTAACATTTTACCCAATACAAAGACCACAACTAAATAAACTATTTAGTGCAATAGAACAACTGCTGACTCTTTTCTTTGTAGGATACTCATCAATCTCATGTGCACTTAGTCAAATCCAAGTCTGGGGAATGTAGGTTTCACCTTATCAAAGCTACTGGAATCGCATCGACTTCTACAAGAGCTCTACTTGGCCATTTGTATGCACCATGGAAGTGGCGGTGACTCATAAAATCAGATTGAATCTGACTAAACAATGATGTCTGTGGAAACACAGTTCAGTGTGTTCCAGTCCTGTGTGTTTAGCTATTTTCTTAGTAGACTAATCTCAAAGGCTAGGGAGTCTCTGCTGGTTTAGGCCATGTGTGTTTCTCCTAACCTTCTACCTCTAGCAAACTGGAAACAAACAAATAAATAAATAAATGAACCTTTCATCTGACTGGTCCAGATATTTCCTTCACGTCAAAAGTCAGCTGAAGCCTTACCTGGACACAATCTGCACTGTCAGATATACATGGTCAGCAAGGGGGAACTGGGCACAATCCATAGACCAGGAGCTTAAGCTGCTTGAGTTAATTCCAGCCTAGGAACTCTAGGAGTTGACGGAAAGTCCCTTTCTCTCTTTGCATCATCAAGACTATGTAAGACACCCCTCAGCTCAAATCAAGATCCTCCACTGTTTGGGGTTTGGACCCATCAACAAGATTTTCTCTGGGCCTTTCTGTTCAAAACTCCTTCCTGTTCCTGGAGAGAGACCATTACTACAGAGTCTGTTCCCTAGAGACAGTCACTTGCACAAGTGTCTTTTATTCTTAAAGACCAATTCAGGGCCTCTTGGAGATTTTTCCTCCTCAGCTTGATGTAATAATAGTTCAACAGAGACAGATGCCTCACCTCGACTAGAAGGTTATGTGGTGAAGCCGCAATCATACATGTTCCACAGCTTTTTCTTGACCTAAAATGGCAGGGTTTTTTTGAAGGAAATCAAAATTTCCTTGTCTGTAGGTTGATTTTGTTCTCAGAGCCCAGCTACTGCATAATTCTTGGACAAACTCCAACTTTGAATGCATCCTTCTCATTGTCCAATGCATAGAAGACTGAGCCAGCAGCTTCCAGAGCTGCAGTTCACAAGATTTCCTCATCACAGAACTGAATTTGGTGTCACAGTCTCCCTCCAGTTTGCACTTCTAGGCTCATGGACCCGTGAGGAAACAGCTTATTGCACAGAAACCTCAGGAGCTAGGATGAGCCTTCTCCATGAGGGGAAGAGCAGCAATGGATATTGCAGCCAGTCAAATGGATTCTCTGAGAATCTACATCTTTTGTGTGGGTGGCTATTAATGCAAGACAACCCCCAACCCCCCCCTCCCCCCAAAAAAACCCAGCCAGCATNACCCAAGAAACCCCACTTGGATCCAAATGGTCCATATGAGTCATACATGAAGAAACTGTTCTTCCTCCTCCTGAGAGAATTACTCACCCTTTCACTGCCAGGAGGCAGAATTAGGGTTATTCTGACTGCATGGAAAGCATTTAGGAAAGCTCCTGATAACCTGTGTGAAGTATTCATATCATACTCATAGTTGGAGTCTAGGAATCCTCTCCAAGACTGGCCTTGCCATTGATTGTTGCTTTGAAGAAAGTGTTAAACAGCTGTTCCTCAGCTTCCCACTATGAAAAGGGAATTGCAAGGGGAATCACGGCTATCCTAAATAAACGATGCTACCATGTTATTCTGCAGCTGAATTAGTCAGTGTTTGAAAATGACTTACAGGCAGTAAAGTCCTATCTTTTTAATATAGAACTTGCCCTTTTCCCCAGGAGTCCTATTCAGAACCTCTCAACCTTGACAATAAATTGAAATGGAAATCTTTTGAGTACTGTAATGAATACATTATCTTAATTTCAGAGGATTTTTGAAGGGGTAAGATTTTGTGCAGAAGGTGATTTTGAATATTTAACAACACAACCTTAGCTAAAGCTTTTTTCTTCCATAATTATGCTTTTTAATATAATTCTCTTACCATTTTAGATTCAAAATGAGGAAATATCCTTTGGTTCAAGTCCAGATTTTCCCCTCTTTTTTTGATATTCTTTCAAAAGATAAGGGTCTAATTCTCTCTTCCCTGGTGCACTTTATACTCATTTACACATGTAAAATGCTATTATTCTTTCTTGGAACCATATACCAAAATGCAAATTACTCTACAAGAGGATCAAGCATCAAACCCAAGGACCCAGAGGATAAGGTCAAATAAGCATCCTAGCAGGAACAAGCTGGAGAGTCAACCTGAAGCTGTCAGCTACTTTAGACTGATAATTCACATTCATGCCCTTACTCTGTGGCAAAAGGAGGGCGAGGTTGGTTCCTCATGCTCAGCACAGCCTGAAAGCACACACGTGACTGTAACTTCACTTCTGATCTTACGGGTTGACAACTTCTCTAGGGGTCCATGCCCTCAGAACGACCCCCTGTCAATGTCACGTAAATACAGAGCAGCAGCTCACGGCGTGTGCTCATGGTCTAGCTGGCCTTGTCTCTCTTATAAACTAATGGTGGCTGAGCATGGCTGGCAGACAGCTTTGCAGGACTTGGTGACCAAACTCGCTCCAGCTGCAAGTAGAGCCAAGGACAGGTTCAGACCAGCCCTGAGCAGCACATCCTTCCATCCACTTGCTGTCTGTGTCCAGGCAGGCCTGAGGAGCTGCGCTGAAGAAGTGACTTGGTGCCGCTGTACCGCAGACAGACTCAATGGTTTGGGGCTTGCCAAAGCTTTTGCAGCTCCCTCCCTCCAGTGCTGCTCTGGTTAAGCCTGTGCATTCCAGGGAAGTGGCTGCTGGATCCAGTTCTGCTCTGCCCCATCCTTTGGGCCAGCAGCCTCCTGAAGCAGGGCTTTTGTTTGCAAGGCACTCTGGCTGACCTTTAATTTCCTAAAAAAGCAGAAATGCTTTGTAGGGCTGTCAGGAAACATCAGCCTGACAGTCTCCTCCACATACTCCTCTTTCTGCCTGGAGGAGAGGATGAAGTGAAGGAGCAATTTGGCATGAAAATGAGAAGCAGGTCAAGCTGCTTGCAAACCTGACCTCTGAAAAAGAGATAGGGAAAGAGAACAGAAAAGCAATTACCTCAGAAAGCTAGGTTACTCCTTACTCCAAATTAGTACAACTGATTTGAAAAACCCTGACCAACCTTTTTGTAGCTCAGCTGAGAGGTTTGCTAAAGGTGCTCTGTCACCACTGGAGCAGTATTTCCATGTCTGGAAGGAGACCACATTTCCGCTTATTTTCCCTCCAAAGTGAAACAACCCATCTCTGCTCAGATATTTGAAATCCTCATCTGAAAAAAGCCTTGGTGCTAGAGATAGGGAGAAAGATGTTGAGGTTTATAAAGATATCCAGGTGCATAAGTGGTTGTCAAGATTTCCAGGTAACAGAGTTAAGTCACCGACTGTCTACATTTCTTTCTGAATTTTACTGATGTTACTCCTTAGCTTTCAGGGTAAGACTTGTGATCCTCACTCAAGCAGTGGCTGTAGTGTCTAGGAGGAATTAATATATGCATCATAAATGCACTTGGCCTCTTCTTGATGTATGTGGAAAGAATATTTTTGTGATGTGGCTCATTGCCAGTGTTCCTGAAAAAGTCACATATGTGATTCTTCCTCTATAAACTGATAAAATAGTAAAATTGAGTTTTGAAATATTTCTAAACCTCTTTTTGCAGTATTTAACCCTTGTTTATTAAGAAAATGAAAAAGTCAACACTTCCCTTATTTCCCTGAATCCCACACCAAGAGCTTCTCTCATCCATCACAGTGACAGTGATATGTTAACAGGCACCAAAAACTCTGTGCCTCCTCCTCTAAGGGCACTCCTATGCAAAGTGAGCCAAGGGTACATGCTCAGCAAAATTCCTGACTTCCTTAGTGGTTTTAATTTCTAATTTTAATGTTATGTTAGAATAAATGTTTCACATCTATTGTTGAAGTCTCTGGATGATTTCTGATCCTTCAAGATTAATTCCAACTTTCTTTCCCTTGATAGCTGATTTGGATGTAGTAAATTATGTTCTGTCCATTCTGACAGCTGCTCAAGTTATCCAGTAATTCTAGATTGCTGCTAGTCATGTCCATCTCTCAAAGAACAAATTAAAACATAACTCTCTCATATGTCAATTAAGACGCCCCTGCCTTGATTAACAGGATTTCCCTCCCTGTCCCCTTCCTTTGGTGTGCTCACAAAACCTACTAGGTTTACAACTCAGTAAGTCAAAGTCCTTTACCTATAGGTAAGAGAGTAAATTATCCTGCCCATCCATCTCTTCCCTGGAGAGGGGCAATACATGAAATATATGAAATTAGAATTGGACATTCTCTGTGTCTTGTTTCATCTTCCACTAAAACTGTGGACAAAGAACAAATCAGGGTCTAAGTGTGACAGAATGAAAATCTGGTCATAAAAAAATCAAAAAAGCAGATTTCAGGAAATTCAGAGAGCAGTTAGGCAGAGTCTCAGGAAGAAATTCAAAGTGAAGAAGTGCAGAAAGTTGATGGCTATATTACAAGCAAAACAGTGCAGACAAGCAATAGAATCTACAGTAAATCCTATATAGCTGTATCAGGAGTGTGTCATTACTTGAAATTAAAAAAAAAAAAGGAGCTGAATAGTAAAAACAAGGCAAGAAAACAACAAAAACAATTCTCCTGTGTGAGAAGCAGGAGTGAGGCAAAGGGAGTTGTAGCTCCATTACTTAATGGACACAGAGAACAAATAAAGCATGATGAAGAGGTGTTTGAAGGATTTGATGCTTTTTTGGGTGAATCTTCATTAGGAAAGAAATTGCCATGAAGTCTCATTGAAGTGGTTGAAAAAACTGTACTGACTGGTTTGCAATCGTCTCTTCTCAAAATGAGAAGGCATTTCAAGCTGGATTCTGCAGGGGAATTTTTTCCTTGGGATTATTTCTGTTCACTGTCTTCATTATCATGGTGGATGATGGAAGAGATTTCATGTGCAGCAGACACACAGCTGGAAAGGAGCTTTAATGAGATTGGAGGGCATAATAAGAAAAAGACTGATCTCAATGAGCTGGAGGAATGATCTAGACCCAGTGAGATGGAATTATTTTGAGAAAAGTTGTAAGTATTACACATTGAAATCAAATGCATAAAAACAGATTGCATAATAAATGCTGAGAAAGCAGTACAGAAGAACAAGAGCTGGGGTTTTGGCTTACTGCAAACTGAGCAAGCCAATAATATGTTGATGTTTTGAGAAAGGTGAATCTTTGGGTAGGAGGTGTTAGCAGGCAGAGAGTGTGAGAGCTACTTATGCCACTTTACCCAGTGCTGCTGAGATCCCACCTGGTACAATGTGTCCAGATTTGGATATCATGTCAGAGACAATCTGGGCAAAGCAGCGAAAAAAGGAAAGTTTCAGAAGGCACAAGATAAGTGGGTTTGGTTTTGTCTAGAAAGTAGATAACTGAGGGGAATAACAAAGCTTTCAATATACAGAGAGCTGTTTTTCCCTTTCCTGCTAGTCTCCTGCTGGCAGGATGAGAAATAATCGGTGTAATATATAGAAACATACCCTAAGATTAGGTGTAATCTCCTGTAATATCCTACAGCCTGTAGGAGAGCTGTAAACCCTGAACATGGGGAGAAGAAGGATATTGCAGAATTGCCTGCACTGAAAGCCTTCCAGAGCAGGTAAGAGGGTGTACGGAATGGAGTCAAGCACCTCTCAAGATTGCTCTGATCTCCTTCTCAAGCCAGG
Source organism: Peucedramus taeniatus (assembly GCA_013400575.1). Lineage (NCBI taxonomy): Eukaryota > Metazoa > Chordata > Aves > Passeriformes > Fringillidae > Peucedramus > Peucedramus taeniatus. The sequence goes on from WBNO01007728.1 coordinate 190,257, forward strand.
CTATGGAACTGGGGAGAGATTTTGGGAGACTATATGGTCCATTTCTACTCCCCAAAGCACAGTTAACTGCAAAGCATTAATGTATTTCAAGAAAGAGGATAATGGTGCTTAAAATAACTCCACAAAATAGGAATGAATACCTTTAATTTCTGCTGTACCACAGCAGAGTCCCAAGCTCTGTCTGACCTGGCAAAGGTAGCAGGGGCAGTCCTGTGCTGTGGAGGTGTCTGCCCTGCAGTCTGGGTGATGGTGTTGTCGTTTATGTGCAATATGTTTTACAACTATTAGATGTTCTGTTCATCCTTTTTTCCATACTAACCCACCCTTGAGGAGTTAGATCTGAAGAGCCGGTGGAGGAAGAGGTGAAGCTGTTTGCAGGGACAAGGTGGTGTCTTCCCTGGGGTCCCAGCCTCCCTCCTCATAAGGCTGGACACCTAGGCTCTGAGTTTTAAAAGAAGCTGGCCTTAGAAAAGAAGAGGATGCAAGTGACTCAACTGCCACAAGAGACAATCCCCCCGTCCAATTGTAACACCAGGGACAGTGATTTACACGGGAAAAGCCCTAGCGCATTTTGTCAGAGAGGATGGAGAATGCAGAGGGCCAGAGTTCACTGGCTGTGAGATGTAAAATGTTGGTTCTTGAGGCTGGGGATTGTTCCCTAATCCCTACAGGCCCTGGTGAAACCAGACTTCTGTTACTGGAGCAGCTGTGACATGGGCACAGGGAGGCTTGCTGGGATGGTGTGAACACCTCTCCCCATGCAGAGGTTGGAAAACTGGCCCCAGCCCTATGTCTCAGTTGCATCTTTTTCCTCATGGTCTGTGTTTAAAAGAAAAACAGACTTTGTCTGTGCTGGGACTGGGATGTTTGTCTCCCCAGAACCCAGTACTCAAATAGAACTGGAGCTGCAGAGCTGCTCTCATTTTTTTTTTTTTTTGAGCTCTGTAGGAGAAATAAGTCCCAAGAAAACTTGTGTGTTTTTCAATCTTGAAAAAAATTAGTTTCTCGGTCCCTCCCCACCTTGCTGGAGTAATTCCCATAAAATAATCATTGCTTTTGAAGCCAGTCCTACTTTTCTGTCATGCTTGAAAAGCTGCTCCCTCCAGCTCTGTGTACAGGCACCGATTGGCTCTTCTCCAAGTAATACTCACTGAAGAAACGCCTGCTCGTGTACCTGCTGCAACTATTTACATTTCACTCTCTTTGGCAACAAATTTTTTCCACAGAGGACTGAGCAACAGTTGTTTTGAGCAGGGAGGGAGTTTGGATTCTGCAACTGCATTTACACAGCCAGCCCTTATCTTCACGAATATAAGAGAGCAGGGAAGCTTGCTGATGCAAACTAACACCAAGTGAACTGTGTTTGCCAGCAGAGCAGCTTCCCATGTGAAAACCCTGATTTCCTTCTTCTTGATGAGGCCATGGTGCAGCCAAGTCAAGGACAGAGCCTCTTTTTTTCCAAACCAACTGTTAATGGAATAAATAATTCTGCAGAGCTGTCTTTCACATCTCACTCACTTTATATGCAGTCTAATTAATTCTGTCGGGGAAAATAATTGGCTCGGATCAGGTCGATCCAACTGAAGTTCTAAATAACTTTGGTTGAATGGTATTTATATTTCAGCAACTAGTCTTGGGTGAAGCGCTCGCACGCGCAGAATACTAAGGCTGTGCTAACTTGGCACAAAAATAGCGCCGTGGTCTGTCAAGTGGCATTAAGTCCCATCTACAAAAAGCCGTGCAGCTGGCCTCTGAAGTGCGGCTATCTCAGGAGAGGGGGAGGGGAGCACTCCAGCCTGTGTCGGTGCTGGACAATGGGCAGCATGTAAACACTGCCAGTCGTCGAGAGCGTGGAGTGAAAAGCTTCCCAGCTGCAGAGGAGTGATTGCAATGACTCTGTGGGGACACAGGAGTTGTCGAGGAAAGATTTCAAGGGCGCAGTCACGCCAGGAAGGTGCAGAGGCAAGGAACAGTCAGTGTTGGGGAGGGTCCAGGGTTATGGACAAGGCTGGAAGATCTGGAGTACAGGAGAAGATGGGGACAGTGGGAAATGGTTCATCACAGGCAAAGAGAAGGCTGGTATAGCTGTATCCTGTGACTGTCCTCACCTAGGGTATTGACCCAGTGAGGGAGGATGGGTCTGAGTGCTGCTAGGGAGATGTTCTGACAGCTGGACTGCCATGGTCAGTAAGTGAATAACACACTCTCACTGTAATGTAGGGTGGGGTGTTCTCATCTGTATTTTTTAAGGCAGGAGCATCTTGACTTAAGGACACAGATGGAAGGCAGGTGTTACTGTGCTAAAGGCCAGAACTACATTTAAAAGTACCTTTAGCTTTCTTCATCCTACAGTTTCTCTGTGAACATTTGGGCCAGCACATCTCTCCCCCTCCAACCAACAAATTTTAGATCTGCAGCCAGATCCTCACTCTCCAACTCAGCCTTCATCTCCGCTTGCAACAGCATCAGCCCACTCTCTTGGATCCTAGAAAAGGAAATTCATCTTTCCATCTGGTCCTTTTCATCTCCTCGTTCAATAGGTAGCATTTGCCTGAGATAGCTCATCCCATAGTGGAGAACAACAAGTTTTGTGCTGCTCTGACTGCCACAAAAGGTCTTCTTTCCTAAGAAAATTGTGTAAACTGGCTCTCCTACTGCAAGCCTCCTCTACTAGCCTGTGCTAGCTGCTGGTCTCTCTGGGGAAGCCTGGGTAAATGAACAAGTGTGAACAGCAGTGTCGCAGCCTTCTGCACTTCCTTTCTCCCCAGTGCTAAAAATAAGATCTCATTTGTAAATAGGATATCTATTTTTATAGTGCTTTTGAGATGTGCTGGATTAACAAGTCTGCATCCCAACTCCCTCTCCAACTGCAGTTTGTGCCCAGCCTGGGCAGTAGCTGTGCTTGCTGTGTCAAATCACAGCACGCTGTTGATGTGTTCCCATCCTGCTCTGGTGGATGCATCCTTGCGAAGGTGAGCGGTTTTCATTCCAGCTCAGTCTCTGATTTCTCCCCCGGGATTACCAACATGACACACACTGGCAGTTCCTGATCTTGTGATGAGGACACCAGTCTGCAAGACCTGCCTAAGCTCATTCACAGGTAGTAACTAAAAGGTGCAGAGCACTCAAGTATCACCATCACACTCACTCTCCTGCTTCATTTTTAGCCAAAAGCTTCCTGCTGACTGACAAGGTTTGCCAACACCTCAGGATAATTGCTGTCATTAAAGAGTCTTGTCTCCTTTCCCAGCCCTACAAAGGAGCTCACCAAAGTGAATGTTTCTTTCATCTAACTCTCATGTTGACCCTGAAGTTAAATCCCTGCAGAAGTCAATAGCCCTGAAATGAATTGGCGCACAAAAATATGTGAGTGTTGATGTGCTTACCACGTAGACACCAGGCAGCCATTCTCCAGTCTGGAGAGGCTGGATGAGGTTGAGCTGTGGACATCATGGAGAAAGACTGCTCAGAGCAGATAATTTATCCTTCTCATTGTTGACCTAAAAGAGCAAAAGGGATCAAGCTGCTCAAGCTACTGGGCTGCAATTGCAGCCATCACAAGCAGAGTGGATCTAGTCTTGATGCAGCTAATTTGTAAACCATTAGCAATAAAATCATGGCAGCTCAAAGCCCAGTAGGCCATGTAAAATTGTGCCTGGAATTCTGTAGTGTTTATGGCAGCCTGAACCACTGCTGTTTCATCCCAAGCTATGTCTGAGCCACCCCTTTCAAAACTATCCTGGGGGCATGACTAACCTAAGGTAGTTAGGCTGCCTTCAGTTGGGGTGGAGTCTCTAATTTTAGGGAAGCAGCAAGGGATTGAAGTTTGTCCAGCTTCATCCCCTGGGGTACTCCAAATGGGGCACTCTATGTCTTCAGTTAGCTTCCAGAGCCTCCAAACCCAAAAAGGATTCTGATCGTGCTGAATTCACTGCTGATGAATAAATCAAGTAAGAAACCTCTTGTGGTGACACAGAATGGATTCAAGCTGTTGGGATAGTACAGAAATCTTGTAGCCCATCCCAGGATCCTCCTCATCCCATCCCTCAGTTTGAGCAGAGTCTGCCTGTGATAATTTCAGCACTTTCAGATACTAGATTCCAGTCCTAAGCTGGACCAGCTGGGTGAAATCCTATGACCTGTGTTATGAATGAGATAGGCAACCTTCTGCCTTTAAGTTTGTGAGTCTGGAAAAACAACCCCGCATCAAAAATAATACTCTGCCATAGGAAATTTCTATGAGTGTGTTACCATTTCTCATTTTACCTTGAAGAATTTTCCCCATCCTTCCCTGCCCCCACTTATAGATTTATTTGATTTCCTCCCTCTCCAAGCTCAATCCAATTAAACAAAAAATTACTTTATTCATGTGAGTGTTCAGTGAACTTTACTCAGGAAAAATGCTGAATATACCAAAAGCAAAGAATATTTTTTATGTGACTAGGCTTTTCCTGGGACTTTTTTTCTTGCTCAGCAAAGCTCTTAAGTAAAAAAGTGGCTGAAACCCCACACTTCAATATATAGACAAGTCAAACATCAACAAAATTACAAAAACGTGGAATGCCATTTTATCTATTTTATTGGTCACTGAATTTCTTTTCCACATTGGAGCATTTCCATACAAGAGATTAACAAAATAAGACCTTGATCCTCTGAATGTAAGAGGATTTTTATTCAGCAAAATTAAGCTCTTGGAATGTAAGAATGGTTAGACTTAGTATTGTCTGGGCAATATTCATTTGATTCCCATTTTCATATGTATTATGATACCATCTTTCATCTTGTACCTACATACTTGCATACTAATTTTTGCCTGGGAACCTCTCCTACATTCACCATCCAAAATAAATTGTGATCTCATAATCAGCCATTTCATACTTTTCATCATTTCTCTTCATCATTTGGAGTGCATCTCATGCTTTATTAAGAATCCACTATTCAAACCATGCTGTGGTGGAAGTGGACAGCAATTTCCTGATTAACTTTCCTGCCTAACCTCTTGTGGTGCCATCCAAGTGCTTTCCAAGTTTTTCTGAATTTGTCTAGACAGCTTCTGTGTGAGGTCTAATAGACTGTCTGGAGGCAGGGGTGTTAGAAAAAGATCTGGAAAATGGGATCGATAAGAACAAGCATTTGCAAGGCAGCCTAATAATGAAGGAGAAATGAGACACAGATTAGCCATGGTGCTGTGTGCAGGAGGACAACTAGGAGCCTGAGGGAGGGCAAAAGTGTCTGTGGGGGAGCAGGGACACTGGCTCAAGGTGTCCCGTGAGGGGCTTGGCTGGCCATGGCAGCAGCTCTGTGAGTCTGTTGATGCCGTCACAGATCTCAGCAGCACCAGGCAGCCCTCCTCCCACCTTTCCTATCTCTTCTCTTCTGATGGAAGGGAGCATTTCCAGTGAGTGTTCTTCCTTCAAGGCAGGGGCTTGGCAGTGAGAGTGCTGCTAGGGGAGGATGTGCTGGGCATGATGTGGAAGTTGTGTTGAAAGCCCCAGAGGTAGGTGCCAACTAACACGAGCTGAAAACAGCCACAGCAAGGTTACTGATGGGACATTGAATCAAATTCATCACCAGTCCATCACACTCCAGCTCCCTGGCAGTCCAGGCCAGGAGCCAAGGTCTGTATCCAACAGGAAAAAATGTTGTCTTCTCAGACATGGGATCATGGAAATGAGGAGCTTCTCACCAGGACCAATCACTGGGAGAAAAATAAAGATAAGGGGTCACTCACCAGTGATTCCCAATGAGTGGCTGAAAAGGACAAGTGGAGATTTTCCCCTTGCAGGAGAGCAAACACCTGTGCACAGGCAACCTTCATCTCTTCTCCTGGAGTGTCCATCCTTTCTGCCTCTGAACCCATCCATACTTTTTTTCTGATGTATTCACATCTGTCTACTCAAGGGCGCCTCAGCTGGAAAGTGCAAGTCTTGTTACACCAATGTGCTCAAAAAAACAGGGATTAACAGAGATTAAGCAGATCCACATTTACACTGCTCATACTGCTAGTGATTGTATTGCATGCTTTGAAATCTCCAGGGGATATAACTCTGGGTTTGCCATTCCCCAATGAAACTGTTTCTCAATTAAAAAGCAATCGCATTTTCTTAAGAGGAAGGAAAAATGACTCTAAGAAGTGTTATTAGCAGAGCCACACAGGTGGATTATGGATATGAATTGAATGTAATTGAATGTTTTGTAAGGGAGGAAACTTTTGATGTGAATTTATGGATTAGGTGGTTTTGTTTTCATACTGGTCAAGGGAGGTATGTGTATATACATATATATATATATGTCTGTATTTTAGGTGTGGTACAGGTACTTAATGCTTTAGGCGATAACAGAATGTGATTATTCCTGCTTTTCTGATTTTCTGGCTTTATTCCTTTACCGCCTTTCTGGAACTGAAGCCTGCAAATACATTAAAGGCTGAATCTTAGCCAGGATGCTGTCAAACTGCTGTATTTCAGCAAAACTTAGTGTCATGCCTTCATGGCTCTGTCCCGAAGCTAAGCTCCACACCATTGAAATAGCATGGCAGAAAATAGCATATTGAACCAAAGGTATGGATCAATGAAGTCATTAGCAAAGTGACCTTATGGCTGGGGGAGACAACACAGAAGCCCCGTGCAATGTAAGCTCAAAAGCCCTCTCTAAGAGCAGGCTGCACAGTAATGACTGTAATGCAGAGAGCGGCAACATATTAAGGAAGCCCTTTACAGCAACCCCCCTAAAACTGAATTTCCAGGAACAAAAGAACTTTTCTCTCTCTTTCCTGCCAAGCTTTGTTGGATCTGTCACACTGGCAATGTTAAGAGCCTGGTTCAGGGAAGGTAGCCCTCTTGCTGTCACCATGGGTGCTGGTCCCCTTTTGCGAGCATGGTTGTCCCCTGCCCCTGCCCCTGCCTCCTGCAAGTATCAGGGTGGGCACAGGGTAAGGCCCATTAGGGGAAAGCAGAAAAAGACAAACAGCAACTTTCCAGAGATGACCTGGCACTGTGAAGCTGTGAGACTTTATGATTAAGCTGTAAACTACCCCCCATAGCATCACTTGGCTGGCTAATATCTTGCATAATAAATGGAGTGAGCACAGGAAGATTTACTGGTTTGAGCATTTCTGTCCCTATTATGAATTCACCAAGTGGAGTGAAGTAGGCACCAAGCCTCCACAAGGCAAAGTAAATAAAATGAAATGAAAATCTAATTTTCTCTAGATTCCTACAAGCCTTTAGGAGGACAGGAGGATTGCAACAGACATTTGTTTTCCTATAGATTTCCAGTCATACTTTTGTTGCCTCATATCAGCTCTACATACTCAGTGCCTGTTTATTTCTTCCCCATTCCATAAAAAGAGGGAAATAAGTTGGGGGAGTCTAATTACTGAAATTTAATTAAAACAATTTAAAAATTACTTAATCAATCTTCTAACAAGAGATCTTTTTGGTAACAGCTGTACACAGGCAATTTATTAGTTACTGAAGCCAACCTTGTTTTTTAATATAAACAAACTAATTAATCAGTGGTTAACTCTCGTAATGACCAGCTCCAGCATGTAATTATTGCTGCTGTCATGAAGGATAATAGCTTATTTCCCAGGGTTATTACGCAAATTGCCAACATTGACCACTCTCTGTAAAGTTTACAGTGCTTTCTGTGATTATCTCTCATTTCCACATTCTCAGGACATTTTGGAACACATGTTTTTCTTGGTGTGAAAAGTTTTATGCAGCTTTTCAGTTCTGTCACACATATCTGAGCACAGTGGAGAGAAACATCCCAGTTCTTCCAGGTTTTAGTTGCTGGAGGGGAATGGAAGAAAAAATGTTTATTTCCCACATTAGAGACCTGCTCTGTGCACACCTTTTTGTATGGGCCTGTGGAAAGGAAGAACCAAGATCTTCAACAGGCTGAAGTTGGAGGTATTTATTTTAGCATTTAACTAATTTTGGAGGTGAAGTCCTGTACATCCACTGAGGTGAGGCAGACCCCTGTGGAGGAGAGCCAAGAGCTCTCCACAGCTCAGTAGAAGGCAGAAGTCTAAATGCAGGCACACAGGATAGAAAGCTCAATGTAAGACTAGCAGGAGAAGGCATGAAACCTCATGGAGTACCCTGAGCTCACAGACAGTGGACTGAGAGCTGCTTGGGGTTAGAAGAAGGGGAAAAGAAAATATCACAGAGATGACCTAGTCCTGACCTTGGCCTTCAAAGGCTTTGGGATAATAACCAAGATAAGGATAATACATGGAATAATAGCACTTAAAAGGAGGCATGGGAATTGAGTAAAGCATAAAAATCTCTGAGGTGAATATGCATATCCGGAACATGTATCTGTAGACATGGCAAGTGTGCATGGACAGGTAGGTGGAGAGATGTGTGCACACAGCCAGCATGTAAATCGCCTCCCAGCCCCTCCTTCTGCTCACCCATGCTAATTGTCCCCAGTACTGACCCAGTGCATGCACAGGGACCCTGGGGCTGCCCCTTCTGCTTCCCCATCGTTACCCAGCCCTGTGCACATTACGGAGTTAAAGATTATTTTTAACAGATCAAATAAACCTGACATTTCCAGCAACAGATGCCAAATTTTATCATCTCACTGGAGATGGCAATAAAGAGGTTCACACAAAGACAGTAGGAAGGAAAGCAGAGTGAGCAGAGGGGCTGTTAGAGAGGAGGCAAGTGTAAGGCAGTTGCAGGTAGCAGTCAGTAGGGCAGTAAAAGCTAATAAAACCTTGATGTACAAACCACACTAATCAAAGAACAGATATTGCATTCCTATCTCCCATTTCCTCGGCCTTCACACAGCAGCTGGTAGGAATAGCATGCTTGTTTTTATAGATAAACAGATCCCTAGTGAGCTATACCTGAACATCTGTGTCAGACCACTGATGTGCAACAACCCTTCAAAGTCTCTAAAATGAAGCCATGAACTTTCGTGAATTTTCTCACTGCCAGCTCGCTCTAGCCTTGTGGTATAGAAAGGGCTCAGGGCTGGCTTTGAAGGTCTGAGTCAGCACCAGGGAAGGAAATGAAGGAGGAAGGGAGGAAGAGCAAGAGAGGGAGAGGTGGCCTTTTTCCAGGGCACATTTTTGGCCCTGTTAGACCATCTGTGTTAACTATAGGAAGGTGAGGGGAGAACTGTAAGGAAGGAGTTGCTGTAGTGGACCTGGACTAGACATGGATCTAAATTTCTGCCTGCCATTGAAATAGAGATTTTGGAGT
>WBNO01007729.1:0-150005 GCA_013400575.1 Peucedramus taeniatus
ATGACCAAAGAGTACTGTAAACTCTCTTAATATAACCAGAGAGTGCCATAGGTAGGAACAAAGCAAACATAATGAACAGTCTGTTACATATTACTTCAGATATGACCACCAGCATTCTTCGTCCTCTCTGTTACTGAATCTGATGTTAACCAGAATGATATGGCGTGTTCTAATTTCCAGTCATGATTGTCCTATGTGGCCCATTAAGGGGCTGAAAAATTCTTACTAACTGCTGAGGCATGCATGTGCCCAAAGTATGCTTACCTGATGTAACAGACTCTGTGATGTTTAAATTGTTCAGAGAAAGTCCTAGTGACTGCCGTGATGAAGAGGATGATGTGCTGCTTGATGACTCTGATGATGGCCGGGCAGGCTTCCCGGTATTTCCAGTCTCTGCCTTTAAGCGATCATTCTCAGCCTTCAGTATCTCAATTTCATTCTGTATAAAAAAGAAATCAACACAAAAGCACAGGAGGTTATTCTTTTGGAAAACCAGCGTTGGTGGCTAGTCTGGTGATGCTGTCCCCCTGACCTAGTTAACTGATTTACCACTTTCACAACAGAGATATAACACAGTGAAAACTGGATTGCCTTTACTTCTTAAATGAAGGGAAAGCCCCCAATAACCTTGTTTTAGCTTTTTGCCTCAAGATAGATCCCAAACAATATAAGCTTCAAGCTTTTGTGCTTATTGTACAGTTGACCATAACATCAGTGTGGTTAGAATTTTCCCAGCTATCCCCATTTTTTTTCAGCTACTTTCTATTGTCAAATACCTAAGTTAACAGTTAGTTAAGAAAGTTACTGGATATATCAATGTTTCTAAAGTCACAGAAAATTCTTACTGCCATTGAATATAAAATTTAAGCAGTAACTTCACAGAGAAATTAAATTGAAAATGAAAAATTAGAAATTGATAGTTTAACAGTTTCGTAACCCTTCTTGCTGTCAAATAAGAGTTTTTGATCATTCAAACATGGGATTATTCACATAGCAGTGAGCAAACTCTTTCTGATGAAAGCAGACAGTGACAGATTAATCAGAACAACTGGAATTTTTTAGCTAAATCCTCTGTGCTGCCAAGTGATTATTGAATGTACAATAATAAAATGAAAACTTAGCCTGAGAACAGCCTGGTACCATTTAAATCTAGCTTCCAGTTGCTTCACAAAGTGCATTACAAAGAAATTGCTTATTCTTGCAGATGGTTCTGCACATCAAATTTATTTCTACATTCACTATCACCATGTTAAAAGTCTTACTTTTTAAATGGAGGCTGAATAGCTATATTAGAGAAGTAAAAACATAAGGGATAGATAGCACCATAAAAAACCCTGCTACAGCTACAAAAATATTAGATCACATACACACAGGTGAGGAGACAGTGAAAGGGAAGGGACAAACCAGCATAATAGTCAAAGAAGGTGATAGATGAGTGTATCAGTTTAGTCTAGGGTTCAAATCAGGAGCCGCTTTGAAATTTATGCTGATTAATTACATAGCTCTTAGTAGTCTTCAATTCATCTGAGCTTTAGGTTTTTAAGGTGCTTTGAATCTAAAAGTATTCATGTATCACCTCCACCAGTCCTATTTCTTTCCCTTACCAATCCTCATCAATCCCCTAAAATATCACAGTTTGGCAACTGCAAGGCGGCTGCCTGTTTCTTTTGGGTGAACTTCAGAAATGGTGATTACCAGTAACAGCATCTCAACTAGTTGCCTCTGCCCCGATTTGAGGATGTTCAGACTTTGGAGAACTGTGCCCACAGCAGACTCCTCCCTCTGGGGAGTTCACCTGACTCAGGCACTCATCTCCCAGCATCAGACTGTAATCAGATGATAAGCCTTCACATCCTTTTCTCCACTGCTGCAAATAACTGTATTCTATTCCTCATAGTTCCTTAAAACCTTTCAGTGCCTCGAGATCAATGCCTTACTTATGTCTGGACAAATGAGCATATTGATGGATAAATCAATCATATCATATTTATGACCATAATGACCATATTTATGGACCAGTTCTTGATAAGTCTTCCCTCTAATTGAAGTTCAGCCAAATATCCCACACTACTGTTGGTACCTAGTGGTGTGAGCACCTGGGAGGATGGCAGGTACCATAGATGTTTAAAGATCTGGCTGAGACTGATACAGGCATTGCGAAAACAAAGAGGTCTAGAAAAGACATCAAACCCACCATTTCTGTAGTTATGAAATCAGATGCTATAGGCATCTACACACAAGTGCCTAAAGGTGCACCTAACCTAAACACCCAACACAGAGCAATTCAGGCAAGACACTGGGCTGGATTCAGCTGTGCAAATGTGGGTTTCCAGTGGCATGACAAATATGGTCTTCCATGGAAGAATGCTACACTTTCATGTCCTGTGCAGATGCAAATACTTGGGGCTGGTTCAAATGGTAAGAAGTGCCTATGCTCAAAAAACTCCATTTCACCTTCAGTACCTATCTTGGGGTAATTCTAGGATAGCTCTTTATCCCTCACTACTACAGGACTAAAACTTGATTACAACAGAAGTTTATCATGCAGCTCATTCCTAGACTTTTAAATGTAGCCAACTCTGTCTCTACCTGAATCTCCAACCCATGGCTTTGATTCTGTTCCCCAAATACAGATTCATAGTGCTTCCAGGGATGACAAAAGTATCTTAGCTGCCACTCCAGAAGGGCCCAGTTCCACTGGAAGGATTTATGTCATACTGTGTGGATATTATAGATACTTTTGGGCACCCACCATGGTACTGGGCATTTGCATGTAAGCAATGGAATTGAGTCCCATAAAGCTCTGTGCTCCATGGAAGAACACTGCCATTCTTTTTGCATCCTTTCAGCCTCATGAAAGGGAAAATCTTCTAACGAAAAAATGTGTTCACAAAGGAATTGGAGCAGTGTAACAAAACAATGTAGCAAAATTTTATTATGCTGGATACAGTAATTAGTTCAATTTTACATTCTTTGCCTTGGCCAGCCATGACTGAGTCAGGAATCAGAAATGATGAAACAGTATTCACGTAGCATCTTGGCCCCCTCCATAGCTCAAGGATTTAAAACGCTGTAGAAATCACTTTTTAATCTGTTTCTCTGTCATGTTGCTTACCCCAGTCATAGGCTTGAGATAATAAATATCCTTTGGGCAGGGATTATGTCTTCTTCAATATCTCTTAAACACATTTTAGCTATTAATATATATGCTAAGAATGTCTTTATTATATGGTGAACACTTATCATACTCATCCTTCAGAAGTACTGTCAATCCAGCAATTTACTTTGTACTGACAGTTTTTTGGTGCCTGAAACAAAGTACTGGGAAAGGAAATATATCAATCATACCTTTAGTGTGCATCTCTGTCATCACTTGAACTACTGCACTGACCTGCATGCGGTTCATGGCTTCCCGGATCTGATCCAGATGGTGTGCAGAGCTGAGGGCTTCCAGACGAATATCCGTTAATTTTAGCTCCTTCTCCCTCAGCTCGCTTTTTAGCTGAAGAATAATTTCAGCCTCTGCCTCTGTGCACTCACAGATCCTAAAAAGGAGCAGGAAACAGGCAGGAGATTAAAGGAAGGTTCTCTCCCCAAAGCAGTGTCATTATTAAATATCAAAGAACAGAAAAATGCTTGCTGCTGGTGAAACCTATGAGTGAAGAAAGAAACTTATCAAAGAAACATGAAAATGATCAAACTGCAAATTAAAAAAGGAAAAAAAAGCCCTCTCCAGAAGAAGTGACCAGATTGCTTTATAACTTTTTAGTTTAGTTCACTATGGTGAAAACCAAATTCTTAACTACTTTTCAGGTATCTCTGAGTGTCTGTCATTCATTGGTTTTAATTGGATTTTATACTCACATAATTTCTTTGGTGCAAAGTTTATGATTTCTCTACATAAAGTAGTCAGAACTGAAGTGTGCTGAATAAACTGTACTGCCGATATTTATTATTTGTTAGGCATAAATATTTTTCTCTGATATGAATGCTACACAAAGGGACAGTCCTTGAATTTACAGTCTAGAAGATTTTGATCTGTAATGGTTTTGATTTGTGATGGCTGATGTTTTGCCTGTAGCCTTTCATTTTGCAATGTACAATATATGAAATCATATGGGTTGGTTTTGGTTTTTTCCCTTGAAGACTGGATTACCATGTGGTTATTTTTAATGAGTATTTATTTTAAGGGAATAAACCATTATAGTGTATGAAAAGACTGAAACATGACTGTCTTAGGGACCCATTACTGTCCATGTCAGACTTTTGCCTCTTTGTATCATCATCAGAAGCACCAGTAGAATATAAAAATATAAAGAATATAAAAATATAAAGAATATAAGAATATAAAACACTGAACTTTGGCTACTTTGTTACACTAAGCAGTATTTCCAGTAAACGTTATTTATTCTTTATTACTGTCACAACAAATAGTTAATATTTTCAGAAAAATTCAATATGAAAAGTATTTTATGAAAAGAAGTATTATTATTGTGATTATTCCTGCTAATATTTAAAAAAAAAATAAAAGAAACAAAGGTCAGCATTTAATTGCCAGAATGCATGCAAATGCATTTTGGGAAAGAAGATGCAGCGCTCTTCAGGTCAGCAGCTGGGTATAAAACTCCATGCCCCACACTCAGTTTTACCGGGATCTGTGCTTGTAGACCACGCGACCGTTTTGCCTTTTCTTTGATGCCCAGACTAGAGATGACCTGCACACATGTATTAGACAGATGCAATTGGAACAGAGTAAAGGTAATGGTTTAGAACATGAGACTCCGTCAAAGAAATATATGAAGAAATCGTAAGCAAAGGGAATGAAGAAGTTCATGGCAAATAAAATACATGTCAAATAGAGGAAGAAAAGTAATGAATATCATTCAAAACATGCACAAATTTTTAAATGTGATTAAAAATTAATAAAGACATACACTAGGATTTTTTTCCCCCAAATATTATGGTACAGCTCTTTCTGTGATGTGTCCATACCTGCCTATGCTAAGCAAATAAGAAATGAAATTTTATTTCCATGCATATTCCATTTATTATCTAATAAAACAGTCATGAGACAAAAATTCCTTGAATGCCTTAAGAAAAAGTAATTGTGACCTGATTATTCTCAATTAGGAGAAGGAAAGTAAAGCTAGCATCCGTAGTAGGCATTTTTTGGTTCAAAGAGGTTGATTTCCCCATATTAGAAAGAGTTATGAGTTTAGCAGAATGAAAAAAAAAACCACAGAGGAATATGAATAAGAGCTGGGAACTTTTTAAGAACATATTAGATATTCAAAAAATACTGAAGAAATCAGACAGCTGTTGACTGATGACTTGTTCTCAGACCTGAAACCTTCAGGGTGGTGATTTGAAAAAAAAGTAAAATCCCACAAAAAATCCAAGCTGATAAAAGAGGGGAAATAGATTAAAAATTATATACATCAGTAGCTACAAAGTAGATAAAGTAATGAGGAATGAGTATATTGTAAAAATAAAAAAAATATATTTTAGACTTTTATATTTTTAGAAGGTCATGAAAAAAGTAAACAAGGAAACTTTAGCATTTGGCCTTTACTAAGTGGACACGATAAAGTTGCTAATGGTGCAGGGAGCGCATAACATAAGCTTTTGGAAGTTTGTGCAGCTAGGTGATTTTGGGTAAAGCCTGTGAAAGGAGGAAAGATTATAACTGAATAAAGAGTTGCTGCAGAACCAGTGTGTAAAGGATGAGGCTCATGAGAAATCTGGCAAATGGATGGAGCTCAGGATTAAAAGATCACAGCTGTTGACAATGGTTTCTGAACTGCAAATGGCCGCTCTGGAGGAGGTCTGCTTCCCAGCCCATCCCATTTGCCAAGAGAGACACTTACGCAGATGCTGACTGTGATGGTTTCATCGATGTTGCTGCACACTCTCCTGAGCTGTGGGGCAATTTAGGTGAGGAAGGAAGGGATGAATCTGTCAGCTCTTCTATGTCTGAATGTGAGGAAGGAGGTTTGGTGGACTTTTTCTTTCCAAAGGCCTGTTTGAAAGAGCTTCTTAGCTGGAAAACAAATACAGAGCAAGATTATTTTCCTCATCACAGCACTTTGTGTGCAGCTCATGTTTTGAAGAGTTAGTTTGCAGATGCCATCCTAGCCACTGCCTGAGGTCAGTATGCAGAAGCAAGGTATTAACATATGCAACACAGTATCTCTAAAAACATGATACAGTGCTTTGTTCTGACTTTATTAATCCAGCGCAGTGCAGAAGTAATGCTATGGAAAAAGTGCAGGACCGAGGGGTACAGCTATTGGGGAGGAGTGCTCATTTAAAGCCATTAAGTCCCAGTGGAATCCCATTCCCATGGCATTCCCTTCAAGGGGTGGCTTTAAATAACCACTTTGCACAGGCAGAACTAAATTCTGAAATCAAAAGACAAGTCCAATTTCGAGGGTTTGCCAATTTATTTTCACCATTAAAACTTTGAATGTCAAACTATGCAAATGCTAATTTGGATCACAATCAAGAGGATCTAAGCTGGGGCTTGAGGTTTGCCTTGCTGTACTATTGAGAAGAATGTTAGCTGAAAGATATAAACTGTTTGTTGCAGTTTCCTTTAGAGTGGTAAGGTCTCTGAACATACAAGCATTGCCTCTTCCCTCTAGAAGCTTGTATCCAGTATTGAAAAGGGACAGAATAGCCAAAGAGCCATTTATTTCAGAAGCCAAGATTACAATAGTTTTGTCTGCCGTTAAAATTAACTAGCTCATTTGTTCATACCTTTGTCTAAATACAGAACTTACTCATCTTAGGAAAAAATACAGGTTTTATTTTTATTTTCAGAGAGTTGTTCTGATCGAAACTGTACAGAACACAACTACCAGCTGGTTCCTCTATGAAAAAATTAGGACTTCAAACACATTATTCTTATGGTATAATTGGAGAGTGGGGAGTGTGACCACTGATCTTTATGAGAAACAATATTTAAGTCCTTTCCAGCTCATGATGTCTGTTGAGAAAGAAATGGATTTTGGCTACACTCCCCCTTTCTATAGCCTAAACTTTGAGATTAAAATGAATAAGGATAAACTGAGAAGACATACAGGATAATCTGGTTTTAGAAGGTATAAAAGCCTACTGCCAAAATAAATAGCAATCATGCCAAGATAGGGTTTTTTATAGATGCATGCCAACTTTTCCATGGTTTATATTCACCTCACTTCCTCTAGAGTTCACCTTGCAGAAA
Source organism: Peucedramus taeniatus (assembly GCA_013400575.1). NCBI lineage: Eukaryota > Metazoa > Chordata > Aves > Passeriformes > Fringillidae > Peucedramus > Peucedramus taeniatus. Next base: position 7,226 of record WBNO01007729.1, read on the forward strand.
CATGAAAGAGTGTGGAATTACAAATCAAGGGAATGAAGGCTCATCAGTATTTTAAAACAAATGTTTATGCAGATAATATTTTTAAAACTATAAAAACATATTTTCTGATTCTTTACTGAACGTATTTAAATCTTTAGCAGTATGTGGTATCTGTATGTTCTGGTTGACAAACATCTTAATTTATTTAAACACCATAATATTTTAAAGTGAGAATTCTTAACTGATTTCAACTCCCTCCATAGCTGGGTAATATATTTGAGTCAAGCTTTTGAACTAAACTCCAACTTGAAGAAAAATCAAATAGGGTTTCAATGTGGCCCCAAGATGTTTTGGTCACAACAGCTATTTTAAATTGATGATGTTGTTGTTGTTTTGTTGTTGCAATTGTTGCTAGTACTTTTTTTTGTTTTAATTACTCTGATTTACGCAAATAAAACCCTGCTGATATTCAGTAAGTTTTAGTTTGCTGGTAGTGTCACAGTATGAATACACGTGAATTTCTTGATATCCATCTGGCCCCACAAGAACATTGTAGATGAAATGGACCCTTATGTTACTCAGACACTAGGAAATGACATAATAGCTAAAAGAGAGGCTTAAATCTGCTGAGTACTCACCCAGTTCTTCTTTTTCTTTTTTTTGGAATCTGCATCATTACCACTGCCAATACTTGAATGACTTGTAGCGCTGTTGATACTGGAAACGCTTTCTGAAGAATGCTGCCGCCTTATACGTAAATCTAAAGAAAAAAAGTCACTGTGAAATCTGTTTCAATACAATAATAATTGTTATATTATTATTAACATATTAACATATTAACATATTGTGTTCTCAAAGGCAGTCTACATGAACATAAATGGCATTGATGTTTGCAGTGTCTCAGATTCAAGCTATTGAAGCCTGTGAGAAACCACATAGGGACCGAGGCGGATGCATAGAATTAGTCCAACACTTAGGGGCTTCTCTGAACTAGGCTGTTCTTGCCCTGAAAGCAAGAACCCTTCACAACAATCTATGCACATGTACTCTCATAGCTGAGCACATGGATTACTTGACATATCAGTGTGAGTTCTGAGGAGTGTAGGCACTACTCAACTCTTAGCAACCCTAATCAGCGTTCAGATGCTACCTTCTAATATATCCTGATGGAAAGAAATAGGCAGGAGTTCATTAAAAATGAATTAAACAAAATAACCAGGAAGCGGAGAATATGAAAAATGGTCGGTGCAGCTTCTGAGTTTCAATTTCTTAAAAGTCTCTCATAACTATATCTTAATCACTGGAAATTATTCTTGCAGAACATGCCCACTAATACCAAGGGAAATTACATTTTAGATTATTTTCCACTTCCTAGAAATTCGCTTTGCTACACTTAAGTCATGCAATGAAATGACCTTCAGGCAAACACTCAAATAATGACCTCTCTAATGGAAGATCAATAACACTCTCAAAAATGAATACCGTGATTATTTTTTTCAAGTAATTCCTTTGCTGTTGCTTATCAGCAGCGACTTTTGAAGTACATATTTATCATGCAATATCGGCCTAACTGCAATGACAAATTAATTTGACATCTGGAATTTAAAACCTGCTTTCCCACACTGATTTAGCACTTCATGAAGGAGCTGAGCTGTTATCAGCCTGTCTCTTACCAATGAGAACACCAATTCACAAAGCTACAACTTTGACAGGATTCCCAAGCTATAACTGTGTTATACCATAAGACTTCACTTGTGTCTTGGGTGTACTTCATTAGTCAATTGCAGGGACATGGTTAACTCTTGATCAATTCCTGGCCACCCAGCTCTAAGAAGAAAGGGAAAGCTCCAGGAACTTTGGCAGACAGGAAACTTGTGCAAGGTTTCCAGCTCTGGAAATACCACAAGTATGCCTACCATTCACTTCAGAATGTGCTTTTCCTTGCAACAGCGTTCCCAAACAACATAAAAGTAGTGACTTAGCGTTTTTTGGTTTTTTTTTTCTGGGGTGAAATGCATTTATTTTGATAATGACAAACCCATACCTTTGTGGGTATGATCAGGGCCATTCAAGGCTCCTTGAATAGCAGCTTGTGCAGCTGAATTCTGGGCTTTCAGCATTTCAATGGTTTCCCTTAGCTCTATAAGCTCAGATTCCTGTGGGAAGAGCAAAGAGAGATCCAAATAATGGCAAAAGAACAATGTTTGTCTAAGCTAAGAGAAAAAATTGCAAGAGAAGAGTGTTCAAATTAAAGATCATGGGACTGCTTGGGTGAAAATAAGGGCAACAATAAAAATAATTTATACTTCCTCTCCAAAGATATTAAAGTCAACTAACATATTCTTTTTTATTTATTCTATATAAAGCTGTCATGCTATTTTTAAGAAGAAAACACTTTTAATAAGGAGTAATCTAAAAAGGGTCTCAACTGACTATTCAATATAAAATTAAGAAAAAATCAATGACCTTATTGCAAAAGACAATGAAACCATTTGAAGTACATCCTTTAATATGTAAGGCTACTGTTTAAAGGATGAATTCAAAAGATTTAATTTGTTAAATACTAATTTAATTAAAAAGCCCCTGTTTAATAGAAATTGTCCTGCAAGTTGAAGTAAAATCACTCCACTTGAGTGCAGGAAGTTCTGTATTAGAATGCACAGCTGATTTTTATTAAAAAAAATATTTTATTATTGCTTTTATAAGCAGTATTTTATTTATTACTCCCTGTCCTTCCAGTCTACTTATATAATTAGGGCTAAAGTGATTAAACTCAACAATAGAGAAAAGAAGAGAAGGAAAAAAATAAGTTCTAAATCTTTTGGGAAAGAAACTTGGAAATTATCTGTTTCGATGTCACCGCTTAACCCCTTCTGGAAAGAAAACCTTCTGATGAAATTATACTTTGTAAAATAGTTAAAAGTTTTTGTTTTAAGAAAATTCCATTGTGACTGTGTTCTTTTTCTTTCCCCCACATAAGATGAAACAAAAGCAAACAATAAAAATATTTTCTATCCAGTTCACAATGAGTCTTGTCACATTTCATCTGCTGGTACTCCACCACACTCTGAAATGTTATTTTTGTAGCTAGTTACAGACTCCAGTGGTGACTAGCAGCTCACAGATGTATAGTTTCTTTCACAGTTTGGGTCAAAGAGGCCTTTCCATTCATAGGACATTGTTCAAAATTTGTAAGAGTAGAAAATTGCAGAAGTTCAGTCCTGGAAGGTGCTAAGCAGCCTCTTAATCCTGAGCTTGGTAAAAGGACTCACATTAAATTTCTTCCTAAGAGGTTTAGAGGTTTTTTCTCCCCATTAGACAAAACAGCACAGTGAAAACCCAAACTGTTTACTTATGGATAGGATGCCTAACCTTCGTTAACTTTCTCAATTGAGCTATTTTTCTCTACTTAAACTTCTTTGTTTCCTGTAATTCTATTGTTCTGGTGGTACTGGGAGGCTGGAATGAAGCACTGCAGCAGTTTATGATAAGTTTTTGTTACAGGATCTTTCAGTATGGAGTAAACCAAAAGTCACACATGTTTTAATTGAATTCTGGAAACAAAAGATTTTATCTTCAAACTATTTTATGACACTACCTGCGTAAACCTGATGCTGCATAGCATTCCAGATGCTGCTGGACATTCATGAAAATTTGATTGCAGCAACCATTAAAGAAAAATCTTTCTTATTGTCACAGATGTCTCTTTTCCCTTTCAGTGTTTTTTAAACACAGCTCTAACATAATTTTCTGACTATTTTCTACATTAAAAGCATCTGCTTTGATAAACCTACCTTTTGTTCAGCTGTCATTGTTAGACTTTGCAATCGGCCTGTCATATTTCCCAAGCTTTTTTCGAAAGCTGCTACTAGATGAGCCTGTGAAAGAAAGACAACATAGGGAAATTTTCTCAGATCTATTTGATTTTTAAAAGTATGTTCTTCCTTCAAGCATATTTTCTCCAGCTCTTTAATGTTCAAACTCAGACTGAGCTAAGTTGGACAGATGAATCAGTCAAATGAACCCAGAGTTCCTCAGGCTTCTTTAGCCCCCAGTGAGATTAGCTCAGGTATCTCTGCCTGGAAATGAATTATGGATTTAATTCCTGGCTTTAAGATTACTGATATATTAGCCAAAAGTAGTCTGCTCCCAAAGAGAAGTTCAGGAGCAATTATTTTCAAATACTGGACACTTCAGAACAGGAATTCAAACACTTTCTCTTGAAAAGCAAATTTTAACTTCATAAATAAAACACTTCAGAAAAATCCCGAGCCTCAAACAAAAAAAAATCACAGTTAATCTTATAAAATGCCGTTGCTTAGTCTATTAATATTACATTGATCATATATGTCTGTGTGTGTATAAAATATATTTTGTAAAATATAACATTTATAATGTGTGCAAATATATATAAAAAACAAAATAAAATCCTGAAAACTGGAAGTCTTGCTTTTCAGTATAAAAAGCAATAAAGTTGAAACAGACGGAAATACTGAAAAAAAAATAAACCTTCCTTTTCTTTTTTTTTTTAAACAACCAGCATCCTACACTCTATACAAGCTAAATTCATACAAATGATACTTCATCAGATCTAACTGACATTGAGCTTTGTAGGGCAAAGAAGAGCAAGTGGTCATAAAGGAAAGGGAAAGTGACAGTTTTTAAGGGAAGTCCATATAATTCCATCCATTTCTCTCTCAACATCAAATAGTGAAAGCATAAGGAAATGCTTATTTTCTCATTACCATCTCAAAAGTGGTAATAGACAAAGTCTCCAAACACTGGTTCTTGGAAATATAACTCAAATCCACCATATTTACATGCACAAATGGATTAACTGAGCTTCCTCAGTGAAGAAATTTAGCTTTTATTGTGGCAGTGCAGGCACACACAGTGCCTGGCAAATTTTTCAGCTGCAGATTTGCATGCTTTTACAAGCATAGTTGAAATTGTTTGAATGTATGTGGTTGTACTGAATCTGAGGTATAATCAAGAAAATACATGGTCCAAAAAGGATTTTGTTCTGCATTTTAAGAGAGGGAAAAGAGCTTCTTGCCACCGTGCTTTGTATATTATCCCTCAAAGAGAAGAACATTGTCATATATATAATAGTGGGCTACTCCTGCATCTCCACTTCAGAGCTGTTATACTGATGAGTGACTTGTGTTTTGTAAATAATTTTGGATTGCTATAAATATTTATGCATCTTGAAAGCCACATTATTAAACTTACTAAAAGTTTACTCCTTGTAAACTACATTATTAGTATACTTAAATACACTTAATTACTTATGAGCATAGTGGTCAATCGACCTGCTTTCTGCATCTGCAGGGATATCTTAGGGATAACTCTTATGGTAAAGGACACATACACAAGGACTAACTCCAGATAAACATGAGACTAGACAAATATGCAATCTCTTAAAGATTAATTAGTAGTTGTATATATTCCTATTTTAACATTTATAACTTAGGCTACATTCTTGAAGTTATAATCTTTGATAAAATAAACCTGGAAACCTGTCAATCAATACTACAACCTTTGGTTGCTTTTACTACTCTATTCCTCTGAGAAACTGAGTAACTGTTTTTTTAACTTACTTTTAACTTTATTAATTAGCTACATGTTAAAAATATCCACATTAATCTATGGTGTTTTATTTCCAAAGATGATGACCACAGACCCAGAACACTATCAGAGACAAAATAGATGCACTACTATAGAATTTTAGCCAAATCTCTCCTTATTACTTTTGTTTAACAGGAAACTAATGGAGCTCACTGTTCCCTGCCTCATAAAATATCTATGGCTTGGCTGATGGCCCATGGTTCTGCTTTACTCTGAGAATTACAATGGGGACAGAAGGCTTGAAAGAGGAATAATTTGTTTAATTATGCATTGCTTCTGTCCTTTTCTAGCAATTAGACTGTAATAACCACAGTACTTTGGTACCAAACAATGCATACTAGTGTAAAGTATTTTCCTATTCCATAGCTACAACTTCACCCTGTGTTGTACATGAATAGACAACAAAGAGCTTATAGGAAAAATTAAGTACTAAAAAGCAGCATTAAAAATGTCATCAAAGGTCACTGAAACTGTTATTTTCTGACAGCCTTTAGAGAAAGACAGCCATGTCACAAGGGTTCTTACTAAAATTCAGCCAGTGACAGAGAACATTACCTTGGAATATTATACCAAACTTTTTGCATCATAAATGTAATTGGATCAAGATGATGCATTTTTCCTAACTAATTTCAAATAAATACTATTAGATCTTGATTTGCTAATAATAAAGAAATTTAATTCAAAGTCCCATTGACCACAAACTATTCAAGAAGAAAACCTTTTAATTGCATTGTTCATTACTTTAAATGTTTATTACAAGACAGCACTGTTCTACTGAAGTATTGATTTTACATTCAGAGTAATAAACTATTTTGTCTTTCTCCACGGTAACTAATATTCATTTATTCAGCTGCCTAGGGAACTCAGACTTGAAAACTTAAGCAGATTTTCCATACAGAAATACTATACAACAAAATAAGAAAAATTAATTTGAAAAAAGGCTAAATTATCAGTATACATATATGTGTGTTGAAGTATACATCAAACATGGATATGTATGTATATATTTCTATTTGAGATCAGGTTTTGTATTTAAACAGTTAAATGCAGAATAATTCATAAAACAAAGCAAAGAGAAATAAGTATTTGTGTCTTTAATAATGTTGATCAGAAATAAAAAATACTAATTAGAAACTTTTTTTACACTTCAAAATTTGGTAACTTATTTTGATTGGATTGCCAATCCTTAATTTCTGAGGATGATTTAATTTATCTAAAAGTTTCCATTTTTTCATTCTTGTAAAAATATTTAGGAATTGTTTTGTTTGTTTTTTTTAAGATACAGCCAGTCTCTCACACCTTAGAAATCTCTGTGTTAGACTCAGAAGTTTCATTCATGGTGTACACACATCACTGCGATACTTCAAAGAGCAGCCTGAATATTACATGTGCTTTATATAATACTCATTCTAAAGTAAAAATATGTCTTCACAATTGAATGCAGTATTTCTACTTGAAAAAAGACATATTGGAATTAGAGTTAAGTAACTGGGCATTACTTGAAGTATGCTTGCAGCAAAATATATCCATCATTAACATGACATACATAGATATACAGCTCTTAATCTGTAGATATCCTTCATGTATGAATCAATTTTGACTGCTATTAACACGCAAAATGCCCATTGGAAATAGTCAGAGATGTATGCCTAGGGAATGACTTCAGTGCTAAGATGATAGATTTGATTTTAAACATTTCCTTAGTAAACTATCCCAGCCAGGCAAACCCCAAATACCTCAGCTCTCAGGTTTACAGCCTATCCTGAACATGACATTCACATATGAAACATCTGCCTTCCAACACACTTTGGGATTTGACCTGTGGCGTTCAGATTTATAAAACAAAGGTAAATAAATAAAGTTCCTCCCACCTGACATGGCTGAATGAAAGGAGGTGTCAAAGGCCAGAAGAGTTCGGGCTGTCTGCAAGCAGCAGCTGAAGATCTGGTGACCTTTTCTGTTTGCTGCCTGCTAGCATCTTGTTGCTTGGCTGTAGGATAGCGGTTCAGAGCTGGCCAAACAAGAGCATCAGCCAGCAAACCCCCTCTGCTTTCTACTGGCATCCTGGATCTACTGGAGTTTGCAAGCATGCACCCTTCAGCTTTATACAGTACAAAGCTCTGATCAAAGTCCCTGTGAACAGGCTGGGTCAGACTGCTCACTGGAATTTGAGCCCTTGTCAGTCACATACAGAGTCTGCTGGTTGGACATTTTCTGCACTGGAAACAGGCCCTTTCTGAATTAGTATTGAGATTTACCCTTCAGCCACGCTGAGACAGATGCCAGGGGTAAATCAAGAATCTCAAGAAAATCTGTAAATTAAGCATCCAAATGACAGCTGGACCCAGCTTGTATTTAATCATATGCAGGCAAAACACTTTGGCCCTTTGGGGCCAAATGAAATAAACTGCTGAAGTCAAGCATAGTACTTGAGTCCAGCCAGCAAAACCTGAACAACAAATGCAACCAAATATGAAAATTTTTTGCAGGTTTTTCATTAATGCCTTTGGTATAAAATACTGTATCAAGCAAAGGCTTGATTAAATAGGTCAAATTTCAACCTGCCAATCTTTTAATGTTTTAAACACTAATGTCACCAACAGTCTTCTGTGGAGAAGCAATGAAAAACACAAATGGTGTTGAAATGAGCTGAATAAGATGCTTTTTCTTTCACTCACGTACAATACTTGTGCTCAGTTCTGCAAAGGGAAATGCTAACAAGAAATTCACATCGCGATGAACTATGAGGGAGCAAGATTTCTGGCTATTAACAGTTTCCTTCTCCAGACCATAGCAAGGCAAAAAGTGCTGCCTATTATCAGACAGTGAAGGTATGGAAATTAGGAAGGGCTTAGGACTAACACTAAGGACTAAAGCTAACATGAATGCATTTGTAGCAAAAGCATCAAAAAGGACTGAGCATTTTTCTGGTTAGCAAAGGCACCACAAAAGATAGTCTGTTCCTACAGTTCTCTGTCTGGCAGAGATGGATGTCTTGACAGATAAGAGAGGTAATGATCAAACTTTTCTGAATTAAACTTAATGTTCGTTCAGGTTTTAGCCTTACTGATGAGCAAACATGACTCAAAATGAGGGTCACTGTAGTACTATTCATGTAGAGATTTGATTTCTTCTCTGAGAATAAATTCCAGATTTTGTGATTAGGAATACTTCTCCTTTAAAAGGCAGTGACAGGTGAAATATGTCTCTTAGACTACAAAATAAATTATAAACGAATACATGAAAGGAACAAATTGCTAAGACAAGTTCATGAAGTCTAGAAAGCCATCTAGGTTTTCCATAAGTTTGCCAAGTTAAATCAATGGTTTGTTAATAACTCTCAGAATTTTTATGAAAAGTACTTAATAACTGGTATTTAAACATCAGTTCTGTAAGGAGACTAAATTTCAGTGGTTATATCACAATTAAATAGTTGAATAGACTCTCTGCTTTCAAACTGGATTTTATTTCTGATGTTTAAGAGATACTTTGTAGAATTTCTTCTCATAAAGTGCTTGAAGGATTGACAGGAGTGCTAAAACATTAAAGCAGTCTCTTTTGATTGTTTGGATTCATGTGGAAGTGTTGTTTTAATACTTTACAAGTTCTGTACCAGAAACAGCAGAAAATGAACTCAGGACCCAGTTTATTGCAAAATACTTTTTAGTTTTTTGGTTTTGTAAAGTATGTATCTCATGAGAACATCCTGTCAAAAAAATTTATTCCCAATATCAAGTAATATCTACTTTTCTTTAAAGATAGGTATTCATTGTGATTATAATTTTGTTCATGCCTGGGGATTTTGAAGCCTCTACATTTCGTGCTCCTGAAAAATTTAATTTTGAAGGAATTTCTACATGTTGGGGATTTGGCAAGAGGAAAGATTTCTCTTGTATCATTTAAAAAATGCATGTGCAAAATGGATCAGCCTTAGGGTTGCTTATAGGTTTAGAGTTTAAAGAATATCTCCATGAAGATGGATTAGAAAGTGTGTAACAGTCAAAAGAACATTATTAAATTAACCAAATGTGGTACTTCTTGATAGTAAAAACAGATGTCTATGCATATATTTTTAGCCATCCTGTTGAAAATGTTGTCCTTACAGTTAGATCTATAGAAAAGCCTTCTTGCTAGCTGTTCAGAAGCCCAGAGGCAGTATATAGGAACAGATTCCCAACAATCCAGTCTGATTTACACAGATCAACCCAAATTTATTTCTTACCCATGCAGCTGATTTAGTCTGAGTGAAAACCAAGCCAAAATACCAGTTTTTAACTTGACTCAGTTTCTTTGAATTATGGATCAAATCTAATTATAGCTTGGAGCTGGCTTTGACAATTTGTATAGAATAAGTAATGTTATTAGAAACCATCCCGTATGGTGTTTATTTAATAGAAAGACATATTAGCCAGAGGTATAGTGAAGGACTTCTAAATAAGACTGAGGAGAGATTGGACACAGTTTGTCCAAACGAACAAAACAATGGCTTCATTTCCTCAGCTGCAGAGAATGCTCTGACATCCTCGCCTTGTTGCATTTGTTACCGTATTATACACTACCGCATTTCTGGGTTGACTGAAAAGTGATGGAGACTGAGTAATCTTTCAACTCTCCCTTTCAACACAGCAGTTAGAAAGAATATGCTGGAGTTTTCTGTTCTGAGCCAGTGGAAGGAGAGAAGGGAAAACTGTTTTTCTACCTGCACAATAAAGAGAGGAGTGGTACCAGGGGCCTGAGTTATTACCTGGAACAGGCACTGAGCACAAGCCCACCAAAGGCAAACAATTTAGTTCAACTGATACGACACCCCTGTTTAGAATCATGAAAAGGTTTGGTTGGCGAGGGACCTTTAATGATCATCTAGTCCAACTTCTGACTGTGGGCAGGCACATCTTTCACTAAATCAGGGGCTTTCTGGAATCAAGATAACTCCTCTGGATAACACCCAGGCACTCAGAGTAGATGTGGGCATGTCTGTGATTGTGCTGTGTCACAAGCCCAGCCAGGGATCACCTTCCTGTGCTCCCCACTTCCATGCAGAGCTGCTGCAACTCTGCATTTGCTGTGGAAAGAAAAGTGCAAATAACAATAGATTGACTAGCAAACACACCTACCCAAAGCATGTTATTTTAGCTTTTCTCTCCTCTCAGTGTGGGTTTTAGTTTGTTGCTCTCAGGATAGGTGAATGAAGAACTGCCCAAACTGGTAAAGATGAAGGTCAGTGTCTAAAACATATGAGTGAAGGAACCCCATTTCCAATATAGATATGGTGGCTATTCTATCTATACATTCTCAAGTGAAAAGCCCAACCCAGAATCCAGATTTTGAATGTACAAACATTGCAATGTCTCACATCATCTGATTCTCGAGTTCATTCTCAGTACTCAGAACTGGCAACCTACACTGCTACAGATGTACAAATACGCACAGGTGCTCTGCAGCCATCTGATCAGAGAGGAAAGTGCTAAGCATAGCTATTCCACATTTTCATGTGTGGAAGTCACACATGATCAAGCAGCTTTCAAAGAGCTAGAGATTATTTTCTCACATGAAACAATTTCTTTAAAATCAGCAGTCTTTATAAATCTAAATATTCAGGACAGCTACACTTTAAAGAAAGGCACTCCACGGGCTACCCAAGATATCAGGAAAGTGCTTTCTCGAACTGCAAAGTGATACACTCTTCTAACTGCATCTCAGATTTCCCTCACAGTAGTAACGATAATTATAGTCTGAACTGCATTTAAAAATCATAATACTAGATTGTTCAGTAACTTCATCTGAAACCACAGCAACCAGATAGGACTGTAGCTTCTATTCTGTATCTGGCATTGTTTTCAGATAACATGTTCTATAACTCATATTACCAATATATGTCAATTGGAAGGAACACCAGGAAGCTCTCTGTGAAATAGCCCAGTTTCAATTATATAGCTATATATCAGCACTGCTTTTGTAGCACATAAATCCTATATACGCTTGTACAATGTGCTTCCCTTCACACCTGACTGCATTTTGCAGGGTTTGTCTTCGTGAAATGAAACTCGAATGAATTCTATTAGAATATGCAAATCATGCCTTTCTTTGGTTGTATATCCTTACTTTTGGCTTTTTTTTTATAATTGATTCTGAGAAAAGGGTGAAACTGAACAGGATAGGACTGTCACATTTAAAATGTGAAAACTCTCCATTTCCACTGTCTACTTTCCATTTCCGCAAGATTACTTTTTTTTGAAGCTGGGACAATACAGAAATTCAATGAAGTCATTAACTTGGGGAAAAAAAAAACCTAAATAAATAGTAAAAGACTCCAAGACTATGTGTTGAATAAGAGCTTTTGATAATGTATTTGTTGATACTACTTTTCATCACAAGCAAAAATACTTACATTTGCTGAAAGTTGAGAAGTAAGGGTAGCAACTTTCTCCTGCGATGCAACCAATTCTCTCCGTAGTTTCTGAATTTGCTAGAGAAACAACAGAGTGCTGTCAGTATTTCAACCATGTTTTTGTTGAGGTTATTTTGCACGTTTTCTTGAGAGACAACAATAGGTTTACGATGTCTTAGCTTCAGATTTTAATCTCAGAACTATCCAGAAATACAAATTATTAAAAGTCGTCTCTCAGTGTTGCTCCAGCTGTTTTCTAGCACTTAACCGGTATATGAGCCAGGATTCCAGTTAAGGGAGCACATATGGGCAAATGCTTAATTACTTTGTATGTATTATTCTTTTTTTTTGCAAGGGAAATGTTGGGTTTTTACCAAATCCCCTAAGTCCTAAACATATGCTTAGTGCAATCAAGGAGAGCTGTCCTGGATGTGGCCTGAGGTTTTGAAACATGAGTGCATTTGGGTGAGGTTCACTGTGCCTGATGTAGACATGATGCAACCAACATATGGTGAATGTCTACATTAGACCAAGATAACGTGAAAAATGTACTCTCATGTTGCCTGGCATGAAGAAGGCTTTGATGGCTACCTCAGACACAAATTTTTTCTTTATGGATGTTTAAAATTAGATGAGGTAAAGTAGTATTTTTTTTTTCTAACACATGCTTCCTACAGTCCCTGAAATTCAAACATGCAACCTCTTTAAATCTTATATAGTATTCAAAAACTTGCTTGCCAACTTAAAAAAAAAATCCACGTAGCTTTAAATGTGCTTGTTGACATGAAAATAAACTCAAATCTCTTTTATCCTTTAACGAAAAACAGAATCCTTAAGAAAAATATCTGTTTCCATTTCAGCTGGAGTAGATACCTAACATGAAGCTTGCACATCATTTTAAGCTCATTTACCCCTATTTGAGATCTTACAGGGACTTCTGGGCACTGTACTGAAATCAAGCACAGCATGGAGTTTCACTTTGAAGAGCCTTTCATATTCAGACATAAATTATTCCAGACTAGAGAAGTAAAATGGGGAAAACCAGCCTAGGAAAGGGAACATTTACAGTCACTAGTAAAGACCATTGCAGTACTTTAGTTTTATGACTCCCATGAAAACAAGAAATATTGCACAAGCAACATGAACATGTTCCTGTACTTCTATAACACAAAAATAGTTCAGTCATTTACAATAGCTCAATGCAACAGGGGCAGATTATCAAGCTGCTCCCCATCCTGGACTGACCCTTTTATTTTTCCAAGTTTTCTCTTTGGTTTTTAAATGCAATTATTTGACATTCCAGCTTAAGCTACACCTTCATCATGTTCTTGCAAATTCACAAAGGTAGGCCTCATGAAGTGCTGTTCAACATCTCCTGTAAGAGCATCTCAAGCAGACCCAGATATTGAGAAAATATCATGTGTAAATACACAGGAAAGAAATGCTGTTTAATTTCGATATTCAGACCCATATAAAAGGCAATAAAATGAAGAATTGGAATTTACACTACTGAGCTATAACATGCCTCTTTAGCTCCTTTGTTTTAACTTAAAGAGATGTGAGCTTAGACAAAATTATATTGAAATATGCTGCAGCAAGGAGGGATAGATATGTTTATTTGTTCAATTTCCTCAAAATATATTTTTGTTGAATGTTTCTTTGATTAGAATAGTAAAAATAGGAGCAGCATAAATGCAGGAGTTGTAAGGCATGTAGCTCTGTGAAGTGGAAATGCACCCCTTGGTGCTGTATTTTATTGCAGCTACTCTTTGGTGCCCTTTTAATACAACCAGGACTTCATTTTGAGAAAGGCTGTAATTGTATCCAGCTGCTGACCCAGGCTTGTCACCCATTCTTATACACTGTGAGGAGAAAGAAGCTATTTTCCATGTCAAATCTGATTTATATCTGAAATCAATCTGCATTGCTCTGAAATCCATCAAAGTGGTAAGTTTCAGAAATTTAATATAATTCAAAATGTGAGGGAGAGAAGTTCAAAGCAATCATTTGAAGTATTTTTCCTCCTGAAAGGCAGCACCTTACCTTGAATTGCACAATCCCTTAGATCCTGCACAGAGTGGTATTAAGTCTGAAATCAGACCTATCTCAACTCCTGCACTCAACACCTAGTTCTCACTGATTCTTTTCATCTTTTCAGAATGACAGGCAGGAAGCTTTTTTTCACACAATGCTAAGAAAACACATTCTTGTACACTAAAAGCTGCACCAGGTTTCCACCAATACTTCTCAAAAGGTGATGCAAAGACAAAGGGTGCATTTTCCCCACCAACTACGCAGTTTAGCCAAAGCAAGTAAACAATAAACTGTAAAATAATGTAAGGCAATACAGAGGTATAAGAATGAAAAAAAGTTCCTACCTCTGAATGTGCCTTTTCTTCTGCCTGGAAGAAAACAAAGAAGAAATGGCTTAGAATCAGTGTGCAACATAATTGCGGTAATAGAACATAAAAGCCAGCCACATTGAAGTGAAATGAATAGCTTCATGCATCCATTACATTTAAGGAAGTTATCCAGTAAAAACAATAAATGGAACTCTTTTCAACTTGCTTGGCAAAGCTCCAGCTGAAACCCCAAATAGCTTGCCAGCATCCTGACAAAATGAAATGGTGGAGAAAGGGAGAGCAGGACCAGAACTGCAGAGACTGCAGCTACATTTCTAAGATACAAACAAAAACTTACTATGCTCTCACTGCATGGGCCTTATTCTGACACAAAAAAAGTTTATGCTGCAATGAATATTAGGGCTACTGGATTTATATTTTACTGCATACCAAGATATGTTCCTAATATGATAATAAGTAATCCCTGATAAGAGAAGTTGACAGCACACCTGTAAAACATACATTGAGAAAGGTGAGGGGAACTTGCATTTTAATGTAATTTCTTCCATACAGAGTATTGATCAAAATTTTAAGGGCTATCAAGGCTGTTAAAGTTTTCAATTAAACTTGTTATTATTATTTAATAATTTAGTTTTTTTCCATATTGCAATGTATTGTGTCAAATATTTAAACTTTTTACTCAGCAGCCTTTTTCAACAAGCTAAGAAACTAAGCCACTGCAGGCAAACCTTTGAAAGTCATTCAGTTTCTAAGCATTGGATTAGTCCTATTCAGGAGACATTTGGTGGACAGATAAAACTTGCTTCAGTGGGATTCTAATGGAAAAGAATGGCATGCCACAAGAAAGGAACCCTTTCATAACATAAAATAAGAATCAGTTAATGGAAATCAATCCACCCCATGGTCTGAAGTGGATCATGTTCAGAAAAGCAGTCTACATTATCTGGAAGAGAAGTAAGCAGTAGAAGGAAAATGTAGGTAGAACAATTATCTATAAATAATATTAGAAACACTAAGAAAACCCAAGGTAAGGGTTCTTTAAAAGTTCTCTGGCATTGGACTGTCTTACTCTGTGTTATTACAAATTAGTATAGCTGACTTTGAGCCTGTATTAGGCATTAATTTTGGGCTCTTGGGATTTTAATGATTTATAAGAGAATTTTTTTTTTTTGCTTTACCTTACATAAGGGGGGAAGACTTCTGGAAAATGCCTCTTTCCATACATGTTTATCTGTTAGCAGTCACTAAACAGACCATGATGCTATGATATTTACCTTGGCAATTATTAGAAATGCTTTTCTGGCTGAAACTACTCTAATACCTGACACATCACTATGTGAGGATGATTTAGTACAATGATTTTTTTCCCCATCACTTATGTGACACACTAACTTTCTGATCTATGTTTACAAAAAGGAGATCTGCCTACAGAAAAAAAAATATTCTATTCCCATTATTGTTACATCAAATATGTAGTGCATGGAGAGTCACAAAGAGATTGAGATGACAATGTCCCCTTATGATTTCTTCTGTGACAATGAAAGCAAAAAATTAGGGTTGGTAACTTTTACCTAAAACTACCATGTGGGGACATGGTCCTTGCTCTTGGAGCACCAAACCTGCTGATGAAGCCATTGCTACATGTCCTTACCAGACAGCTCCCTCAATGCACAAGGAAGTGTTGCCTCTCCCCGAGTTCAGAGAGGTGGCTCTCACAAGTCAGTGAAGGAAGTAAATGAATAAGAAAGACCAGAATTTTGGACATAGTATCAGCTTAAAAAAATAGAATCTGACAACCAAATACATCTCAGTAGTCTTTACTTAAGCTCATGCTCACACCATTGTAACCCAGGACTCGGCCATTGTTCCAATAGGCTCTAAACCGGAAAAAATTCTTTTTCTCACTCTACTTCTCCATTATATGCATGCATCCCCATCCTTGCAAGGATTATTTTTTTTTCTTTTTTTGAAGTCTTACAATATTAAGGTACAAATGACATGTCCTTACATAACTCCTCTGAGCATGGCTTAGCACAATCAATGAAGCCTAGAGAGTCAAAGTGTAGCTAATGCTGAGAGCCAGTGCGGGAAATTGGCAATTAACTAAATATGTGAAAATTTAAGTGTTTCACCTACTGAGCAGGAGGAGATTAAAACAGGAGACAACCTATCATAATTTTTTCAATTACTCACAGGGCTAAATGTATTCACTGCCAAAACTGAATCAGTTTACTACATCTGTTTATATCATATATTTTTCTGTGAAACAAAATGGACATTTCTGTACATGCATATTTCTACAAGCTAGATTTCCAGTCTATGCAAGTTGAGTCCTGAAAACCCAAATGCAAATCAAGAAGAAAGACAATATATACAGAGAATAGTAGAGAATGAAGAACTTGTGTGTCACTGGACTTACTCAATGGCAGAAAATAATTAAATGTCTTTTCTGAATCTCCTATTCTAATTCTTAAAGAAACAATCTTCAGAGAATAACTTGAAGATTTTCAACTATCCTCTGGTAATTATACATGAAGGTCTTGATCTTCATTTAGTACTTTGATTGAATTTCTCCAGTGATTAGGTCACAGAAAACACTAGGGCTTAAGACAATGCTTGAGAAATCTAATGAATACATTTAATTGAGATCACCCTGTGAAGCTATCCCATTGCTCTCTGCACTCAACTGATGTGATACTGAGTGTTAAACTTTTCAGGTTCCTACCCCACTTATGGAGTAGAATCAATCTTTTGATTAATTGCTGAAAAGTTTAAACTATATTCAAAGAGGGCTCAAGCAGAAGAAATTGACATTAAAAATCTTGGCTAAAAGTCAGTCCTAGTAATTTCTTAATACCAATTTATTTCTGGCCCTTTTCAGATTTTTCTGCAGCTCCCATTATCTTTCCTACATAATCCATTACTTAAGGAGTGGGGCTCAACTGCAATATGAATTCACAGTCAGAAGACATTTATAGTATGAACCTGGGTAAACAGTTTAAAGTTTATTTTGCAGGGAAAATACCACTCTTTTCTATCATGGGGTTTAGTTAATATTTCCAAGATACCCTGTTGAAATATAAAAGGTTATATAAATAGTAAGTATTAGTAAATTCTTGCTACATTACACAACATCAGAACACAGATATTTCGGAGTTACTCACTTACTGGGTGCTGAAAGCATCCTGTGTCACTTTATAGCTTTATTTTTTTCATCTGCTAGTTTCATAACATTCTTCTAAAATTTGACATCAAAGCTTGAATTATAATTTTTGACACACCTTCTCAGGCAAACTGATTGTAGTGTCTCATAGACAGGGAAACAGTTCTAAAGATTTTTTCAACCACTTAAAAACATAAGTGAGAAGTGTAACTTTGAATGTAAGTCATGCCTCACATGTAGCCAGCCTGTGTACACATTCTACACCTCCCACCTCCACCTCCCCTCTCCTGCTTCCAAATAATTCAGGACTGGCCTGGACTGGAATGACTTGCAACTTGCAGTTTAAGGCCTGTGAAAACCTAAGGCATGTGTACTTGATGGTTTAGATACACCCTTGAAAGAACCTTTTCAAGACTGAACAGAGCTAGGAGAGGCACCATTGTGCACGGATACAACACGCTTTTCAAGCTCTCATGAGCTGAGCATTGAGACAGAGCTACCATGTGCCACAAACACATTGAACTGCAGGGGCTTGGTATTCCTAGGCAGGAACTGGTGCTGGCTCTGGGTAGAGGAAGCCATCTCTGGAATGTCAGCTGGCACTATTCAACACCTGGACATATGGAGAGGACACACACTATTCATGAATACATGGGATGAAAGCAGGTAAGTGGGCTGCTCTCCTGTGAAAAGGGGTTACTGCAGCATGTAATTGTAGTTAGTGAGGAGGTTGCAAAGCAGCTGCTGTGTATCAGCAAGGGAATGTCCAAACATGTTCAACTGCTCCCTATGGATGATTTCTTGTTAGTAAAAAAACTGAAGCAATAAATAATGCAAAATATATAAAAATCCCCTGTAAGATTAAAAAAAAACAACCAAACCAATAAAATAACAAAGTAGAGGAAAAAAAAATCAATCCCAGAACAACTTCTGGAGACAGAAACATATATTGCCTAATCTAATTAATCTAACTAATGAAGATTAAATTTTTAGAAAGTTATTCTCTTCCCTTTGTAAATAACAACTAAATGCTGCCAGTTCCAAGAAAAATCAGTAGACACTTAAACTCCAAATTGCATCTCCCTAACCCTAAGGCAATCTTGTGGTTTTCAAGTTTACCTCAAACAGTGCCAGGATAGAAATAACTTTCTAAATTATGCACTAGCTGGAGGTAAGCAAAATGACTCAAAATTATCAACTACAATAGCATAAGGACTCCCATAAAAGAGAAAATCTTAGAGTTTCATTTTCTTTTTAGCTTTCAAAATGTATACTGGGTGATTTTAAACATTAATAAGCAATTCACATAAAAAGGTGAAAATAAATGTTTTCTGAAATAGTATGCAGTCGTACAAAGCTGAAAATAAACATTCCTACTTTATTGAAGTAAAATTCTAATTCTTCTAGATCTCGAAGTGTTGAAATTTTCATGAACAATGAACAAGAACAGAGGCAGGCAGAACTTTTTTCTAAAATATCAATACTCACCGTAGAGTAGAGAGAGGATGTGCTGGAGACAAGTGATAATGAGGACCCATGTACTTTAAGAAAAGGAAAATAACATGAAATATTGATGAAAGCATAAAACTTCCCCCGTGTAGCTCAATAAGTAAACAAATCTTTAAAATGAGAACCAATTTTCCAGAAAGAGTAATTATGAGCTATCAGTATAGAACAGCTATTGATAGATTTCCCTGCATTTAGAAAGATTGTCCTAAACAGAAAAAAACATTTCCCTGTATATGGGACAGGTGAGTGTGCCAATGACATTTTGTATTATTATCAGCAAACCAAGCATCGCTTTGTTGCTTTGACAAGAAATCACTTGATAAATACACTCTTCAGAGAAACCAGAAATCGAGCTGTTTATACACCTGTCCTAAGCTGAACAAATGATTTTGGTAAGAGACTGTTCTTTAGAAAACAGTTTACCTTCCGTGGGGTGAGCTCCCAGGCCTTCTTTAGAAATGCTGACCTGTGTAGTTGTAGTCCATGGGAAGGGGTAATTGTGAGGGGTAGTGCCATATTTCCCCTAGTCCTCAGTGAAGTCAGCCTCAAGAGCCTTGAGTGAATGTTGCAGGGCTTCCCTTTAAGAACTGGGCTTCCTGGCCTAACTAGAAATGGCAAATGAAGACTAAAACTGAAAAAGAAAAAATGCCCCTTCTGCTTCTGATGACTCTCCTGAGGAAGGTGATACCCACAGATAATTTCAAAGAAGATAATTTATTTCATTACCTCTTCTTATTTCTGTTTCACAAGATTTAAAAAAATATATTTATCATTTGCCAGGGTTTAATAAAAAAAATATTTTGCTTTAACAGCTACCTGTCTGCAAAAATCAGACACTACAAGAATACTTGGATTAGCCAAATGGACTTTAAATCTACTTTTGTATTTATAGAAATATGGTACACTGACCACTGAAATGGAGTGGCTTCCAAAGTATGTTTGATTTTTAGTCTCTGGTTTAAATGTCTGAGCTAAACTGCCATTCTGCACTCACACACAGTGGCTCTATGCATTACCTCACTTGTTTCACTTTAACCTTCCTCAGAGCTCCTATCTTAAAATACATTTGACCTTCTAACAGCATCATTTTATGCTAATCTCTAATGACAGTAAACTGCAGAAAACTGTTTATTATTGCTGCATTGACTTTCATTTACTCAGGTTGATCACAGTTATCCACTCCAGCTGGATATGAAACAGAACCAATGAAAAAGCTTTCATCAAACCCACTGGTGGCCCATTACTGAAATTCTACATTTAACACCTCTTTTTCTATGCATAAATTGCTTTGTTTTCTCTATTATTATTCCAGTGTTTCCTTTGATAATTCTGTTCCTCAGCAAAGGGTCTGTAGTCAGCTCTGTCCTTGAATTATGTGATATTCTTCTGTGCAGTCAGCCATCCTCTCTGTGCTGACAACTCACAGCTTGAGTTGTCCTGCACCCTACTGCTAGTATTACATACCCAGATGTCTGCTGATATATCATCTAAAGTACAGTAAAAGGAGTCAAAAAGTAGAAGTGTTATTTGTCTGTTGTTTTATCTAGAACCTTTTCTCCCCCTTTTATCTCATAACCATGATCTTTGAGGCTAAGGCAAGACTTTTTTTATTTGCCCATTATAAAGATAATTTACATTGTCATCACTTAACAGTAAACAAGATGAGTGTTATAGAATGAATTCCATGGAATTTCAGTTGTCTTTCTTTTTGTTTAATTAAAGGGTTTAAGGACTTTGCAGTCATGGGAATTCTGCAAATAATCAGATTTACCAGAAATGTTAGTCAGAAGAAAATGTTACAGTGCATTTAATTAGGAGTTGTCAGGTTCTCTGTGGATGAAAAAGAGCAAAACCCAAAACCAAACCAAGAAATATTCATCAAGTTCCAGATGGTGCAGATAGCATTAAAGAAAGCAGACAGTAATAATCTGCATAAAGTAGTGAGGTCAGTTTAAATTAAAGAATTTCAATACAGAAATTCACATGGTGTTTGCTGTAGGAGGCTGCAGGAAAGTGGGGAGATTAAATAACTACAAAAGAAAGGAGATACTAAGTAGCACTGGTGTTTGGGGAAAAAAAAGGAAGCACAGAAGTAGGACTAAGAAAGCGGAGAAACACAGTCAAGGTATGTTCAGACATTTTGGCTTTAGAGGAATAAAGAATAATTTCCCATGAATGGCTTCCTTTTCTCCAAAAATTTCTGACAGAGGATTTGTACATGTATGAGATACATAGAGCATTGCTTATTACTGGGTGAAAGTAATACCTTCCATGTTTTAGGATAAGGAAGGCTTGTGAGTCCAACTCAACAGGATTAATAAAAGCTTCACAAAATCATCTAAGTTTCTGTGGTGCAGGATGCAGAAGAAATACTTTTAAATTTTACTATGCTTTGTACATCTATTTTGGGACCTGTTTGCTGATCTAAGTAGTTACTCAGTCTTACCTTCTTCCATGCTGTCCCTGAATGAACCGGAATGACTGATCGCTCGTGGTCTCTCTTCTAAGGACGTAGCACTGCCACACAGCTGGGAGTCATCATAGAGATCAAAAGAAGTGTCTTGTGCAGGGATGCTGTTTGAACGCATCATGCTGGCTCCAGGAAGGTTAAACTGTGATAGGTTGGTTGGACTCACTGGAATAAAAAGCTTTATTAATGAAGCACATTTCCATTAAGTGAATTTTGCTTCTGCACAAAATTGTAATGTAGGACTAGCACAGGTAGGTGGGCTTCATGCTGTTGAGATAATGCAAGGCTTTTATTCCTACATTTAAAACTTCAACAAAAAGGTGGAGCAGATGGCCCCAAAGGAGCTGGTGCTGGATGACATTAATCCTGCAAAACACTTGGTAACACTAACACTGGTGTCTGAACGCCCTTTGGCAGCCCAAGACAGAAAGTCAATGGGGGAGATTCAAAAGTTTAAAAGGAATAAGAGGTCATAAGTATTTTTATAAGCAGCTCTTCTAATTAATCAATATCTGTATTTTATAGTTATATACCTATATTACTAACTGCTGTTAAGGCCAAGGTTTATTTGCATATGTAAGACATTTATTCTTTGATTTTCAGAAGAACCTACCACTTTATTAGGTTAAATATTTGTGCACAGGCCTCAGTTGAATCTCATCCTAATAAACAGGTGTAGTCAGACATGGTTGAAATCAAGAACAGCGTTGATGAACCTACTTTAAGCTTTCACAAAGTTCTTTTGCCACTAGGAAGGAAAGCCTGGCTATGGTTCCCCTGGACCACACAATCTCAATGCCTAGAACAGAAAGCTAACTGTCTAGCCAAATTCAGCCTCAGTAGTTGGACTTTTATTTTAGATCATCCAAGATGTGTCCTAAGTTATAAATTACCAGAACAGCTGTGTTGTGAGAGCAAATTATTCCACAGGCCTATGAAAACTGAAATAAAGCAAAGGTCAATGAAGAAATAAATTTTAAACCTCATGATCTTATTTCTCTCTATTGTGAGTTCACAAGAACTATGAACAAAAAGAAAAGGAGATAACTGTAAACAGAAAATAATATAGTGAAAAAAAGCTGCTTAGAACTGTGACACAGAAAGAACTGTGTCTAAAACTACAGGAGGAAAATTCAAAGCAGTGGCTTGTTTAGCGAGGATCCAATTTCATTTTTAAAAGTAGCTTAGCTCAACGTCTTTTCCTGTATGTAATAAAGACTATCATGTGTATGTCTGATCAAATTTCTTTTGAGTGATCGTAAACTATAGATGCCATCAGCTGTGACAGAAAGATAGAAGTATCAATTCTTCAAAGGATGTTAGTAATTCCTCAGTAGGGGCCTAAATCATAAAAAGCTCATTGTGAACCTAGGTATGTGTCAAGTACAGTGGAGATAAGTGGTTTTTATTCAGAATTTTAAAAAAAGAAATAATACTATTAAAAAAATTAACTTGTTTTGGGTTAATTTGAAACAATATTCAGAAGAACCAAATCTAAACCTTGGTTCGTAACCAAATAACACTGCAATATCACTCACATACCAAAATACTATATTGCATTCAAGGGTAGGATTTGGATTGGGCCCAGTGCAGTTATAGCCAGGTACTGAAACACATTGAAAAGGTCTATCTCAACGCAAACCCATATGTAGGAAAAATGCAATGTTTAGTTTCTGACATTCAATAAAATCACTAGAAAGAATTCTACTGATTGGGAAACCTGGAAGATGAATAGCTGTGAATTAGAAGCTAATTTCTAGCTCTCCCTCAAAATTTATCTCTTTGGTCAAGTCATAAAGAATCTGTGTTTTTTTTTTCTCTGTGCAAAATAGGTGGTACCCTGGCCCACTTCATTAACCACACCGTGAGTTTCCTCTCATTAGTGAGGTACAACAATATGCTGATGAAGATGTTAAAATAAACTACCTTGTCTGGCAGACTAAGAAATATGTGCAACTGAATTTTTGGTTCTATTACAGAGGGAGAGAAACAGTGAAGGGAACAGCATTTACCCAGGTTGGAAAAGTGATATTTCCCAGTTGCAGATGAAGACATAGCTGAAGGAGAAACAAGCGGGGACTGACTGCCAGTGTCTTGCAGGCCTCCAGTTGAATGGGAGCGCAGCCATTCCTTGCCTTCCTCCTGACTTGTCTGCCGGGATGATGGTGTATATCTGAAAAACCACAGCTGACATGCTCAAGACAATGACAAGGTGATGTCTTAGAAAGAAACAGCTGTCACATAAATACCCTTCACCAGTTAGATAGAACAAACCCCTAAGAAAACATCAAATCCAGTCAAGTCACCAGAGATTTTAACTAGGTACAATTTACCACTGGGTTACACCAAAAACATACAGGACTTGAATCTCGCCTTATTCTTCATCCCCCTCCCCAAAACAGCATTCCCTTCTTTTGAAGAGACAGGATGATAAACCAAAGCAGACAGACAACTGAGCTGACAGAAAGGGACTTCAAAGCTACAGGAAGTGTACAGGTTGATGCAAAAGCTTGGAAGCTGTATGGTTAGGATGAGGAATGGGCAGAATAGAAGCCAAGGAACGTTAGTAGCCACTTACAAAATGACATCTGTCACACATCATGTGGGCAATTGATTAGACGACAGGAGTGAAACAGACCAACAACTCTGCAAAAGGAGTTTGCATTGGTAATGACAGCTACTCATGGTCATATGCAC
This sequence comes from Peucedramus taeniatus, assembly GCA_013400575.1. NCBI lineage: Eukaryota > Metazoa > Chordata > Aves > Passeriformes > Fringillidae > Peucedramus > Peucedramus taeniatus. Next base: position 31,423 of record WBNO01007729.1, read on the forward strand.
GTGGTCTGCTGCTCTGAATGCTACCTGACCTTGTGTCCTGCCCCAAATTGAGGGGAGGGAAAGGGACAGGAAAAATAAACAATTAGCAGAAACAAGTTTTCTGGAAGGAAGAAGTTTGGCAACCAAATAATTAATCAACTGCTTCCTACGGTAAATCAATAAAACAAGTGCAGTGTGACCTGTGGGCCAAGAGGGAGAACTGGTAACTCACTGGTCCAGCCTTGGCTGAGCTGGAAGAAAGGCAATTCTGGCAGTGATTAAAAATTAAAATGTGCAGACAGTGTGGATCTTAATCAAGAGATTTGTTTTCAGCAATGTCTGAAATTCTGAATGAAATGTTTCACTCAGACAATATCCTGCTGAGAAATGAACACCTTCTTTGCTACTGTCATGAACCATCAGTGTTCCCCAAAACAGCAGAGCAGAAAGGGCTTTTGATATTCTGGCTTCAGGCTTGTGAGGCACAAGTGTTTCTGCTTAGAGAGAAGATTAAATGAACATGTAAGTTCTTGAGTTGTGCTTAGGGTTTTGTACAATATTTTACAGCAGTAAACCATCTTGTCCTTATTAAATATTTACTTCCCTTCTCCTTTCAAAAAGAAAGCTATGGTCTTTGCCTATAATTGTGGTAGAGCACAGAGTTACTGAGTGGTTATCAGATTGGAAAGATGGCAAAATGAGAATTCAGGATCTGAGTTTTGGACTGGGATCTCTGCACATTAAATCAAACTGATTTTTTTTCATGGGCTAACTGATCATTCTCATATGCCTATAAGCAGTTTTCCCACTCCAATTCACTTTCAGCTTTCAGTCACTATTACAGCTGTACATCCACAAACTTCGATCATCCCATTGCATCCTCACAGGTCCCTATTATGCCTTTAATGTCTTCCACCTTTTCCACTCTCTCCAAATCCAAAGTGTTTGTTTTGTGATGATAGAAAATTTGACTAAATTCTTATTAAGGGACAGCTAGTGCAGAAGGTCAGAAGGTGCATTATAGTGACAATAGTTTAGCACTATCTTAAAATTTCATAAATATTTATTCATGCCTCATGAGATTTAATGATGTAATTTCAGCTATTGGAAAGCTTAAGTGTCTGTGTGCACTGCACATATATATGCCTGCACATATATCCTTGCTTGCCAAATCTTTTTCCTGGATTGGGGTGATGGGCTTCCATGCCTCAGACCAGCCAAGTTACCTAATGATCCACTCTTTCCACCATGGAGGAGAGAAGAGGGTGGATAAATTCTGTTTTCTGTGATGAAAACAGAATTTAGTGAAGAGTTAGTAGCAAAGTTGGAATCTGTGTATTGCTGGATAAGGACCAAGAAAACTGTATGGAGCAGCACACATTTTACACTTACAAACCTTGGATAGTAAAATTAGTAATTTTTTAGCCCTATCCTTTAATAGCTCCCAGTTCAAATTGCATGAGTGTTTGCATGAGTCCAAAGTGAGATCCACCTCTAAATCCTTGTTTTTCTCCATAATGTTTTCAATAATTAGTCCTATTGAATTGCATAAATATTTGGTTCTCTTTTAGCTCTCCAGCATTCAATGCCTTTTAAGATTCATTGCATAACGAAATGATCCCTAATAGTATTTACTTTCCATAGTATATCTTGAAAGAAGATGTATTCCTTAGGCAGACATGGAAAGAAAAAGTTCATTGTAAAAATTTACATTTTCTGTTTTGAATCAAAATTCCAAGAACTCTGTTGTAAAAAGGATAAACAAAAGGAGAAAGAAAAATAAAGGCAGCATAGAAAAGGTTACAGGAAAATAGAGAAGCAGCAGTCATGCTCAAAAAAAATATATATACCTTAATCCCTTTTTGGGTAGTGTATTTCTGTCAAGCTGCATGCTGTTAAAACAAAAAAAATCCCTAAGGACATACAGTAAACAGGACTGCTCAGAATTACAAATTTTTAAGCTCTAAGTTTGTATGCATAACAGAAGGTCATTTAATGCTTTTTAATACAACTTTCCTGATAAATCCTTTACTCATTGGAGGGAACAATAGGACATGGACTGCTGCACATTCATTTTTCATCTAGACATGCTCTGGGCTGGGTCAATAGTAATTTGGAGACTGTCCAAGTCAGAAAGATGTGCTTCTTTACCATTTCTAACCTTTCTACAGCTTTGTTCTGCAATCTGTGTGAGAATCATATGGTCACAGTATGAATCTTTATTTTTCACAGTTGCCTATGATAAGGCAATAGATTTCCAAAAGAAATGAAGGTTGTGGCACCTGCTAAGAGGCAGTATGGCCTTGCCAGAAGCCAAATGACAGCTCTGCATGAAGAAATATGTCCTAAAGATTCAGACACTTGGCTTTCTGTTGTTGAGGGGCTCACATATTAAGGCAATGGTGGGGACAATGAAAAGTGCCACCAGAGCAATGTTGTTCCATTTTTCTGCACACGAAGTGTCAGAGTGGCTGATTACCCAAAATATATGGATGAAGTTGTCCTCATTTAAATTACATCACTAAAAAACATCCACTAGCCCTCCTTCCAAGTGTCATTTCAGAATTTCATCATAAAGTCTTGGTAAATTGGTCTCTGGTTGTTGTGGTTTGAACTAGTTATCCTCAAGTAAGTACTGCAAAGTTTTCTCCCTTTAAAACATAGCTTAGTGTCACCATAGAGATTAAATGGCAAAATGGCTTTTGAAAGCTTCTGTATTACATATCATAATCACACCTCTGAGAGCAGCAGTAATTTAGGACCCTTGCTACCCAAGAAATACCCTTATTAAAGAAGTTTCCTATTGTGCTGTGGGTGATAGGAGACCTACTGTCATGTATCCTTGATCCTAGTAGATAAAGGCAGAGAGAACACTGTTGGCATGGACAATTCATTACTATCAGGGCTTGGGCAAATGGAAGCAAACTATGCTTACCACCTGGAAATTTTACAAACAATTTTACTAGTTTAATAAAGACCCTCGTTCTGCATTTGGAGAAAGCAAATGGAAGGAGAAAATCAGCAGTATTTCAGCACAGGCCCAGTTATCATGGTCCATGTGAGAGTAGTCCCATGTCAGACAGAGGACTGTATTTTCAGCATTTTGCTCTCAACATAACTAAGAGGATCTAGAATGTCTGGCAAAAAGAAAAGAAATTTGAATGAATGATTCACTCTTTTTTTTTTTTCTTCACAGAGAAAAATGGAGCTTTGATGTTCCTTTATTTACCTTTATGCACCTCTAAATTTCAAGACGAATAAACATGATCATAACCCCAGTTTCTTATGCAAACACTTAAAAGTCCAAATGAACAATGCATTTTCCAATATTACTTTAACTTGGAGATATATGTACTTCAAAGTAATCTATAGCACATTATATAATGACTCAGTGCTCCTTTAAACCAATCCACAAGCCAAAAGGTATGCCAGTTGTATATGTAGTTTAAGAATGACCATAGGATTTTCCAAAATCTTTTGAATTCAGATGATCAAATTAAATAGGGATGAATATTCCTCAACATAAACATGGAGTTATTGCAACTGCTTTAAAGTGAATGTAGCAAATGCTCATCGTGTGTTTTTAAAATAATAAAGCTTACAAAGGTGCTCCTAGATTTCAGATAATTGTATGAAACCATTAAGCATGGTTTCATGTAACTATTACTTCAAACCAATAACTGCCCTTATCTTTTTAATATCTGAAATCATTCATGCACCAAAAGCTGGGTTCATTGCTTCCACAGAAACTGGACTTTTCGTAAATAGAACTTAATTTACCTCATATCTCTGAAGTTGATAATGATAATAAAGACAGTCCTTTCCTGAAAGAAGCAATGCATACATGGACAAAGACCAATATAAAGTTAGGATGAGAATATAATAATATTCCTGATATTTTTCTTTGCCATGTAAACTGGAAAAAGCAATCTTGCAAAAAGATGAATGAAGACGTAGGCTGAAGTTATCAAGCCCACTGTATCTCATTCTCCATTGTTTATTTTACACTGATGAAACTGACTGGAACTTCTATGAGGGAAATTACAGGAAGCCTTACATTCCTCATTTTCCTGCTGGACCTTGGTGATGTTATTTTGGGAAAGGGCATAGCATATCCTTGAGCTACATCTAACTCTTTCAGAGCTGCTAGGGAATAAAATAAATTATTGCAAGTTAAGAAACAACTAGAGAGCTCCATGACAGGCTGGGCCAAGCTGATATGTATCTTAAAAGTTATTTTCTACAGAAGGCTTGGCATATAAGAAAATCTGATACATGACGCACAGTTTCACACCTTAAAACCACAACTATCAATTATGATAATTTAAAATAATTGAAAGTCTTGAAGGACTTAAGTATATTTCAATGCACTTTCATGGCACTCAAAACTAAACATTCTTTTAGAGCAAACTTGAGAAAGCCAGTCATGTAACTAAAAACCACTTCCACTCTGTTAATCTTAAAATGCAGCTATTACTGCTGATCAAGCCACTGTTTATTTCTATATTTCTGCATTTTTATGCCTTCCTTCCTGTGTCCTTCAGATTAAGGAGAAGGAAGTTACACATTTGCAATGCTCAACAGCAATTAAGGGTTTGAAACTACTACTGGTGACGAGTCCACCTGGAAAATTTTACAGCTAAAGCAGTAATATATTCAATTAACCTCAGAAGATGTTTTTATTTTAGAGTACCAGTACCTGCATGATTATTTTGATCCCTCTAAATTGCTGTAAGGTAAAATACAAGTGTAGCTCCTCCCATATAGGGAGCTACACTGCTATGACAGTAGAATTAGACTTTTCTAAATATTGCTAGTGCAAAACCAGCAAAAGGCCTAAGAGAGATGCAAAATCTGCCTTCCTTCTGAAGAAGAAAATATTTTGCTTGCTTTTACTGAGTCTATTTTCTGGTTGTTACAATGCAACAGAATCTCACTGAATGATGCAGAATTTGGCTAGAGTAAACTTCAACACTTCACCCCAGGAGTTGTCAGGCAGCTCTGTGATGATGCTGTACCATCACTCAGTGAGCAGCCTGAAAACTGTGGGCAACGTCTGAGCATCCCTGGAGAGACAGGGGGGCACATATAGCAGAGACCTTGCAGATTTGCTGTCTCCATGAAAAGTGACTTTTTTTGGAGGCAGTCAAGGGCCACTTTCCTTCACAGAAAATGTAGATGTACCCTGAGATTTTGTTCTCGTTTTCTGCATTCTTTCCAGCTGTTCTTTCCTAAAACTTGACGTCCCAAAATCTCAAGTTAAAGCTTTAATATGAGAAAGTATAACTGAATAGCTACTTTGTAAAACTTATATGCAATACTTTCATTTTCAAAATTCTTTGTCCCAGCAACAATGGGACACGTTCTGCAAGATAGCCTCACTATTTTCCATTTTGTATTTATGCAAGTATATCTTGCCCTGTTATATCCCTTCAGATTATTAAGCCTTTGGTCACTCATCTTCAGTAACTCTTTACCAACTAGCACCTTAATTTTACCCATTTGCTCATTAAAGTGTTATTAGGAATAGCACTTAAAACTTTAGTACATTCAGGATTTTTATTTGATTTAGTATTTTTCCACTATTCAGAGAGCATGTTTTCCTGCAAATGAATTAAATGAGTCTTTATTATTTAAAAGGCTGTTAATGACTAATCCCATGTTATCTGTTACTTAACCTATTTTATTTAATGTCTTCTGTATTTTTCCAGGCAAACTGGCCTGCCTGTAGTTCCCTCGTTCTCCATCCCAGTTCCCCTCCTCACTCTTTCCTCAGCACAGACCCTTTGAAAACTTTTCTCCAATTCTAATGACTGCAGGGTTTTCAGGCTGTGTCTGAAGCAGGAAAATGAAAAGTTCATCAGGACCAGTAAACCGAAGAGATCTTTAACCTTTTTATTTCCTCTTAGTATGCTTCCCATTACTGATACTTCTCCACCAAATTACAGCTAATGCTTCAATGAAACAAATCCATATTTTTTATATCACCTCTCATTAGCTCTCTCCTCTCTTTTAGTTTTTCCTGCATTTTCTCTGCATAGACTATGTTGCTTGCTAGTTGTACCTCATTGAGCACTTTGGCCTTTCTGATTTTGTCCCTACATTGTATTAGTACATCTGATTATAAGGACTGCTGATTCAGCCTTTTGCAAGCTCTAGGGTGACTGAAGAAAAAGAAAAATTATCCTTGCAGATAATTTTTTATACTATGCCCTGCTATAATTTGTATAATCAAAAGGATTTCAAATACGAGATTACAAAGAAAAAAGGACATAATGTGCTGCCAAACATATCTGTCTCCAACGCTGCAAATCAATGCTTTTGTTGTGAAAAAATATGTTGCTACAAGTAAGTTTTAATGTATAAAAGAGTTTAGAAACTCAGCACTTGTATCAGACCTTTCAGAAAAATCGAACTGCAAAAACCCTGTTGGGGCTATAATTCAAGAAATGACACCATTGACTCTAGGTAAATATATTTGTTTTGAGGCCAGATCAACATGAACAATGGCTCTCTCTGGACTCAATCATAATATCCTCATATGGACTAATCTGAAACTTAAAAATATTGCCAATGGCAAAGTATTTGGAACCACTGAAATTAAGTCACTGAACAAATACATAAAGTATTAGCACTGGGGGTTGCTCAGAAACTTCTGCCAAGCCATTAATTTTTGAAATGTGATATTTGAGATCTTGCGTATCAATATCATTTTTGGCATAAATTCATACTCGTCCACAGCATTCTATTGACCTCCCCATCCATATGTGTGGCAGTGAAGGATTTTGTAAGCTTAGTATCAATAATTGACCTTTTAAGAAAGATTGTCATATTCAGTTCATAGTACACAAATTCAAATTTCTATTTAAAAATTAAAAGCACAGTGCAAACTACAAATTGCTCAGGTATCAGTGTTTTTATAACTACTATATTGTTAACAATACTATATATTGTTAGTGTACATTATATTCGTACATATATATGTTTTATAATTATTAAAATAATATATTAATATATAATAGTAATATAATTTGTAATTATATTAATAAGAGGTGTGATTTTTAGCTGATATAGTAATACTTATTAATGTAACGTAAGAAAATGAAATCTATGAAAATTTTCCATCTAGATTTCTCAAGGTATTGATTATGAGGTTTTTTTAATGCTGGCTTACTGAAAGTGAATTCCTTCTGTGTAAAGGATGGGTATTGAAAAATCTCTGAGTTTATATAAAGGGTGAAAAAACTTGACGTTGTGTGTTAAAAGTCTTTTCTCCTTACAATTTTTGAGATGTTAAAAAACTAATTAAGTTTAAAATATTTTTGACTGATTCAGTAAAATTTTCTTTTTTCAATCAAAGGCTAATGAAGCATTTAATATTGATTTTACAGTCCTCATGTGAGATAAGAGTTTCACTGTCAAATCCTGAGAAAAACAAAAAAAAAAAACCAAAAAAATCAAAGTCAAAATCAAAAACTTGGTTCAACTGTGCCAGGCTGGCTGCACCTTTTACGATGTAACTTAAGTGGTAAAACATCTGCACATCAAAAAATTCTTTAATAGAGCAAACAGAAAAACCTTTTCTTGCATTTCTTTGTCTGTTCTGGGCACTTGCCAGCACTGACACTTGTAAGCAAGGATCTCATCTTGTAAGCTGTCTCCCTGCCAGTGAAACTGCACTTCAGTAAGGATCTGTGTAATGATTACCACATAAGAAGAAACTTGTCAAGACTGAGTATTTTAAGGCAAGACTGGTCAGCTGAAGACCAGGACACACCAGCGCTGCCTGTGCTTTGAGCTAATGGGAAGAGAAAAGCTGGGATCCCACAGCTGGAGGTTGGCTTGCTTTGGAACTGCCAAATGCTGGGACAGCAGGTGCATCCAGCATGCAGGAATCATTATGTGCCTCTTGGCTGTTTACACTTGCCTTTAGTTAAACAATTTTCCCCCTTTTCTCTCATTGTCTCCTGAACAAGGGAACCCAAAAAAATTCTCAAGATAGAAAAAATGCTTGTAAAACCTTAAAAGGCAGTTGATTCCACATTAAAATGCCTTTCAGCTCTCTTTTCTTCCTTCCTTTTATTCCATAAAGGACTGACCTGCTAATTAAACAGTGTCTGTTTAACAAAACAGGTGGAGGGTTTATTTTTTTTGGCTCCTGTCCTTTTGCCTCTCACTTATTTCGTGGTCACTATATCTATAGGCAAGCTCACCTTTCCGAAAGAGTAGATCTGACGCTTCCAGTCCTCATGAGCAGGCTCTGAACCTCCTGAGTGCTTGTTGTCAGTCCAGAGAGAGAGCCATGATGGCTAAGAGGAAGGTCAATAGACTCGGAACTGGTGTGAAGGCTAGTCATGGACTGGTAACTTGGTGTGTCCTTACTGCCCGCTGAAGAGCTGCTCAGGTTTGCAGCCCACACAAGAGCACCTGATGTGAAAGAGTGCACTGAGGCAGGACTGGAAGCCAGGGAGTGACTTAAGCTTACAACATCTGCATTTAAGTCCGAAGGTTTACTGAAGAGGGGGCTGCTGCTACCACTTTGCCCACCTGCACTGCCCATGCTGCCTGTGCCCGAGGATGGCGATTCCAGGCTGCCTTGCCGTGCCAATGTGGTACTAGGGCTGGGCATTGCCGATGTGGGTTTCACACCTTCAGTACTGGGTGCAGAGGCAGCTTTACCACTTGCCTTGGCACCAAACAACCTAAATGTAAAACAAATAGCTTTAGAGAAACTGATAGCCGCATTAAACATTCATGGCGCAACATCCTAAGAGCCAAAGTACACATTTTTAATTACTGCTACGAAAAGCACGCCTACCTAGTTGATCAATCGCAGCGCAAATTTAAATTCACTTAACCATATCACAATAATCATGGTCTGTTTCTTTAGTAACCGCTCTTATTCACTCCTATTAAGATGTGCTCTTTGCACAGAGGCCCTCCCAGAGAGACGTAAAATAATCACATTTTTGTCTTATTAGTTCATAAACAGATTACACTTTCACCCAAATTCAGTAATTAAGCATTCCCAAGTCATTAGCTTTTAAACTCCTCACTTCTCAAATCTGCTTAAAGGATTGCAACAAACACTTGCAAAATCCTTCTTAGTTTAATAAACATCTAAGTATTTGTGCAAAATTCCCCTCTCGTTGTTTTTTTGTGCAGATGATCATGTGGTCATCAGTCATGTAGTAACCACTCAGACAGAATAAACTCCACCATGGCTAAATGGGTTCAGTTTGTCTCCAAGGGCAGGAATGATAAAACTGTATTTCACATAACGTCTTCCAGCAATTCTAGATATGAAAATTCTATAGTGATGATGAAAAAATAAACTGCAAGTCCTCTAAAATTTGAACCAAAAGGTCATGTGATGTTTAAATGTATTTCTGGAAATATTTTAATCTGCAATTAAAGTACAGTTTATACATGAAAGGTAAATAAATGCAAAACTTATCATGATGCAAAGTAAGCATGTCTAATAACATAAGAATCCGTTTTACATTTTACCAAGCCCACAAAACTGAGCTGCAGCTCCCCAGCTGCCTGGAGATGCTGTTTTGGTAAGTAGGCACAAGAGGGCACTATTGGCTTTTTATCCAGCAGTGAAAGTGCTCCATCCCAATTCATGGAGCACTCATCCGGATTTATTACTTCCAGAAATGTTACAATAGAGCATTTACAATTGAAATTTAGCCTTGCCAATGCTTGTGCTGAAAAATGTAACGAATCTGCTAAGATAATGAAGTGTTTGTAGCTGGACCTGCCAACAATGTGAGAGCAAATCTAACTCTTTATAATTTAAAGAGCTTTTCAGTTCTCCATCCAGAATATGGCAATGCCTGTTCCACTATGAGAATGTGCCTGAACATAGTGTCCTTCTTCCCTTTGGGGGTTTAACACAGTATTGAGAAGAAACTGCACATGTGGCTGAACTTAGAATCACAGAATATCTTGAGTAGGAAGTGATCCATAAGGATCAGTGAGTCCACCTTCTAAGCTTCAGACTGTGGTTATGGGGATGTACCTATAACGCTTAAACCTCAAGGAGAAGCCATTTCAGATCTGGGGAGGTCTTCAAATCTCAAAGAAGTTATTGTGTTGTATGAAAAGAATACTGCCCTTTTATTTTCCTGTACTTGACTTGTTTGTGGCAAAATATTCTCTGAAAAGGCTTTTTGCACAGTACTTCAACGTATTGAAAATCCCTGCTTCATATATTGCAACTTCAGGGAATTATAGAAATGCACTAACCTTCGAAACGTGGGGGAAGCAATATCTGGGTATTTGGATCCTGGCTGTCTAAGTCCTGGTGTGCCAGAGGCGCTTGCTGAAGTTGGGCTGGATTTGGGGGAGCTGGACAGTGAGACGCTTTCAGAATCTGACACGGCCACTTTCTCTTTTTCCTTGTCCGTCTGGTTGATGGTGACAGGGCTGGACCTCCCGGACCCGATCTTGCTCGGCTCTCGCAGTTTGGTGGCAGCAGCACCCGCAGACTTGCTGCTCACGTTGGAGTCGATGCTGCTGGTGCTGGAGCGGTGGCCGCCCCGGCCAGGGATCCCGCTGCCGCTGGACTTCGATGGGCGAGGCAGACTCCGGTACTGCAGAGTTGTCTTTGAGCTCACATGCAGGACGCCATCATCCTGGTTTTGGGAACCGTCTAAGCTCGTCTTCCTCCCTGCGTTGGACTTCCCACTGATGGCTGAAGATTTTGGCATTTTTCCTAGCGTTGCTGACCCGCTTGTGATGGTCGCTCCACTTGTGGTGATTATGGTAGAAGATCCCAAACCAGACTTCTTGAATCCAAATGACCCTGTAGCAGTTGATCTCCCAATACCAGAGGGAGGTTTTTTCCCTTCATCACCACTGCTTTTTCCTGCATCTGATGGAGATCGCTGTATGGAGGCTCCTTTCAGGGGAGTTTTCACTTTTTCTGAAGCTTTTGCATCATCGGTTTTTCCTACATAAAAGTATATTTGAAAAAGGTCATTTGTGTTTAAGCTGCACTGTCTAAATATCTAATTTCAACACTGTATGATTACACTTTCAAAATGAAAAAATACACAATATAATACAAAAATATATAGAAAATATAATTCAAAAATATATAGAATACAAAAAATATAAAGAATACAAAAAATTCCCCTAAAGAAACAGACCAGTTTGGTCTTTAGTCTCTCATCAGCTATCTGTAGCAGGTATGACACATTACAGGTAATCTTAAAGTATTAAAAGCTTGAAATTCCTGTGAGATCTTCCAGTTTCATATATAGGTGGAAAACGTAGCTGTAGAAAATTATCTTGAATCAACTATAAGGGATTTTGACTGATTTTTTTTAATGTTAACAGTATTTCTATATGAAAAAAATACTTGAAAATAAACCATTACATATAATAAACATATCCTGAATTATGACATCAATTGTGCGCGTAGAAATTAGTGGTACTTAGAGAGTTCTTTGGTTTTCACTGATTACATCTTTTTAGCATATGACTAAGTTTGTTCTGGTTTTAGTTACACAAAATTATCAGGGAGAGATTATGTTATGGAATGAATCGTCTTGATCTGTAACAATATCAATTACACAAGTTAATTAGTCTTTGCCGTATCCTTGATGACTTCTCAAGAGTTTTGATTTTTTTTTCTTCAATTCTGTGTAGGCTTGTGACTATATAATATATATTTATACATTTCTTCCATATTTTCTAAAACTTTATTGTAACATGCAGGAAGGTCGAAGTAAGATGTTCTGCTACACCAGAAAATACCCTCTTCCTGTTTTACAAATAGATAAAAATTGCCACTTCAATTATAATTTATCTCTAAGCATCTATTGTATACCACTAATAACTCCTAAAGCATACCAAAGTTTTTAATTTACTCTTGAAATAATTATGGAAGCTTTGGAGGTGAATGACCTAATTTCTCTTAAGAAACTAAAATGGAACAAAGAGTGGCACCTGCAAAGTAGAACTAACTCCACTCATGTTTTTATCCAGCATAGATTTTATGCTACACAAACAGATGCACATGCCATGATACAGATCAGACTCTGACCCAGCAAAAATACAGCTCATTAGTAGTTAAGGCCTCAATTCTGTGTTGCACAGTGGCTGCCTGATCACCTTGAGCAAAACAGATCTGGAAGGCTTAGCTTGGCGTGCAGCAAGCCTTTTAGTATCTCCATTTTTAATTGGTATTAGAGGGGTACAGTTTCTTTATCCATATGATCACCATGGCAGTGCTCCTCAGGGATCTCACAGACCAGAGACTGAGCAATGTTTAGCAGTTCCAAACTGCAAACAAACAAAAGGGGTTCACAAAGGGTAGGAATTTATTCTGAGGAGATCTTTGTTAGTTGCCTTTACAACTAGGGGTTGAAGCATGCACTGTTTTGTCAGGACATGAAAAAGCTCCAGAAAATGTTCTACTGAGAATACACATTTCCTTAGTAAAATGATGGATTAGGAGTAGATGGTTTTAATAATTATCTCTTTCACCAGCTTTGGATTTTTTGCTTCAAAACTAGATTGCAGAAGTGGTTACTACTTCTGAGAGGCCTTCCAAAATTAGGTAATAGGGCATTTAGCACTGAAAGTGTGTAAAATGACATTTTTTTACAAATTTTTATCGCTTAACAGTGGTCCGTAGAACATCCATAGTATGTGGAATGTGATAATCCAGCTTTAGTTCAGCAATAACTAAACATATAATTTGGAGTTCCCTTCCTTGAATATTAAATCTTTTTGAATCAGCTTCTAATATTTGGCCATTTCTATGAATATGTTGAACTATCAAAGGTAAGTTTTTCTAGAGAATAAGGATAAGGCACAGATGAGTCCAAAAATACTTCTAAGAATTAAGAGATGCTGACATACACAAATGATAGCACAACAAAATGCAATCACAGCTTTTGTTATAGATGCTCCCATGTGTACTTATTAAATTATTACTATGCATGTAGCAATCTAACAGTTATAGAAATGAAAAAGTTATTACAATAATAAAGTTATTATAATATTTAAAGTTATTATAATATTAAAATCTGAGCTTGAGTTATTTATGGGAGGAGATAAAAATATGCATAGAGTACATATACATATATAACATCCATCAATTATTTTAAGACCACTGTAATCTGAACTACAGAAGTTTCCTACCTGGGGTCTTGAGCGCACTTGTTCCTGCTTTGTGCCTGGACTGAGTTGTTCCTACTTGTGCAGTCATGCCTCTCCTCCAAGATCCGGTCTGTGATACAGAGAGAGATGTTTTCTGCCCCCCCTTCTCTGACTCTTCAGACAGCCCTGAGGGAAGGCCTTTCCACTTGCCACTGCTGTCTACGCTGTTGTCAAAGTCCTCCTCTGGCTTCTTCAGCTCTTCAGTGCTGCCCCAAGTTTCACTGTCTGTAACTGAGCGCTTCTCTGAGTCTGTCTTCAGCTACAAGAGATTGGAGTGAGAAATGGTCAGTCCCACCATCTCCGTTATTTGCTGAATTCTTAAATCATAGTAGGGGAGGAGAATTTGCTCTATTTGCATCAAGGGCCACAGAAACTTTCCTCTAAAACAGCAGTATTCTGATTCCAAAAGTTTAGAAACTTACAAAATATAGCCATTTCCAGATGACATTTCTCTTTGTCTTAATTGCAAAAGATTTAATCCCTTTCCTTTACAGATAAACCATAATAAAGTGAAACGTAATTCACTCTAATCATCAGTGGTGATACCGTATTGCTCCTCAATTCAGTCTGAATTTCAGAAGTAAATCACTGTGTTGAGAGGTTTTACTAAAAGCTTGGGTGAGCAAATTCCTGAATATGCTACTAAAATCACCTCAGTCTGACTTCCTGCCTTTTCCTAAGACTTCCAGTGGCTGGATTAGGAACATTTCTCCAGCAGAACAGAGAATGTTGGGCCACCAGTGAGCAAGAATAGCATCTTCCCCCAAATTATTCGTGCTACAACTGATGGCTTTTCTACTGGTCTGTCTCCACAGAAATGAATTGTTTCCAACGAGAAACTCTCTCGCTGTATCAGCTAACAGAGCAGAAGAGAGGCTTATGCCAGCACTACTCATCAGTGGTGTGAAGGCAACCAGCTGGGCTTGTGCTCCCTCTGAAACTCAGACCCATGTGGAGGATGCACCAGTGAGGACCTAAGCCCCCCTGTGGCATCTGCTTTCCCTGAGGCATGCTGATAAGAGAGTGCTGAAGGAGCAGCCCAACAAGACAATGTAGAAGCTGTGAAAGTGGCTTAAATAGAAACAGAGACTGACCCTACCCTCAGTGTTTGACAAGACTGGTGTTCTTTGTGCTGACAGGCTGCTGGGTGTAACTCTTCCTTCTGTGTTTTTCTGCGGCCTCCTGAGCTCAGTCTGAAGCCTCATTTGCACATCACCCTCTCACCACTCCTGCTTGCCTCTGCCCCTCTTTAACAGCAAAAATATGGTGCTGCTCTCAGGTATCACCAGCCTAAGAGGGGTTGCAAAATGGATTGCATTGAGGGACAGGCTATTTATTATCCTGTGCTGTCACAGCTCCTTCACCACAGAGACCCCTCTGTGGCTGTTTCCTAGGCACTGCTGCCATAAGTAGGATTAATACCAATTACATGACTGACAGAATAATCAGTTCCTGTTTGCATATTTGTCATCTGAGGCATACAAAAGGCAAAAGCTCTCTACATTTCCATAATTACATATGTGCTCTGGACATGCTAGCACAGATTATGGGTAAGGATTAATGGGAAAAAAGCACAAGCAAATATCTACCAAAATATGGCAGAGTCCTTGAAAAGCGAGCTTTCATTGAAGTTATTGTTACAACGTGTGTAACTTACAGACGTTTTACCGTAGATGAATGGCTGTAAACATACAGTCATACATTTTTAAAGCAAACGGCTTAATTAAAAAAAAAAAAGGTAAATACAATACTTACTAAAAGCCTCTCTTCACCATTATAATTCTTGTAATAAGAAAACAACAACAAAATATGCAATTTCTGTCTCAGTCTATAGCCAGCCCTTACTGCTCCAATCACTTAAAAAGACTGAGAAAGGGATCTGTGTTGCAGTGTATCTAAGACCTGATAAAAAAGCTGGCAAAATGAGTATTCTGCTAATCTCAGTTTCTGACTGAGATTGCCAGCTAGTAAGGAATACAGTGAATTCTGCTTAATGTGCCTGGTAAAGGCATACCAGATAAAGGTATTTTCCTAGTCTTCATAATATAAAGAAACTCTGGAATGAAAGTAAAATTTGAACATGCACTGCATTTCTGTCTATTGCTGAACAATTTGCAAATAAAACAGAGGCTTATTATAGAGCAGCTAGAACATGAGACAATCCAAATGAAAAAAAAAATCCCCACAGAGTTAAAAAGTCAGCCTGAGATTTCCCAATCCTGATGACTATGTAGTGGAACAAGTAAGCCAGAACTAGCTGGCAATCACTGTTGATGTGAAAGGGAAGAGGCTGATCTCCAGTTAGCAACCATGGAAGCCCCTGATGGAGTGGGAAAGGCAATTGTAAGGGCTGAAGAACATTGGCATTTGAGTGACTATCTTTGCATGAATACAGCATTGTTCTGTTATCTGTCCTGTTGGAGATTAAAGTTATTTTCATTCCAAAATGTAACTGAATTTCCCTATTGTCTGGGGGAAATGACAAATATATGTTTTTCTCCTGCTCACAGAGTCTGCTGAAATCTACATCAACAAAACAGACCTCTGAATTGCAGACACTGGCTGCCTGCAGAGTCTAAATGGAATCAGAAGTGTCAGTCTTGTGTCCTGAATACTTGACATCAAATCACTGGAGGCAGCCACTCTTCCCCTGTGCTGAGTGTTCAGTCTCAAAGTTCCCTGCTAGTGAACAGGAGATGACATGGCAGAGAATACTTTCCTATTGAGATAAACTTTTCTGGTTTTATTTCTTTTTTGGAGGGAACCAAGTCCTGCAAGGATTCTGTACTGACTTCTGTATCACTTGCAATTTTGAGGGGAGCTGGGAAGAAATGCTTGGATACCTGCCACAAGAGCCTTACATACACAGACTCACACACATATATATTTATGATGTATATAATTTGTGTCTCTATGCTATTAAGAACTCTATTTTGACACTATGAATTGTCACCTTGCATTGACAGTTTCATCCCTGGATCTAAGCAGGGAGAAGACAATCTCTGCCATTTGAAAGGACAGTACAGCCTGTATATTTCTTCCCTAATGTGTTTCAGCTCATAAAAAGCAAAAAATACACTATTTTTTATTGTGTTATCCGTTGAAAGAGATACTCCAAATGAGCTGAAGTGAGTAGAAATCCACGATCACAGATCCAATCATATTGGGTTGTTTTGTGTTAGGGTGCAGCAGGGGCTGGGACCAGTGGGGGCTCCCCCAGGGTGGGCAGAGCTGGGTCTCACCAGCCAGCACCTTCAGCAGTGACACATGCCCTGGCAGCAGGGAATTTGGAATGTCAGCTCACAGCTCAAGGTTGGGTCAATGGAGTCTATGGCCTCTTGCACTCAGGTAATAGAGGATTTTGTAAGATGTGAATACTTCATTTGTTTAGAGGCATTGATACCAAACTTTTTCTTTTGTTACCCTGCATGCTTGGGGAGTGTTGCAACAAATGGCAACAAAGCTACTCACCTGGGCATGAGTGTTCTTCCTTGAAGAGGCTGTTATGTTGGAATAAGAGCTGACAGATGAGGTGGTATTCAAATCATCTGTGCTGAGGTTGTCAAGAGTGTCACTGAGGCCACTGCTAACCGAGCTGCTGTCATCCCAGCTGCAGAGAAAGGAGCACATCTGCTTTACATACCGCGTCTCAATAGGCAGAAGGTATTTCAAAATCAATAGATGTGATTACTTATTTTTCAAGTGATTTACCATAAACTTTTCAGTAATTCCTAAGGTACAATGAATATTGTTCCTCAGACTTTTAAATTAATTATTCACTTGCAGTCAAGGGGTTTCTTGTTCAATTAATGAAAGATGCAGGTGTCCTTACAAAAAACTACCATCAGGTCTAAGTCATTAGAACAGTTTGTTTCATGCTTCATTGCAATCACATTCAGTAAACCAGCAGGGAAATCCATTAAGTTTACCTGATATTGCTAGTAAAAAAACTATTAATATCTTAAAGAAGACCTGATGAA
The DNA here is from genome assembly GCA_013400575.1 of Peucedramus taeniatus. Classification (NCBI taxonomy): domain Eukaryota; kingdom Metazoa; phylum Chordata; class Aves; order Passeriformes; family Fringillidae; genus Peucedramus; species Peucedramus taeniatus. The sequence goes on from WBNO01007729.1 coordinate 48,561, forward strand.
TTTCCAGGCTACATAAAAATAAAAAGAGTATCTTTTCTGCAGACTAATCCACTGTCAGCAAGAAGCCAGTATTTTCAAAAGTTTTATTTTCTTGTCTTCAGTATCTGTCTAGCTGGTGCAATGTCATCAAAACAGGGATCCCTGAGAATACAGTCACTGGAGCTAACAGAGAATACATTATCCATCTCTGAAGAAACACAGTCTGTCAACTGTTTTGTTTTGGGAGATTGAGGCAAAGGATGCAAATGAGGGAGAGGCTGCTCTAACAGAAATGTCATTACCAACTCTCACAAAAGCCCTGTTTTTGCACGGAAGGGAGGTTGATCTGTATTTCTCAGACTTTTCTCTACAGAATTGCTTCTCTATGGCATTACATTTTGACTTTTATTTTATTGCCATATACAGCAATATGCTTCCAGTATTTTGCTACATCTCCATCTGTTAGTCTTCTTTTGGATTATTAACAGGCCAAAAGTTTTAAAAAAAATTCACCTTATCACTTTCAGTGGGATTTATCTCCTATAATTTTAGGTATGTAAAAGTTAGGTATCTCATTTAAGTTAAGTTATCTAGGTGTCCTCTCTAACCAGTATTAAAAGCAGCCTCCTCCAGGAGGTAATTTATCCTGGCTTAAAATGTTTTAGGCTTGTGGGATAAACTGTCAACTGAAGGTGCCTCTTTTTGTCTTTTCCTGTCTTAGAGAGGAGAGGGTTGATAAAGCCTATTCTAGATATGTAACTTTTAGCAAGACAAATCTAGATCTTGCTTTGTCTGATAAAGTTGCTGATAAAGTCCCAAACACAAGAAAGTGCATTTTGTCCTTGTTTTGCTGTAGCCCCATGAGATGATTTTTAGGGGAAAAAAACGTAGTTCTATCTCCTAGTTAAATTAAAGCTCATACTATTGACACTATTCATTCAGAGCAAACAAGAAAAATATCTGTGAATCCTTATTTTACATTTGGAGCTTTGGGAGACAGCAGCAGTGACAGGGAACTGCATGGAACAAAATGTGTGCTGATGCACCAGAAAGTTCAGTGCACTAGTCTTGTATCATAGCAACTGCAGCAAGCATTACCTTTCTTTGGTGAAAGGTAGAAAATCACATTAGTAAGCCAGCTCAGTGAAAAGATAAACATATTTCAGAGGGCAAGAGTTTATTACAGTGCTGCACTTTCCACCACTGAGTACAATGACTACAAATAAATATGTCTTCTGCTACATTTCCAGGTGATAAACACATGAATGGTTTAATGATGAAATTATAATGTCATACATAATAGGCTGTCCACATTCATCTAAGAACCATCTCTGAAGCACTAGTCATTGAGCCTTTCTGTGGTTTTTCACTTTCTAATGTGATGCATAATTTCACTGATGATAAAAAGCCATTAATAAAATGCTGTGTACCACATGGGAATATACCTTTAGAATGGTGTTAAGACTGAGAACCTTAAGGATGGATAAAAACATAAATAATATAAATGTGATTAAGTTGTAGAACAGGTAGTATTACCTAATTAAAAGCTGCTCTTCAAAAAAGAAAAAAAAAATCTTAAACCAAATTCAAAATTATCTATATTAGATACTTCCAGAAGGAATATGAGCTTTTAATGTATGACATTCATGCCAAATAATATCTGACCATCAGTTTTCTGAGTCTCTCTAAGACCCTGGGCATATAATTTCATTGTCTTTTCCTATGTCCCTTCGTTATGATGCTCTATTTTAATTTTTCATACTTCGTTTTGTGCTCCTTTTTCTCTGTTAGAGAATTTGCATTTTCTAAATTCTGGAATAGTTCAGCTGATTCACAAAATATAACCATGCTCTCTACAGCCGAAGTTTTCAGGCAAATATTACTGTGATCATGTTTTCTTTTATGGCTTCTCTGTGGTGTTTCACACTCATCACACCTCACTCACCAGTGGATTATTAGTGGGTTTGGGGAACACTCATGGCCATCTTGTAAGCTGTACAGAAGATCATTCTGACACCTCTACTACTGACCTTTCAGAGTCATCACTGTATTTACCTGGATTTTTTTCCTCTTATGGTAAATGCTTGACGTGTTTTATAAATTTGGGGGCTTTCATACACCAAAATTTCTGACAATATTCAGTATGCCTACAAAAACCAGGAATATATGAACCTGCTTTCTTTCTGGCATATTCTAAGGACTGTTACAAAAAATGATGCCTACTTGACACAATGTTTTATACCAGCCTTTTGAAAAGACATGGTAAAAACCAAAAACTCCAACAGAACAGACTATAGCAGCTAACCCTTTGGCAATGAAGACTTTTGTTTTTATGTATTTTAATGTATTATCCAGAGTTGTTTTAACTTGCTCATGCAGCTAAATTTTTGTATTTCAGTATTTACTGTTTCTACTTTTACAGACCTCTTTCCCCAAATCTAGATAGTAGAGCTGCTTTCAGGCAAGAAAGTATGTTTTTGATAATGAAAATGCCTTGTTTATAATTTGGAAAAAATTCTTGATGATTCATATTAATGTATCATTTAAACTAGCAAACTCACGACAAAAATATCTGATTAAATTATTGTGCATCATTTTGAGACTGAAAACTCATTTGTGGGAGTCCGCAAACTCTAATTTTAGTTCTTGTTCCTCCTACCTTTCATCAAAACAATATTCATTTATATTTTAATATACTGGCTGAGATTCACCTTTCATTTTTATTTGATTTTTCATTTACTTTTCTCTTTTTCACACATTCTACAGAGTCTATAACAAGTCAGGTTAGCACTGCTGCTCATTAATGCATTACACCACATTGCTGTTAAAAACCACATTTTAACTACTTAAAATGTTGACAGAATTTGCTTTGTTTTTCATGGTGTCAGACTCAGGCTGATTTCTTTAAAAGAAAATGTCAGCAAATGGTGTTCACCTATTTCAGAGACTGAAGCTAAGAGAAAAGTGCATTATTTTGACAAGTTCTGGAAACTTTTTCTTTGACAAACCCCTGGATCCCAAGAGGATCTCGAGAAGAAGCTTGATATTCAGCAAGATATTCAGCAAGACAATCTTCTCATTAAGGATATAAATTTTGCTATTTCTAAGAGAAATCTTCTTAAATCTGGATAATTCATGTCTTCAAAATCACTGCTTGCATGTACCTGACAGATTTTTATTTTCACCAGCTCAGCTCATTCTGCTTTGTCTGGGTTCAAATCAGCAAACAGAGAACAGGCAAACAGCCCAGCAGTCACTGCTCTCATTGTGAATGCATATAACACCACAGTGTTTGATAACACAACCATGTATTTTTTTTCTAGAAATGCTTAATTAATTTAATGCTTGTCAGAGGTCAGCTTTAGGGATGAATCTGAATTTTGCATTAAGAAAAGATGCCTTCTGTCTTCATTCAAAGTTGACAGTTCTCTAACAAAAGGGACTATATGAAGCATGATTGAAGCCTCTGGTGTACCAAACTCCCTGAAATCTGCAAGGTGACTGCTTCAACCAACATTTAAAAAAAATTGGACACCAATAAAGAGCTTCTAATTTACTTTAGTGGTTTGCATTCGACTTGCAAAGATGTAATGCATGGAAATATGTGCTTTGAACCTACATTTTGCTGCAGGGATACCTTAAAATTTATGTTACTATCAACTCAAATTGCATGTCAAAACCCAGCACCTCTTTTTTGGCCTTATTATTGCTGTACCTCAGCTTTACATCTGTAAAACAGAGACAAATATATGCACAAATGGTTAAAATGTTGGCCACTGTGTTACAGCTTTCATCCAAAAACATACCTCATGCCCTCTGACTTTGCCCAGACTCTTTGCAGTAACTTTGTCAGTATACTTTCTGCTTAGATGTACTAGCTATGCCAATGAGATAATTTTGCACTAGCTAAAGGTCATCCCCTAATTCTAGCTTGCATCTTTCAAATCTGAACAATTCTTGCCTGTTTTGATGCAAGACATTGTCACTAATTGGCAAAGGTGCCTATGAATATTGCACACATCCCAGTTCTTCACAAATTGCTCCAATTGCTTCAAGCAATGTTTCAACTCCTTGACCATATCAAATACTCCATAAAGCTGAGAAATCCACAGCTTGCTATCCACACAGTTGGCTAGTCTCCACTATCACTCTTTGTCTCACTTTCAGTAGTGTGTGCTTGTACTGAAAAGATCTCCCCATAATAATCCCCTCATTGACCTCCCTACCACATATTGTTCTGGAAATAGCAAGGTGTCTGAAGGCAACACATGATGCTTAACATCAGTATGTAGAGCTTAACAAAGATTACAAATACATTCCAACAAGTATCCTCAAATGGAAAGATAAATTGCACTCAGCTGTGCACGAAACGTTTTCATTTGCTTTCCTCAAGTACCTGGGTTTTTTTTTTAGTTCACACACTGAAATATATGAACCAAATGAGGAATATTTTATACAAAATAATACATTATTTCATACATCAGGCAGGCAAGCAATAGAGCTTTAGGGCAAAGATGCAATTTGACTTTAGCCTACATAATGAGCACCTGCAGATAATATGCAACACATTTTTCTAGATTTTTGCATAATGTCTGAAAATAAAAATGTAGTGGATTAGGAGAGCAATGAATTATGAAGGTATGTGATGAGAGGAAGTGGTATCAACAATCAGTTCCATGGATACCTAAAATATTCTCCTTCCAAAGTACTTGTTTCAGAAAATCAAAGCAGTCTAGTTGCAGACAAGTCATGACAGAGCACTTAGACATGATCACTGTTTCACCCACCCTTCCTGTTTCTACTTTCAGCATTTTCCTACAAGCCCTTAAACTTGCCAGCTTATTGAAGTTCATCATACTGTTAAGCTGGGTCGGTGTCTGGAATTTGTTTCAATATTGGCATCCTTCATGAATTTCTGAGACCACATCCAGCCAAAGTGCCTAAATATGCAAATAAAGAAGCTTTTCTCAAGTAGATCATCAGGCACAGCAAGGCTCCAATCAATGTGCTATCATGAACGCCAGAAAATTATGCTCCCTTCAATGTATCCAGTCCTTGCACAATTTGACAAGTTTTCTTTGACATTGTTTTCTTTGGTTTGTTACCCATTTTTGCAAGCAGAAGCTGGAAGTACAGCTTTCAAACATACAGCTCTAGAAAACAAAACCAAAATCTTTCCTCTTAAAGAATACATTTAATCAGAATAACTGTTCTCTCTGGGGCAGTTTGTAGCTGAATGAAAAGTAGCACTGTATTTGTCACATGTTTTGTACTGTACATGAAGAGCGTTAGACCACAGCAGCAGACACACATACTTGATTAGGAATGAGAAACCCTTAGACACATTTTTGCTAATGCCAATGGAACTCACATACCCCCAGGGACTTTTGTATGGTTTGTAATTCAAGGAATCTGAACACATTTAGCCAAACATCCTTTACTTGCTTTTATAGCAACTTTGGGCTTTCAAATTGTGAAGCCCTTTTAAATGCTTCTAAATCCTTCATTGCCATGGCAGGTACATGTAGGGTAGTGCTCAAGTGAATTTCTCCTGCTGGGAGGAATGGCCTTAGAGAAGAAATAAGGCAACTGAGATCATGACACAAGAGTAACACTCAGAGCTAAACCAAAACTTGACTTCTGAATGTTTGAGGATCTACTAATCCATACTAAGAGCAGACCAATGGTGAGCAGTGAGGTGTTACCCCTTTCTTTGCCTGCACACAGCTCATTGCTTTATGTCAATGAACCCATAGAGGATGCAGGTCTCCCTGTCCCTTTCTTAGAGCCTCTGGATATCACTACACAACTTTTCATAGAAACTGTAGAGATATGAGAAACACCAGGAATTTCTTTGATTAGTATAGCACACTTCCATGTTTGCCAAATAAGATGCTAGTACAGTAGTCTACTGCAGTGGATAGGACTTGGACATCCTCAGTTACACTGGATACTTATTTAAATTACAGTGTTCTAAAAATACAAAATCCCTAGATTTAGGTGCCTGTTAGGTGAACAGCTACCTGGGGTGTAAGACAATTGGTGCCAGAGATGTGCAAGGCATCTACATTAAATGTGAGTTAGGAAATAAAAGGTTGGCACTTAATCCCATAGCTAGTCAATAAAGGCAGGTACATGCAAAGGGTAAGCAGGAAAGACTGGAGAGATAACAGCAAAGTAAAGGACTTAAACTATATGACCACAGTAGAAAGTCTGAACTTAGTACACCTTTACTTTACTCATACAAGTTAAGCCCTGCAAGTGGAAGATAATGTTTAAGCTACGTCTACACACATAAAATCCTTAAAACAGGGAAAAAGATTCAAAAATCAGCCTCCACAACACACTCCATGCAGGTGGTCATTGCTTCTCTACAGCACACCAGTGAAGTAAATATTAACATGCATTCTGAGCTGCTGCCATGAACTCTTCTCTGACACCCATATTTCAGGTCATGTTTCAGGAGAGTAAGGCAGGATACAGCTGAATATAAAGATTTTATAGCTACTTCCATAATTGACTTTTGAGAACAGAAATGTCATACTAGCTCATTAAGAGAAAAAGATAAGAAAATAATTGGACAGTTTTACTTAAAGCAACTTCTCACTAACATGCCAATATATCAGCTGGCAAAATTTCTCCTTCAAAGTTCAATTCAACATGAATTAATCCTTTTTAAATCTTCTTCTGTGATCTCAGCTGCTCATTATTCATGGAACAGCTACAATGACCCTTCACAGACAGATTCAAGAGGGCACAGAGTTTGTAAAATCAATACTTTCCTTCATTCCAAAGACTGTGAGAGCCAAAGCCCAGGCCCTGAATCAACCTAGAAACTTACAGAAGCCATAAATTTCCCTATAGCTATTCTATGCTCATAGCTAAATGAAAACATAGCCAGATGGACTCATACTTCACTGCTTTTTCTTCAGCAAGTGTAATGCATCACCTGTCATACTGAAACAAGGCGACTGCTGAAGCCTTAATCCTAAGTTACTTTGAGGTCTTTAAGGTAGAAAATCATCCCATGTACATTTCAAAATGGATGCACTCAGCATAAGGAAAGGAAAGGAAAATTTTTTAGAGTTAAAAAGAATAGGAATGCATTTATGCATCTGCTTTAATGCAGTATCACTTTGAAAGGATTTTTTTTTCAGGTTAGAAATTTATTTTATAAGAAGATCCAATTAGAAAATTATATCCTGCTACAGAAAATACAGCTAGCCCAAGAGAACAATTAAAGAAAAATGCATTTTTGCAAGGTCAGTTAATTTGCACATTCTTCCAAGCATTTCATAAGTGCCTTAAGAAATAATTTGGTTTTAGACCCAGCTGGGAAAAAAAAAAATGAACTAGTGGAAGATTTACATTCCTTGAGATAATTATACACACCTTGCAAAACCTGCATATCCACACCACAGGATCTGAGTAAGTCTTTGCCAGAACCCCTTCTGGTTTCCACTTATTTCTGAATACAACACTTAATCTGACATGATAGGGACAGCAGAAAGTCATCACCTAGCTCTAAATTCCTAATAGAACATATAAACAATTAGAAGAAGGAATTTTGTAAAATGAAATTTAGGCAAGTGAATAAAAAGAATAAATATCCATCTAGGAAGATACTTTCTTTCTGGAATGTACAGGGTTATTTTATTTTTTTTGACATGAGGCACATAACAGCATCCATTTTTAATTATATTTTGAACAATCTTTGGAAAATAGTAATATATGGGCTGAAGCAAGATGTGAGAAAGTAATTCCATCAAGAGCTGTTGACAATATCATAACAAAAAAAGGGAGAAAATCTTTTGATGGAATTATCTTTCCGCTGCTGTTTGTTAAGTTTTCTACACAGTGGATGCAGGAGATGCTTACATTTTTCAAATGCAGAGTCAAGCAAGTTAATTAACATTAGCTGAATGAACATAAATAAACAAAATACAAACTGCCAATGCAGTTCTTCAGAAGTTGATAAGCAATATAAAGCCCTATTACTTCTTGCTACCTCATCACTTTATGAAGTAAAAGTCTCATTCTTCACTTTGTATATGGCCAATTCCCATCCCCAAAACTGAAAAGATAAACAAGATGCCCAAACATAAAGTATCTCATGGTATCTGCATTTATAGTCAAAGAAAAATCATACCTAAACCATCTCCTTAAACACCATGAGATAAGCAGAATTTGCCATTCACCTTTGCAAACTGTCAATCAACTGCTTCAGATGGGAGAGAAGCATTGAAATATCAAACCTCTTCACTCAACCTTGTCTCTGCAGCATATTAAAAAACCAAACAGATCCTCCTGTTGTTGACAATTGTTCAGAGGAAAGCTATTCCCAGTAATTATTTGCCCAATGTCAAAGTCCTGGTTTACTGATAACCTCCTCTGCTGTGTACAGTCTCTCACGCTTAAGCATCTTTGTTCCTGGAACTACCTGCCTTGTTTTTGCTTATGAGCAGAAGCAGGGATTTATTTTTCCTGTCTGCACCTGATTAAACTCAATCTGAAAAAAAACCAGTGTACATAACTATGTTAGCAGAATGATAAGTAAATCTGTCTTCATTCTGGTCATGACACTCATCCTATAAATCTCCATGATCTAGCAAGTCTTAAATCCAGCAGTTTTATACAGCTTTGCTGCTGCAGTACAGCCAAATTTGGAGTGGTTTTGGCTTGTGACAAATATTTGTTACCCCACACTGTCTTTTGCTTAGAATGGGAAGATGTGACAGACTAAGAGACTAAACCAAAATTTGAGACTAAACCAGAATATTTTTATTTTATTTTTAAGTTCACTGGGATTTTTAAAATCATCCTTTACAAGTGTAGGCTGACAGAAACAACATAGAGTTGAACCCCTCCAATCCCTGTCACCTCATTGCAGCACTCCCTAATAACCTTCTTAAGCATGACATGGTCCCAGAGCTGGCAGCTTTGCGCTGCCATCCAAGTAGAGCATTCTGGCTGCAGGATGCATCCCTGAACACGTGAGAACTGCTGGAAAAACAGTCCCTCTGAAAGTGTAAAGTGAGTTCACTCCGGGGGGGGGCAGTGGGCTTCCTCACAGTCTCCTGCAAAGTATTTTCTCCCTGCAGGTCTCAAGAGGAGGTGCTGGTTTGTCCAGTTTAGCAAGAAGTTGTGACAATGGGAAAAGGTGCTAGTTCAAGGCCTAAAGAACTTAATAAAAACCTTCCCCCTTGAACCTCTTTGAGAGTTTGATCCACCCAAATATTTTCAGATAACATGGTAAGCCTATTTCCTGAACCCTAATAGGATTACTTGCTTGCAGTCAGCATCATGACAAAACCCTGTCCGGCAAAGGGCAAGTTAAGCAGAACACAAGGGTCCTTCTTTTCTTGGTTTTGTTTGCCAGGATTGTATCTCATATCTCTTGCTTCTTTCCCAAATTTTGCTGAGTAATGACCCAGGCTACAGTTTTAGCAGGAAGTGGGAAGGGATTTCCTTCTGCATCTGCATGACCTGATTTTCAGCATCAGTAAGGAATAAAGGTCTCAGTGGTCATGCTCCCTGTGCATCTGGCCTTCAGGGTCTTGCTCATCCCTACTGCCTGAACAAAACTACTGGCTTATTTTGACAAAATTTTGTAAAAAACATGAAGGTCAAAAAATTATATTTTTTAACTCTCAAATGAATACACAGCCACATGACGACAGAGGCAAAGCAGATGTATTTCTGAGAGGAAACATGCAATATGAATTAAGTGCATCAGACATTTATTATTCTATACATAAAATCATTATAAATTAGCAAAACTAAAATCTTAATGCAGTTCAGGTGTATTTTTAGTCTCTTCTTAATAAACACGTTCACAGTACATTTTTATTCAGGTTTGAGATTTGGATATTTTTCAAGACCCTCTAGCCTTTTCACCCACAAAGGCCAGGGTGCCAAGCTTAGAAAACACAGATTTCAGGACCTGATTTATTTACAGAGGTTTAGCCATCCAAGTATTTATTTGACATTTGATATTTTTTCAGTATCTAAAATGTTCAAGATTTTCTTGCTCTGTGTTAAAGGACTATCTTGGAATTTATCTTATGGACACTGCTTAGTTTAAGATAAATTCTATTTGAAGTGTTTAATGTTATCTTTAATCCTGACTTGTGCCAGGCTTTTGCAGCAAATCTGAATGCTATTAATTTGCGCCTCACGTTACATGACTACTTTTCACGTGGCTGTTAAGCAGTCATTGACAGTGATAGTAATTTAATTGTGCTCAGAGATCACAGCTGTCATTGACTCTATCATCAGACATTTTCAAACATCTTTCTTATTCCATATGCCAGTGGAACCCAATCCTTGTTGGTCTCATAATCTCTTAAAAAGTCCCTCTGCCATGTGTTTATGGTCTTGCCAATGAGGGTTGGAGCTCACTTATGGAACTGTTACTTTAGGTTTCAACCTAATCCTTATCCAATTTTTAAGAGTCTGGAGAAGGCAGGGATTTAGCAGTAAGTTATAGGCCAGATAAACTGCTTAGGTTTCTGGACTATGAAAGAGTAAACTATCATGGAGCTGTGGGGATATAAAGATAGGTGGAAATTCTTAAATAAAATATAGTTGACAGTACACTATTTTTTAATAGGAAATGAAACCTCTTGCAAAACTAAAAAAAATAATTATTTTCTCAAAAAAACAGAATAGCTTAGGAATTAATTTTTAAATTTCAGCCTATCTATATTTAGTCATACTGCAATCAGAAATAATTTTCTTTATTTTTTATGCACTGAGGAAACAGGTGAAAAAGGACACTATATATGTTCTTGTTGTATCTTAGCTTTCAGATGATTCAATTTACTTCATTTGATATTTCAAATCATTGTGGAAATGATTAAACATTGAATAAAACTACCTTTTATTAAATTTAAGCATCTTCAATGAAATATTATAACATTTATTAGTCATATGAAAAATGTATATAATAAAATAATAAACGATAACATACAATGGAACCCAGATATTTCAAATATAGTTTCTTTTTTCCTAAATGAAACATATTTGAATTTCTTTTGTAACAAACTAAAAAAGAACAACAAAAAAACCCTCAAAATTGAATGTAAAATCAGAGCCAAAATATGAAAAATTCCTTTAAAAAGAAATTACATATTTTGATAAAATCTCTACAGATACACAACCAAGAAGCAATAACCAATTTCTATGCATACTAAACATTTTGGTATTCCTAGTGCAGCGACAGATACTTCATGGAGGCATTGCTACCTTCTGTTTTGTAGACAATTTTCTTCAAAAAATGAAGAACCTAAACCCTTCAGAAAGTTGCAGTCCTTCTTCTGGATAACAGAATAATTTCCTTGTCTATTTTTAGCTCGAATTTTGGAGAAACAGCACATTACAAGAACTCCTATCAGCTGAAAAGGTGGCTGCACTAATATATCTCACCATGAGCCCTCCCTTTCCCAGGGATGAAAGTACTGAGATTACTATTATTGCCAGATTGACTGAAAGAGAATAATGGTGCTCATGGATTCAAGACACTTTTGACTCAGCTTTTAGGTGTGGTGTGAATGGCAGGTTTTAAAAAGGGGACACATTTCTGCCTGTAAACATTTTCAGCAGCAGAAAAATAATGCCTGATCTCCTTTTAGACACATAAATAACTGTCCGAGTGGATTTACTCCCCTAACATATCAAAATCTATCAAAAATTTAAGGAATTCAGTTCTGGCTGGTTCTTATGGAATCTGGAAGTTTGGGATATGCACTGAGGTCAACACCAAGGGGCAGAAAAAATAATTTTGTGATAGGACCAAAGAAGTTGTGAATAACAGAGACGAAAGTCCTCTGGTGGGTCCTCCCCAGCCCTCCACGGCCATGCACATGTGCTTCAGGAATGGTAGCAGCACACACAGACCCTAGGGGAGGAGATTTTGGCACTTGATGGACCTTTACTGTCTGCCAAGGCATATGTGCTCTGTCAGTCCCACAGTATCCTGCTGGTCACCAGGGGCAGGATCTCTCCAGGCAGCTCACTTCGCTGCATTGGATACCTCATCTCAGAGCCAGTCTAAATGTCCCTCCAAAATGATGATGATTCCATTGGGCTTGCAAGCAAGACACATTTTAAATGCAAATTATCCTTGCAGCTGTGTGAATTTTTAATTAACTTTAGTAATATAAAAAGAAAGTTCAGTATTTAGTATTACCACCCAAAAGACCCCAACCCCAGGCGAGCTGTGAAAGTGAGGAATTGGATCTAAAATAATTGGAAAAAGAAAGAATGCATGCTCACTGTTCTTTCAGTTCCTTTTTTTCTACACAAAAAAACCCCCAAAAACCCAAAAAAACCATAAAGGATAGGCATGAAGCCTGTAGTTCTGCTGGAAAGAGAACAGAAAGGATTAGAATCCTCTTTACCACCTGCTAGGAGAACTGAGAATTAAAAATTTCATCTGCAATGTTGCAGAAAGAATTAGGATGCAAGAAAGGCAACAAAAGACCAGACAGCAAGATATTGTGGAAATATGATGGATTGCAGCAGAGAGGGACACCAAGCTCAAATCCTGCATGAAAAAAAAAAGGGTGAATGTCACCTACAAAGGTCAGAGCTCTAGACATTAGCAGGGAGTGGAGTTTGGAGAATTGAATTGCTGCATTGTCTCAACCCTAGACAGATACAGCCAGACAAAGGGCACTACAGACAGCAGCACAGGGCCTGCAGCAAAAACCCTCCCATGCAATTCCAGCAGAGAAAGTAAGTTGTCTTTACATTAGTCAATTACTTTGTTTACTTACTTTTCACCTGAAATTGCCCTGTTCTCTCCCATTTAACCTAAAATTCAGATAATTTTTGCTCTCTGACAGACCACATAAAATTATCAGAAGCAGTGGAAATTAAAGGGCAGAGGGTATTGCAGTAGTGAGAGCAGGTTATGGCAGGCTAAAAACTCTACTGCAAACTCACCTATTAAAATCCCCAGCACATACAATATGTACTACTACTGATATGATAGCTCTTCTACAAATAATCAATACTTATAACATCTAGCTTTCTTCCATATAAAAAGTCTCCATTTCCATATGTAACCCCCCCAAAATTTCATTTTCCAGGAAAGATACAGAATTGCTGGCATAAATACAAAACAAAAAACATCCTAAAAGGGTTTTGAAGAACTAAAATTTGAGTAACAGGGTACCTATCTTATACTGGGTAACAATTAAGACTATTGTGCTAAAATGTATCAGATAGGACCAACTATGAGAAAAGCAACATTTATTTCAGTATTAAATTTCTAGAAAAATAAACTATGACTACCATTTTCTTTTGCAGTAGAGCAGAAGAAAATCCTGCAAAAAACACAACTCCCTTTTCTTGACTATATTGCTTCAGTTGCTGCAGGCAAAGGGGCAGCAGTATCACAATGACTCTGGCCATTCTTCACTTGCCTTGCTATTTTTTGTGTCTTTTTCCAAAGGAGGAGAAGGCCAGAGAGAACAGTCAGAGGACCTCTGACCTTAACTTTTTGCTAACTGATTCCCTTACCAGAGATGGTTGCTCTCTTGTCCTTCATTCAAATCTCTGATTTTCAATTGGCACTTTTAGCACTGCCATTGCATCTAAGGGAAACCCATGTGTAATTCATGTCTTATTCAAGTAATACCATTCTAAAACTCCGATTGCAAGACACTTAAATACAGATTATTGTTTTAAGTGTGATAGGTAAATGGGTTAAAGATTCACTTTAATAACAATATGAAAACTGGATGTTGGAGACAATATACACACACTGTTCAAAAGCCAAGTGGCCATAGGGTACTCTGTATTCAGCAGCAAAGCTCTGGCCTTCTCCTCCCTTGGTATCACTTCTCTTTCCCTGCTGAGGCACCTGATACATGTACTGGCTTAAGTACACACTTGCTTTTGGCCTCAGACTCATTCTACAGAAATCTAGGCATCAAGCCAAAATGTCACTGTAATTAATGCTGGTGATGAGTAAAAATGAGAGTGCCAAATCAAAGTTCAAGTTGGAAGCCAGTTCCAGTCGTCTGCAAACAGACTTGTCCAGGTCTTGGCTGGTGCTCCCACATAAAGCAAAGAGAATCTGGTTGCTCCAGATAATTACAGAAAACATCACAGGATTACTTCCTGTGACAAGCAAGAAGACTCCTTTGGATTTTCATTCATTTATTCAAGTTTTTCTCTGAAAAATTGTAAATTTACTCATTCTTCCTCTTATTAAAATATGGGTATGAGTCAGGCATGGTCTGCCTGCAACACAGCTAAGCCTAGGAGCCTCTCAAGATTAACAAGGCACTCAGCCTCTACTTTTTCTGCTGTTACTCTGCTATTAAAAACATTTGGCAGAGTTGAACATGGCAAGCTGCTGGTTCAGGCCTCTGGTCATTCTCAAATCTGTCAAATGTGATGGCTTACACTTGGGAATGCTGGAGTGTGCATCCTTGGAAAACAAACAAGCTATTAAGGGCTCTCCTGTTGATTGTGCAGCATGTGAGTCCATCTCATTATATCTTTATTCTTTTCCACTATCAAAACAGTCTGTCAGTAGAAGTCAAGATATTTATTTGTTAGCAAAAACAATTCTGACATCTAATAATACTTCATTCTTTGTTTATTTGCCTTTTGTCTTATCAAATTCTCAGTTTAGGATTTTCTAACAATTTTTTGGCTTTTGGTTTGCTTGTTTTTTACGGCATAAAAACTTTTACAAGAGTTTATCTGAAGGAAATTTGCACTATTTTATTTATAGTTCAATTTCTGAAAGTAATTCATTTTAAAACCCCTTACTTAAGACACTCATAAAAGCAGAACTCTCTTGGGGAAGAAATGAAACAAACTGAGAGATAAAACAATTTGACAAATTTTTAAAACACCTACTGAAAACAATGAAATGTATTTCATAAAGTAGAGCACAAATAAAACCTGATCCTACCAAGCCTTTTCAAAGGAATTAGAAATTCATAAGGATAATGCAAATATACATTTTTAATATTAGAGTAAAAATAATAGCCCTTTGTGTTCTAAGGTATAAATGATCCCTAATATCCTTCCCCTAGGATTGGCATTTTCCTAAGACTTTCCTTAGAGATGGAGATTGCCTTTGTTATTAAACCTGTAACGTAAAGGATTTTCAGTGCTTACTACTGAGTGATTCAAAATACAAGTTTCTTGATATTATGTAACATCATTTTTCTTTATGACATGTAGGACTTAGGTAGAGATCAAAATTCCCAACCACAGATGTGTAAAACTGTGGCACTTCAGCATTTAAGGACACCACCAAACAGCCTGGTTTCCCCAGCTACTGCACACCCTTCACTCTGTTGACAGACAATCTGCCTAAAATTATGGCAAATAATGCATCTGAGCAGGGAAAACAGCAAGGTTTCCTATTACTTCTTTGTTTCTATCTATTGCTACCAAATATGAGACAGATTAATTTGCCACTTTAAATTATCTGAATTAATTTCTTAGCCTCTTTTCTCTTTTTACTTCTAGAGTTTGAAGGGGGAGGAGTTGGTTTACTCCTGAGTACTAAGCATTCATCTTTTATACACTGATGCTTTTTGTTTCTCTGAAATAACTTCACAAATACTCAAGAAAATTTAATGAGAAATGCTAAAATGCCCTGTTTAATGCTGCCTGAAAAGATTCTTCCATTTGAAAGTTAATAATTTCTGAGTCAGGTTTTGAATGCATGGTATGTCAAACTTGACAGCTTTCCCAAAGAAAGGTTGTGTTTGATGATTATTTTAGGGAGTAAGGTCTGATGAATATTCATGTTCCAAAACTAAATTCACTGGCTTAAAGATCTCCAGACTAGCCATTTGGTTTCCTGTGTCTTATTAAGGTGTCCTAGGTGCTTCTTGCTGGGTGACAACTGACAAGCAGAAACACTAAATTGCATTTTCAAGACCTCGGTCTCCTTTCTGAAATCTCATTAAAATCAGTGCAAGTTTGTGACACGTTTTAACACTTTTAACATGTTACTTTCCACACTGCAGTTTACTTTTTGGGACTGGGAAGGAACATCTACTGTGATTTGCAACTGCTCCCCTAAAAATAAGAAAGTTAACCTTTACATTGTAAGATACTGCAGTATAACTGGAGGATACAGGGTCAGTAAAAACCCTCAAAATCTGAACATTCGGAATGACTGACGAGAGAGCATATATCATGCAGCTGGTGTAAGGAAAAAATTCTCCGCCTCTCAGATGGAGAAATCCAGTACTAAAAAAATTAGTCCTCTTAAATGAGACCAGACCATCAGTTCAACAAATTCAGATATCAACCTTCATCTCACTGCAGCTTGGTACCATTAAAGGCAAATCAAAAGCTGGTAATCACTGCTTATTTCTTATAATTCAGGCATCATTTTGAAAACTGCCACTTTCTCATGCACTGCTGTTTATGTATCATATTCTTACTGGATATGTAGGCTTCAATGTACAGCCTAGTAAGTTCCCAACATGCAGCACTGTGAAAGATAAGCCTTTGAAATGGTGTGACATTTCAGGGTGAACAGCTGAGCCATCGTTTCTAGCAAGCCATATTTCATAGCCAAGATTACCTTGTGCAACTGAGAAATTGTCTCCTAAGGCCATGACATTCTACACAGTTCTATGAATCTGTCCAGAACCTACATCCCAACAACTAATCATGTAAAGTCCTAAGTAATGAGATCTTCAGTTACTCCCTTACTGAAAGTGGGACACAGACATTATTAGGATTGAGCGTGAATTCTCAGTGAGACATAGATGAGAGCAGAATACTGTATGCAACTTCAAAAATAAATTATAACCCAAGAGGAGCTTTCCATAGCTTAAAAATCTCTGCCAGTAGAAAAAGGTCTTTTATTTCCCCTTGCTCACCCAGCAATGGCTCAATATGTCCTATTTGGAAATGACACAAACAAATAATATTGGGAGGAGAGAGAAGGAAGAACAGCTGACAGTCCCATTGACATGATGACTGCCTGGCAGTGAAGATTAGAAGCAGTGTTGATAGGCAAAAGCAAAGATAAGCAGGAGAGAACAACCAAATCCTACTCATTCCTGCCAATGACTAATTTACCCAACCCCAAAGCTCTCTTTGTAGGCCAGTTGTGACTTCACCTCCCCCAGTGACAACCCTCCTTTGTGTACTGCTGTGGTGACCTTTTCCTGCAGGGCTCAGCAGCACTAATCCACCCTGTCAGCCATCCCAGGAGCCTCTTCTATCTTTAACCTTTGTACAAAAACCTTACATATCGTGGTAAGCAGAATTAGTAGCTGCTGCGAGAATCAAATCATTAAAGCCAAATGAGTTCATCGACATTGTTGTCACTACAATGAACAACCTAATCTCAACTGCTGTAAAAAAATATTGATTAAAAGAAAAGATTTTAAAGAAGTAGCTGCAGTTATTTTCAAGAAATTGCCTGCAGGAAAAGGGAACCTGGAAACCACATTCTGGAAAATTTATCTTATTTTGATCTTGGTTGAATTATTTTACCTAACTTCAGTCTCACTATTTTCTAATCAGTTCACTGTGAATTGCTCCAATTTAATTTGATATTCAGATATTTGATGGATGAGAACTTCTTTAACCATTTTTCTGCTACTATAAAGAATTTTTTCATTATTCTACTAATATTTCCATTAACTTAGTGATATATTAACAGAGCAATGAATATTAAAAACGTCTCCAGTGAGAACAATCACTGTGAAATACCATAACTCTTCTGTTTCTTTGTGGTTTATGTGCCAAAAAGAGTTTTGAAATTGCTAAATCTCATTTTGGTTTACCATTTTTTCTAGCAAACTGTTTATTACAACCTGCTCTAGGGTTAGCATTTAATAGGCAGACCACCTACAGTGTGCACACATTTCTGTAACACCACCAAGTGAGTCAGGAGACTCCTCTCCTTGATTAGATAATGAGCTTATTTTGAGTTCTCATGTACCAAGTCTGGGAGGCTTCCATTATTTTCTAGCAGAAATCAACCATCAGTGATAGGTGGTATTGAACGCTTCATAAAATAGCTCTTTCCCAAAATCTAAAGCAAATACAAGGGAGTAGCATTACAGAAAGCAGAAATATGCTTGGCATTTTCTTTTTCATCACATTGCGGCTGTTTGTCAAATATAGCAGGCTTTCTTCACATGTGAGGATTATGTAAATAATATACACTTGAATTTACTGCACAAAGCATCAGGATTACTAAGCAATGACTTCTTGATTCCTTGTAGGTTGTATTCCCATTGTGTGGTTCTGCTTTATTTCCTCAAATTAACTAATACCAACTTCCTGCATTTGAGAATTCACTGAGCATAATTTTAAAGTGTTTCCCTGCTTTTCCTTTCAAAATGCTAGGATTCTTTTTGTCCAGACACATCAGATTACGAAGTAATGAAGGAACATTTCTCTCTGTCATTGTTAGCAAGTGCTAATTGTACCTTTATAATAAACCACTGCCTTGCAGAAAATCAATAAATACTTTATCAAAATGGACATAAACATTACTATCTGAAAGAAGCCTCTTTTCTAATGCACTATTAGTAAGATTATGAAATCTACTACTTTTTTTATTCCATCGTGATCATTATATTATTGACTGCTGGCTCTAATATTATTTTGCTTTGCTTTTTTGCCTTTTATGCTCTGACTTCTTTTCTGATAGCACGCTCACAGATATTCCTTTCAATTTCTTGCCCTCTAGTATTTACTGCTGATTTTTATTTTAGTATTTTATGTTACTGCATTTGAGAAAACCTATATAATACCCCAGCCCAGTGAGAAGAGTCAATTTAATGAGATGCTCTGGGCATAACAAAATCTTTACGATAGGAAATAGAATATTCAAGTGAGAGCAGCCAAATATAATTATTTAGCAACAGTGCTGAATTAGACTACACGGTGAAACAAAGGGCCTTTCCAATCCAAATCTCTAATTTCACAGCCCTACTATCTCAGTACAAAATACCCTCAATTTATCTTTTCATGAATTATTCCATCTATTTTAGGCATGCCATTTTAAGGAAGAACTCTGCTGAAAAGGAACAACGCCCTGCATGACTGAATCATTAAGGAATAATATTAGGCTATGTTTTTGACTGTATTTGAATAATGGCTGTAAAACTAACTTTGTAGGGGTGGTTTCAGATGATCTTTACTAATGGTTGCCATAAGATGTATTATGGTATCCTCTAGAAATAATACTAAAATGTTTTAGTTTAATATGTTCCCTGCACACTGGAGTAACACGCAACTAAAATCTTTGCCCCAGAATATTTGTAATTTCCATAGAGAAGATGAGAAAACAGCCAGCATAAGTACAGAAGCATCAGTGGTGACCACATGCAAAAACTGAGCAAAGAAGCAGATGAAGAAGCCAGACAGAAGTTGTTTGCATAATCAATAAAATGAGAAGTAAGGGTGTAAAGAGCAGATCTATCACAGTTAATAAAAAGAGTATGTTCTTAACTGCAGAAAAAAAGCCCACGTAATGTATGGATACTTTTGAGGAAAAATGGGTATATGACTTTTGAAAACTTAACTCTGGAGGATTAAAAAGGGTTGATAGCCAGTCTGCAAAACCAACAGACTTAGAACTTCAATTTTTAAGACAAGAATAGCTCATTTTCTTCTGTTCTCCTTATTTTCAAAATAAGGAAAATACTCAGCACTGGGAGTACCAAGGAATGTTTGTACATGTAGATAAAAATATGAAATACTTCCTAAAACTGGTGATGGCAGGGTGAT
Source organism: Peucedramus taeniatus (assembly GCA_013400575.1). NCBI lineage: Eukaryota > Metazoa > Chordata > Aves > Passeriformes > Fringillidae > Peucedramus > Peucedramus taeniatus. The sequence goes on from WBNO01007729.1 coordinate 68,286, forward strand.
AATAGAATATTTCCTTCCTTTGTAATTGTAACAAAAGGAAAATATCAGCATATGCTGCTTGCTCATTTCTACTTCTGAAATATACAGCAAGAGATAATGTAAATTAGGTCTAATATACAGCACTATGCTGTCAAGCAGAAATTGGTAAATAATTAGCAGACCTGAATGACACTGTCAGAGTAAATTTTTAATTATCTAGTTCATCAGACTGGAAGAACCAAAATATCTTCTGGAACCTAATGCATCTTTGCAGAATTCTTTGATGAATAATTTTACTCTATCTGCAATCACTTGGAGAACATATCTATAATCACCAGGAAAACATTTTCACTTCCTTTTTCTCTCCTTGGCTCATAGTATTATTTATCCATTACCTTCCTAAGACAAGCCTTATACTTGATCCTTCAAGAGCTAAAAACTTACCATGCTGTGTCATTGCTAACCACTTAAGGTCACAACCTCTTGGTTTTTAACACCTATCTGTTTTCAGGGTGATATTCAAAGTCAACCAGCTTTAGGCAAAGAGCCAGCACAGATGGTGACAGCATGAGGAGGCAGCACAGCTTGTGAACACCACTTCTTCCTCCACTGAGAACCTGATCCCTCACTGTACACACACAGAGAGACACTGACTCATGGGTGTGTACCATGAGCACATGCTCACACCATTTGGACAAGCACCTGCAGGCAGGAAACAGGTAGGCATAGTTATGCTGATATAAATATAATGTGCTGATTGGTGATTTGCAGTGATGGCTTTTCTGCAGAACAGAAAAGCAACACTGAGTTTGCTCAAGTCTTGCATGACTTAGGGGCAGACATGGTAGAGAAAAAAGTTACTATTTGCCTACGGAAAAGTTGCATGCAACAAAAAGCATACCCATTTCTTCAGACAGTCTAGGGAAAAAGAGACAGTCCATGCAGATTTACTGACAATTTAAAAACAGTAAGTGACATAGTATTAACCCAGGAACTTCAGACCTTTGCCCTGCTCGCCTGTTCAATTATAGCTTACTATTTGGTTTGGGATTTTGGTATTTATTTTTCAAGGTAAAGCAATTAAATCCAGGCAGCATGTAATAGAGGCTACTTAATAATCATTTAATGATTTCATCAATTCTCTTATGTGTTTGCTGTAAGTTTGGGCTGAAATACACCTGTAAGTTTCCAATTTTGTATTAGGCGAAACAGGAAAGATTGGTTTTTGTAACGGCAAAGAGAACTCATGCTGGAGTAATTTTCCTGGCTTTCCTCTGATTCTTTTATTAGATCCTCTAATTATTAAAGTCACAAAGCACCTGCACATAATACAAAGAGTCTGGCTGAAACCCAGAGCATACTCATCCTTTTCCAAAAATTCTATAAAATATATGCTATTTTGTCTGAGAAAGCAAAGCAGACTTTGCATTTAAATTATACAAATGGCAATATGCATACAAATGGCTGACTGCTTCCACAGCTTAGTTGGAACTTATCAATGTTTCATATTAAAAATTAAATAGCTCTTAGGTTTAGAACTTGAATGACTAAGTCTGTGACACAACAAACTTTTGCTGAGAAGGTAATGGGACCTCTGGCTATCTGTGTTTTTAGCAGTAAATGTACCAGGATCACAGTCAGGACAAGCTGCTTTGGTAAATCACTGCCAAATAGCAGCCAATCACCCAGGATCTCACCCCAGCATCCTGAAGCTCTCTCATCTCCCATAAATGTCATCTTGAGTTAAAGCCAGATAAGACAAAAAAAGCAGGGCTACTGCTTGGCTATGCACACACAGAAAAATAACAACCCCAAGCCCAAACCAAAACAAATTTAAAAGCCCCTTTTTCAGCTAGAAATCTTGAGCAAAGACATAGCATATCTCTTTTAGCCTATTAATTACTCCAGTTAGACTACTAAGCTTCAGAGGTGAGTCACTAACAAAGATCGAAGGTGGATATAAATGGCTTCACTATATAGGGTGAAAAAGATTCCAGCTTAAAAGTTCCCCATTACAATGAAATGCTTTCCCCACTTCCTACATTAATAGATGTAATACTCAAATTGAGAGCAGGCTAGCAGGTGACATGAAATAAAAATATAGCCGCATACAGCAAAAACATTTAAAGTCTGTTGCAATTAATTAAGTCTCTGCCATCTTGAGAAACTTTGTCCTCGTCTCACGCTCCAGACTTCTTGGCTGTCATGTTTGTTACCAGCCACTTTGCAAAAGCTGAAATAATTCTTTGAATGTTCTACATCAGCATTAGTATGCCAAAGACTTTTTTCCAAATCGAATACTGACAACAGTCTTTTGCAGTTCCTCCTCAATCCTGACTACTGCTCTTCTCTCCCACAGTCCAGCCAGCGTTTATCACTTAAGTTTACTCTGATATTAGAAGACATTGAAAGATAAGCTGGAAGAGGACAGAGCTACTGAAAATTGGTACACTGAAAAAAAAAATGTGAGAAAACAAAACCAATCCAAAAAACGAATGGTAATCATCTTCATAAATGTAACTGAACAGCAAAAGCAGGTTCTCATATTTTCTGCAGAGACAGAAAGGCACAGAAAAAAATAGCGACATTTCAAAATGGAACCATCAGTGACCTAAAATCTCATTACCAAAAACACTGTGGCAATAAATTTAAAAGAGAGGATCACTATGGAAAGGCCTATAGCTAATTGCTGAGTAACTAATAGAATCAAATACCTATTAAAATGGAGAATCAGAGTCTATTCTGAATTATAGACTATCCTAGAAAGGTGCAACTAGAGGAAAGAGCTTGGTATATTTTTCTCTGGTCAAACAAACAAGCAAACCAAACCAACAGATTTTGATTATAAGAATGAAGCTAGCTGGAAATGTGAAAAAACCCAAAGAACACAACTACTGGAATACAGGAAAGCTGGTCAAACTTAAAAGACACTCCAGGAGGTATAATGGAATTCAATACTGCTTCAAAAGGAAAAATGCAAGGAAAAAGAAATTACCAAAGTGAGTTAAAAGTTCGAAGATTAAAAAAGTCTTTTCTTGTAAAAGAAAAATGAGGGGGAAACCAATTAGTAGTATGGCTTCAGACAAGTCTTGCAGGCAAGAGATAACACCAGAGAAGAAGCATCGTGAAGTAATGCTACCCAAATGGGAATACAGAAGGCTTTTATAAAAATATCAGAAGAAAAAACTAGCACTAGGAAGAGAAACCCATTAAGGAAGGGGGTCTAACTTTAAATTAGCAGTGAGTCAGAAATAACTGAGGTAGCTGCTTATTTTAAAAAATTTATCTCCAACAAGAAAAAATTAAAATTTTGTCAAAAACATTTATAAGATTTCTCTTGAAATTTACAGAAAAATAGCAGATGGAAGAGCTTCATGGAAAAACATCAACATAATACTAGCTTTCAGGAAATGCATGAATAGTTTTATATGTTCTTGTCATAAAATGTTTTTTTCTCTGCCAAAAAATGTCCTTTAACAACACAAAAATAAAAATATACTGGGAAACCAAAAAAGTCTTTCCCTTGTTTAACCAATGGAAAATTAAAGCAACTTGATCATTAAAGTGAATTGATGTATAAAGACTGCAACTTATTACACAACACACCTTCAATTACCTATTTTTTCTTAAAAACTGTTGCTGCTATACATTTTTATAGAGTCTCTGATATTAGCTTCATGAGATCTTACTCTGATTAGAATAAGAAGCCAGCTGGTTCCTAGGGCTTGCACAAAGTCCTGATGGAACTGACACAGCCTTTAATACAAACTGGGAGCTAAATATATATCAAAGAACTTTGAAACTGTAGCCCAAAGAAAAACTATCAGTAGATTTTTTGCCACTACAGGATATTACTCTGAAGCACTATTGGGATAAATGTCTTTCCATTTCTGACACAATAAGCAGTGATGTATCTAGAGTTAAAACAGTTCTCATGTACTTAATATTTGAGTTTTACATACTCAGCTATTGCAGGTTAAATTCCCTGTTCCATCCCAACTGCACATAGAACACATTGATGCCTCCAGGCCACGTCTGGATTTCCACAACCTGGGGATAACTGGCGACTAATGAAATGTTTTTTTGTAATTGAGAGCATCACAAAGGGTTCTTCAGCAATCACTTGGCTACATGTAGCAACTAGCAAATGCTGAGGCATGGAGCCCAGGGAACCACAGCACCTCTGCTGAGCTCTTAGGCTCTGCCAGCAGCATTGCAGGGGTGCTTCAGGGCTCTCTCTGCACCTGGCCAACATCCTCTGCAACAAAGGCCAATCATGGTTCTCTAAAAGAAGTCAAAGCATCCATGCTGAATCAAACACAAAATAAATACTTGCATTTTTTTTTTCTTTTTTTTACTCATCAGCCTATAAAATAACTTGAGAATATCCCAGTTGAGTTGAATGATGATATTGCAGGCTCTGAAATGGCTGGCATACTAACCAGAGCAGAAGGGCAGGCACACAGGCAGGCACACTGTGCTTGCCATGCTAAGAACACTGTTGAGAACAGCAGTCCCCTCAGTACCCTTCTGATATCTTTTATGCACAGTGTCAGCAGTCTCTTTAGAGGACCTTGAGGTGTTAGGAGATGTATGATAATTCTGCTTTGATACATAATTAGTACCACAGTTTGCATCTTCTTCATGATGAAGGCCCTTCCCTGCTTTCTCTCTGGAAGCTTCCTGCTCCTGGTTTAGCCCAGCCAGCAGGTCACTTTCTGACTGCCCTTCTAACATAAACTCATCCTGAAGAGCTGCTAAGGAAACCACTAAATCATTTTGGTGATATGTAAAAAGTATTTAGAGTGTGTTAATAAAATCCTTTTTGGTAAGCTCTGAATGGCAAATACAGTATTGCATATAGGGTATGCACCAGAGAGGAAGTGTAGGAGCTGTTTCATCTTTTTCATTGGGACTGAGTAGTAAATTACATATAGCAAAAGTTAGGCTGCTTAAATACTTTAGAGACCCACAATATTCTCATCAGACTGTTCCACATCTTCTAAAGTCATAGCTGTTCAATATAATGGGGTTTATTTTCCTATCAGAAATAGAAAAAGACAGGGAAGGAGAGTAACATTCATGTCTCATTGAGTTTCCTTAAATATATATGGCTTTCTATGACATGTACATTAATCCACAAATTTCTCTTGAGGAAATTCTATAGGGTCAAATGAAAAGAGAATGTGATTTGCTAAATCTACAGCTTAAGCATTCATCTCTTGAATCTAATCATGTGCCATTCAGAAAGACCTGACAACACGTTTGGCATTTCTACATTACAGCATGCTTCTGCAAACAGTATTTTGGAAAAACATTCAAAGGTGAAATAGAAGACAATTAACTGGGAAAGATTCAGTTGTTTAAAGTTCACTCAGGAGCATTTCTGTTTGCCTAAAAGATGAATAGTAAACATGCAAAGATTTAACACTGTCCTCTGAAGATCTATTTTTATTTATAGCTTTTCAACCTCCGTAGTGCAACCCATCCTGAAATTATTAGGCTACTTACAATTCTTTTTTTTTTTTTTAATCAAAAGATTCTTATTTATTTTGCCTAAATTTTTCTATTTTTTCTTTTTAGATGGTACTTATTTCTTGATAGCCCAGCTCACGTTTTCAAAAAAAATCCTATAAAACCAGATGTGAGATACTTAAGTTGGATTAGTCTTCTTAGAATATATCTCAGACTTTTATCCCAGCTTCTCCTTGCAAATATCAGAAACAAAACCCACAAAGCTGCTACTCAAATACAAGAAGGTAGTTTTTTAGAAACTGGTAGTAGAAATAGGAGCATTTTCTTGCAACTTTAAGACTGCAAATATCACATTATTCAGTTCTCCCTTGTAGCAGAGTCGTGGCTAGTTAAAGGAAAGGAGCACTTGTCAAGGAAATAGTTATGGTTACCTCAATAAGCATTAGTCAAACCCTCTACAGACTGAAGACCAAAATTACATATGGCATTGCTGACCAGCTACCTTCAGTATTTATTGCCTTTTGCAATTTTATTGCTGACTTGGACCAAATAGCTGCAGTAAGTCCAAGAATCTGACAAAACATCACCAAGGCAGCAATCCAAAATTAATAAACTATCTATCATCATTTTTCTGTGATGCAGGCTGTTCTTACTACCCACATTGGAAGGCTGCAGAAATTGATTCAGAGTTATTTGAGCTCACTTACCACTACTCACACTATTCAGTGGCTTGCTGGAATGACACACACACACAAGCCCAGTCATCTTAATGTTTCCAACATTTCCAATCCAACAGATGCATTTCAAAAGAAAATATGTGGATGACTTTATTGAAAATAAGCTGTTTAGGGAAAGATGCTGAAAATCTCGTTAGGATATTAAGTTTCAAAATTTATCTGGAAGGCTCTAAATTATCGTTTTCAACATCTATTATTTTTAATACACAAAATTATTTTTCCTACATGATCTTGCAGTGAGTTTATCCACTTGAGTTTATCCATTAATCTATTCCTCAAGAGTATGGTTGGTATCATTAATTTAAATGATTAGGAAGAAATATGTAGAAAAGAAGGGATCATAAATTTCTTTCTGTACTGAACAAAGAAAAAAGACTTGTAATATAGAGCAAATTCAGTTATTTACTATGCATCAGAAGGTTTGGGCAATAAGTGGCACACTGAGTCAACTCTTTTCATGAAGGGGAATGATTTTAACTCAAAGAGGAAAAATAATGATTCTTCAGCCTCAAAAAAACATGCTGATTTCTCTTTCAATAACTTTGAAGTACAGAGAAAGACTCCATTTTAGGAAAATCATTCTATAAGCCCTTGAAAGATAACTCCTTCCACTAAGCAGCTATCCCAGGGTGACAGGCTGTCACTTCATGGCAATGCTCTACTAGAATTTTTATTTAAAATTAGGAGAAAAAAATAGGTTTTTAAAAAAAATTTCAAAACAGTTATATTTCATCTTAATATAACCCAAAAGTTAGATGTCTAGTGATGTGCTAATTGACAGAGATAAGGGCTTGAAGATGGTGGTTCATGAACCATGAAGATTATACAACTTTGGTGATCTCTGGCTTCTCAGAAAGCATTACATGTTCTCCAGTCACCCCAGACACAGACCACTATTAAATTTTGTCTACCTTAGTATTTAAATAAGTAAATAAATATCTCAGAGAAAGATCTAGGCTTGATTTTAAAAAATGAAGTACCTTTATTCTTCATATTTTGTTCCTCAAGTTCACAGTGCTATGAAAATTGTGTGTGCATTTCCAGTTTGAATCAAAAAAATACCAGCTTTTATGTCCTGGCTATCAGTATGAATCTGTTCACTGATAAACTCTCAGAAGATATCCAATACATAACTTAGTGTTTTCTGACTCTGTAGTTTCTTTTCCAGAAACTGGTTAAAATCCTCTCCATTTGAAATAACCTAATTTCACTTTTAAATCAGTATACCTAGTGTCTGATCAAAAACTGTAGGATATTTAAACATAAAAGACACTAGCTTATATCAATAAGATTTGTTTCTAGATAAAACACTTTGAGGAATGACAAATACCTGTTTTAACAGTTATTGTGCTTCCCACAGCAATGCAATTATTTCTAACACCATACATGTACTTAAACTACAGTAAAGCAATTTTTGCTTTTATGAATTTACATTCACAGCACTTGATAGAGTTCAGTGCCATTTTACATTCTATTCTGCAGTATGAAACATACTAGAGTGTAATGCATGCAAAAGGAATAAAAGGGAAAATTTAGCACATCAGAAATTAAAGCTAATGCACATAGGTAAGGGATCAAAAGTTTATTGTTTATTAAGGTAAATTTAATTAGGTAAATCTGGTTTTAAAAATCTCCTTAAAATAATGTATTTTAGATTACTTTAGATTATTCAGTCCACGAAGCAGGTTTGAATTATAAGTATATTGTATCCTTTTGCAAAAAACTTCTGTAGAATTCATTGAGGGTTCCAATCTAAATTTACACATCTGATCCTGCTTAAATTGTTATGACAATCTTTTGTTTACAAAGGAAATCTTTGAAGACTTAATATTTTAGCAATTAGATACAGATGAGATTAGTGCTGTAACATCAAAAGAAAACAAACTCCCAGCATATTGCTGCACCAAACATTTCCCTGTGTGGAGCTGAGGTTGCCACAAGGAGCTCAGGAGGGACAGGAAGCCTCCACACCAGTACTTGGAGAACAGATTGATGAGGGAGGCTTGTCTTTTTCTCTCTCCATCAAAAGAAGACTCAGAGGTGACATCATTAAGATTTATAAGTAAAATGTTGATTTAAGCAAAGGGAGGGATTTTTTTGGTTCCAAAAGGGAAGGTTAACACATGCTGTGCTCCGCAGCAGGCAGCCTGCAGCACAGGGGATTCTGTGCACTGGCTGGCAGGTTGTCAGCCACGTGGTTTTCTTCCCAGCTTTCCCTTCATGCTCTCTCCCTTTGAACTCACTCTTTAGCCAGCCTACAGTGTTCAAAGTCTATTTCTCTGTCAAGGAAAATAAAAGGCTCCCATGTTTTTTAACCTGCACAGCTTTAGAGACATCCCTCTTTTCATTTTATTTCATCATAGATAACCCATAACCAGTTTTCATCTGGATTCCAGCTATCTTTAACCACTAATAATGAAGTTATCTTGCAGTGCAATTTCAGTTCCAAAATGTATTGAACATTGCTGCTTTCCTGGAGGCCCAGGACAGAGCAGCCCTGTTTTGCTCCAAGAGCAGCACATTGCAAAGGAAAGAGTCAAAACCTTTCAATTTTCCTCTTGTGCACTGCAAGCAGCCCCACAGCCTGAGCAGCAAAGTACATTCACACTTTAGATGTTTAACTTAAATTTATTCTTCTTTTCACTTAATTATTTTTCCCACCTGTCAACTAGGAGAAAGTGCAGGTGTACAAAACAACAGTTCATTTAACCCCTTTCTCATGATATCTCATGAGTGTAAAAAGCCCATCCTGATGGGGCTCTCCATTTTTACCTGCTTCTCATTGTTCTAGAGGTCTGCTGAAGTTGCTAAATTCATATTTTATTTGAAGTAAACTTATACCTAATAAATCCAAGGCAAAGTATTTTTCTAGTGTTACAAATTAATTGCTTTCCATGAAAGGGTTAATTGGAATGTTCTTATAATTCATATTTTTAGTTTGACAAGAAGGCAATACCTCAGTCTGGAATGCAACTATTATAAAAACAGTTCTTTAAAAAATGACTTAACCAAGAAAGAAGTATCTCTCAGGCAATTTAGAACAAAAGACAGCTTAACAATCATGAGCTGCTTTACCTCCAATAATAAATCATCAAAATCCTTTTTTTTGTATCCAGTTTTATGAGGCTTCTGTCTAAATATCACGTGCTTGCAATGTTAGAACTGTAATATCAATTACAGCTATTTTATTACAAATTTAAATATGATTTTTTAAAAAATAGCCATGCAGGAGAATGAAATGACAGTATTTGTTTCCTCCAGCCATTAAATGAATCAAGACATTTTAAAGAAATTAATTTGTTTCTCGACTCCAGGACTCAAGCAGGTATCACATGGGAGATTCAAGTTCTTGAACTTTATATTTGAGCCTGGGGTATTTTGGTTAATAATTTAAATCATACTACCCATGCTTTATTCTAACACAAAGAGGCAGGTGTTACCATTGCTGGTAACAATGAAGTACAATGGTGGACCCAAATGTTGCTGCTGCTGAAACTGTAAGCTGAGTCTTGGAAAGCTTTTATTAAATACATTGATACTCTCTTCAGAAGTAGATTGCTATCAAAATAAACCATCTACATTTTGCCTGAAGTCAAGTATTAGAAATCTGTTAATAAAAGATAAAGTCCTGCCTCACTTCAAATAACTTTTAAGTACTAAACCAAATTTCAAAATGAGCAGAAATGCTAACAGTCTGCATGCCATTAATACCTAGCTCCACTGTTAAATACCAATTAATACCATACACTGTTAAAAAGTACATTTATGAAAATATTATACATGTCACCTGTAAAGAGCCAGCCTTTGGTTCAATAAACCTGCAGCAAACCATATGATCAGCTCATTTAGCATGGCATGAGAATGTACTTGTCTTGTATTCCTGCAAAAGTTTAAATACTTATTTCTAATAATTCCTTTTGAATCTAAACTGAAACTAGTTGTCCCTCTTTCTTCCACTTAATAAAAATTTCATAAGGAGAAAACTTAATTTGTCATTTGCAGCCTGGTCTTGTTTTAAGGTAAACATCTGCCATTCACATTTGCCTTTTCTGAGAGTGATTTTCCTATGTAAGCTGGGTGCAAAAAAAAGTGTCTGCAGACACGATGTTGCAGGATCATGACAGTTTAATATACTAATGACAGCATAATAACAATGCAGTTTGTTTATGTCACTGATATTAATATAGTATCTGAACCTAAAACCACACAGCTGGTAAATGTTTCCATGTTTTGGTTTGTGGTTCTATGGGCAATTACAGTAGACGTTTAAAGCAAGTAAGGAAGGATGAACTTCACAAATTTAGATCAAAGTCCAGTTGCTTTGCCTATTTTATGTTGCCTAAATCCTGACTTTTGAAAGCATGACCAGAAACAAATCATCCTAATTCAAGTAACATTCTTTCTAAATTAATAATGCTGTATAAAATTGTATTACTGAAAAATTTATTTCTCATTATGCTTTTGAAAATAAGGAATTCATCCTCAAAGAATTCCAAATACTTAACAACATAATGAGCCAAAACTCCAGGAGTGCTGCTTTTGACACAATTATTCTGCCCTTCATGCATGGATACACACATATTTATGCTTTAGGTACTTAAATTTAGCATCCATACTTTGGATAAACAATAAAAGCCAAGATACACACTGAAATAGATACTTCTAACTAGTAACTTTCTTGATAGCCTAGCAGATGCCAAGATAAGGAAAGATTTATACCAGAGACTATGAAAATGCAGGATCATTTGAGAATAATCAAAAAGTAAATGGTGGGAAATGTTAACAGCAACAGCTGTGAAAAGAAATTAGAGAAGATTAAAAGTATAGAAGAGAACAATAATAGTAAAAACTCTTTAAAATTTAAATTGCTTCACAAGAGAGATTCTATAATTACGGCTTCTATAGGTATTTGATAGTAACTGCAAAAACAGTGAGGTATAGATACTTAAATTTTTTCCAGCATCCTAAGAACTTACTAATACTATAAAATGACAACCAAGAAAATGACAGGAGACCACGCAACTATATGAACCATGCTGACTTAAAGACCTACAATGACTTTTTCAGATTGTGAAGAGCAGGTCATGGGCATACTGAGTGGTGAAGGCAGATGCAAAGATATTGGAAGCCTCCCTACACAGCGAAGTTTTACAGCAAAACTCAGTTCTGCCCAAGAAAGCCTTAGCCAGCAAAAAGAAGCTATATCTATGTCTGTGTTTTATTATTTCATATCTGTGGGATGGATTGTATTTATTGCCATAGACACAGGTTCCCAGTGTTGGAGAGACCTGAAATGTTGGCAGACAAACGAAAGGGTAGATGGCTGAATGTGCGCACACAGTGAATAGTTCAATACTGTGGCATATACATTTCCTTTATCCATAGTAAATACTGCTTTGCAACCAGAAGCAGCAAACTGAACAGGTAATAGTTGCAACTTGGAAGAAAAATGGTCACATCAATACCAAACTGCAGAGACACATAGCAGAAAACACAGTATTAGTACAGTGATGAAACAGACATCACATAGATTCACCTGGATAGAAAGGCAAAAAATAAAGTATACCCCTCCATTTAGCAACATCCCAATGGGGTAAATTTGAAATGACAGGAGAAATTTCAATGTGCTTCTAGAACTGTGTAGTATGAGAACAGGCATTGTATTATATTTGGATTTCAAGTTACTGTTCATGATGTCTCAGCCTTTTCTGATATGACCAACCCTATGAAACAGAGCTCCCAGTTTGATGCCTATTAAACTCTGGAAAACCTCCTTTTTCAAAAGCCCAGTATTCCAATTCAAGGCTCATCTACTCAAACACCAGAAGAAGACTTATAGTCATTCATGCAGGAAGTTAGCTAATAAACTACAGGCAAAATCTGGAATTATTTTATTATAATTAATAATGTACTATGATGATTATAGTTTTGCTGAGAACAACCAGGCCAGCCTGAGCTAGTCTGAGATAATTGCCAAATCTTCTGCACATGTGGCAGATGGTGGAAGCATTTGGGAGACTCCTTATGCATAAGAACTCTGTATTACAGGGACTCAGATTCAATGCAACAGCAGAGTAGCTGAAGTGGGTCATGATAGAAGCACACTAAGCAGCATAAACTTTAAAGCTTTCATCCAAAGAAAAATTGAAAAAGAAAGAATACTGCATTCAAGGAATGTGATGGGAAAGTGGTTGTACAACCTGTGTTGAATCATGAAGGTGAAGAAAGCTGTGGCTTATGACACACTGTACTAAATTTTGCATGTATAGGGAGTGGAAGGACAATGTTTGAACTCAGTGGAGCTATATTCCCTTTTATTAGGGCTTACTTTAAACATCCTTAACAATTTTCATGAACAGCACAGGGTGGTTTGGAAACATTACAACCTACATTGCAAGAAACCTTATTCTTCCGAAGGACATAATTCATTCTGTATGCTTATATCTAATCTCTTTTGGCTCATCTTACTTTGAAAAAGGCTTTGAAATCCAAGAATGTTCCTCAGATACTCCTTCTACAAGTCCCAGGCGGCAAATGCTAGAGCGTGGAGGAAGTAGACAGGACAATAAATGAAATGTAACATAATACCACTGAGAACTCTCTTAGCCATACCTCATGTTATACCCAATGCAGAAAATCCATCTTCCTCTCTGATTAATTTCTTATGGTAACTGAAGCAAGGTAAATTGGAAGGAATAGGCATTTATTAAAAAAAAAAAAAAGTGTCCAATTGTTTTTGTTAAAAAACAAAATAAGAAAGAAACAAAAACCCACAAGGAAACAAAAAAAAACCACTTAATGAAAGAATTGTTGACATCTGATGCTGCCAGTGTCCTTTCAGCCTTTACAATTCCTTCGCCAGAACAAGCAAGTTTGCTGTACTACTTTCTGCACCAATGTGCTTTATGCAAGCAACACTTAAGCCATAGTTTATGTTGACTTTGTGAATTTAACTTTTATGAAGTTGTTCAAAGAGCAATTTAATGTTATTATGGGGGTGAGTTCTCTTGGGCCAGGTTTCCAACATGGAGATCCTTCAAACCTTTGCTTTTTGGCAAAATGTGGAGATATAGGTGCTCTCTGAACCAATTTAGTGTCATCACAGTGGGGACCTGCCTGTCTTTTTACATGATACAGGAAAAGACCTGAAAGTATAAATCTACCAGAAATGGCACTACCCTTGGAGATATCAGTCCACATCTCTAAAGAATTTTGTACTGCCAGCTCACAAAGAGAAAAAGTTTTAAAATATAAGCAGAAGCTATAACTTAAGTTGTCAGAAAAAAACCCAGGTTGAGTTTTCATGAACATAGGATTGCTGTCAGCAAAAGTTGCTTCCTCTAGTAATGGGCAAAATACCAAAACTTCTCTCCTGCTTGCTAATGTAAATCAGATATTTGCAGCATTATTTTCTGCCCCAAAAAAGATGCCAGCAGAGTCCTTTACAAGAGAAAGGCAAGGGCAGATCATGCCAGTTATGAAAAAGGCTTATAGTAATGATACCAGAGAGAAAATGCATATGTCCTTCCCATATCTACAGGGATGACAGTGAGGAGAATAATCCTCTTTCCCAGAATTTCACCATCCCAGTGGCAAGGCATACCTTGAAGCTGTGACACAAACCCTATTATTTTTTGTTCAGAGTAGACAAAAAATGTTGTAAAAGGCTATGTTAAATCAGATGAAGTCTTAGGTACCTACACTGTTGCGAAGGACCGAAGCTTACCCTGCTGAAGTCTCAGCAATCTCTACTGCTTTTATTCCCTGATTTCACATCATAAATGTAGTACACATTCTTGAAAATCATCATAAACAATTTTTCCACCTACCAGTTTTTTTTGCAACTGATTTTGATAAGCATGTGTTTTAGTATCATCAGAACTCATAAAATTATTTACATTTTACACTTTCTAAACAACTTTTTGCTTTCTCAAGGAATAACATGCACTTATATGCAAAAAAAACTCCCCCCTATGTCGACATAGAATGATTAAGTTTGTAAAAGTGAAGTACTGAAAGGTCAAGGAATGCCAGAATTTGTCTGAATACCTGTAATTTAAATACCTTATGCCTGTGCATTATGAAAAACCTTTTAATTAAATATTAACATAGTATGTACCATGAAACCTCATTTAGACAGTCTAGAAGAACACAGGAATCCAGCTTTCTTTCTTTGTGTAAGGGAAAGCAATCAGTACTTGAAGTTCTACTTCACATTTGTAAATGATAGACTCTGCAAAGTATGTATGAACCTGCACACTGTACACAACAAACAAATACCTACATTAAGACAAATAAGCATCCAGTGTCTGAGTGGCATCTACAGCTTGAGGAATACTAAGAAATAGTACAAAATCCCTTATTTTGGACCAATTTTTTTTTTCTTCCCCAGGGGAAACCTGCGTGGTTTGAAACCTGGGTGTGAATATTGCATGGTGAGAAGAGTTCTAATAACTTCACTCTCAAGGGAAAAAAGAGAGACATAGAAAAACGTGGGCACTAGTGACATTCTCTAATTACATGACTGCCAGCCTCTAAATTTTCCACCCTCTCTCTCACTTTGAGCATAAGGTTCCTGTTCTCACATACAGAGTTCCACAAAAGTCCCTCCTGCCCACATCTCATTTCTCATTTTCTCCTTCTGTTCCTGCCTGAGTTCTATCCAAATTATTTTCTTAAACGCCTACTGTACACTTTCTCTGGTCTTTACATCATGTCAATGCTTGCATTCCAAAGAACCTATCTGTGTTCATTTGAATTTCTACCTAAAACAGGGTTTTTCTGCAAGGTCAATAAATGGTCTGATGCCAGCTAAAGCAACCTTCTATTTTAAGCAAATTATTTCCTAGAATTATGAATTATGTCCCTTATCCTGATGCATTGCTTGCACCATTTGACCAATGCAGACTATCCCTGACTTACATCACAGGCACATTTTCATTAGAAAATGTGAAAAGTAAAAATTATATCATACCTAGGTAAAATATCCTAGAACTTCTTCAACTAATTTGCCAGGTTTATAAAACTAGAACCACTCCATGAACCTTTTCCCCCTTTGTGATTCAGTACTTTTTTTTTTTTCCCTAAAAGAAACTTGGTTTTAAAATGAGGGCATTCAAATCGACCCCATAACATTTTAGACTGCCAAATTTCACAGCTGTTCCTTATCTCTATGATGGTCTGACCAAAACCTCAGAGCTGACAGCTCCAAGTTTTGCAAAAGCTGGGTTATGAATTATTATTTCTCAGATGTGGATACAAGCCACCAATATGAATCTACTTTAAGCTTAAGGAAAAGAAACAGACATACTAGTGGGAGTATGTTTTTACGCTGACACCATGTATAAGGGCAGGATGAAGTTGTTTGTTTTTTCAAACTGTACAAACAATGGGATAGAGCCCCAATTCTCACTTCTCACTACTTGCTGGTACTTCCTTCTTCTGATACTTGCAAAGGGCAAAACAGGTGGACAACACCATCGTTCTAGTTCCAGCCAAGTCCAAATGTACATTTTGAACCATGCCACCAGGCACATACACAAGCTGTTTGCTGCCCAGAGACCATGTGAATTTTCCCTTTGCTCATCAACTGATAAAGCAACCTGTAAAAATCACATCCCATTTCAGAAGTTTAAGATTGCAAATAAGGCCTGGGCTTCTTAATATTTTCTCTTACGTCTGCAACAGAAAGTTCTTCCTGAGTCTTGTTTCCATGTGAGAAATTTTCTTTTTTCCCCCACTCATTGTGGTATTTGCTATTTTGGGTGCTCAGAAAACTCACAGCCTCAGAAGCTTGCTTCCTACTCCTTACATGCTCTTTTAGCAAGTAGGAAGGATGCAAAATATTTATAGAGCTCAGACAGGTTTTTACTTAGCAAAGCACTGTTACCTGTCAGCATCCACAGTCACGTCATGAACCCCTCTCTGGATGACGTCTCGAGAGGCAGCAAGGTCTGGTATTCGGTTCAGACTTCTTGTATATAGGTTGAGTCCTCCATCTGTCATGTACCTGAAAATAAATTTGTGGTCAATCAGTGGGAAATGCAGCCATCTGGCAATGTGTTTCACTTTAAAGTTAATGGTCTGTGAAATTCAAATGTTTAAGGTACAGGTTGTCTTATTAGATGGTAGACTTATAGAAAATATTCCCACTTCATGTGCCTGGCACAGGGAGATTGGGTATCTGCCTGTTTTCTGGGATCATTTGTCTTTTTCTGTGATGGCTTACAGGCCAACCTCTTTTACTAAAATATTTTTAGACTGAAGCCCTCAAGTATGTTCAAAAGCACATTTTAAATACTGTGGTTTTGCCAAAAAAATAGCACTAGGTGCAAGAAACATCACTCCAGCTTAAAAAAAAAGTTATATTTATCCAAATGGGAACAGTGATTAGGAACCCAAATTCATAGTCTCTGTTGGGATGCAATTATTCAGATATGAAAGAGATATTCACTGAAGACCTTACAATGATATTTAAGAATATTTTTTTAATGTGAGTTCCTTTTACTTGATTCTCACCACTTCATATTATAATGCATGTCTAATGAATGAAACAGTGAGTATAGTACTGTTTACTCACTAAAGAACCATTAAGAGTTCACTAAGAACCATTAAGAGTTTATGAATTAGATGTACCAGCAACCATTTCTGGAATGTCTACCTACATTTTGGGTTGTCTCTCTGAGAGGTCTTGGCACGTATAATGGAGCAGCATCACCAGCCTGTCTTACCCCCAGGATCTCTCCTTTATGTTCCCAAAGGACCTTTTGTTAATTGTCCTCCTTCTCAGGCTCTTATTCTTTCTGTTTCTCTTTTGTATTTTTGATAACTTTAACTTACCAACAAAATTGGCATAAATTTATTTTTGAAGGGCCATGCACATGTATGGCACTGAACACAGAAGTACATATATTTAGGAAAAAAAAATTCTGTACCTCACTGAACCTACTCAAAATAAAGTACAGATTTACTGAAATAGGTGGAGTCCCAATGTTAGGTTGATGGCTAAAATGATCTCCCAGAATATACTCATGATTCAGTCTTTAAGACAAGCTCTCCTTGAGCCATGAAATGGTGCCACACAAACACACCTTTCAGTCTAAGCACGTGTGCAAGCACACAAACATTTAACTTTAGTAATTACACAGAATCCCAGGCACAAACCAAGGCACACACACTGCTGCTACTCCAGCTGCTCTGTTGGCCCTCTCCTTGTGGTTCTGGGAGCAGATTTAATTGAAATCTTCTGTGACAGAGACCTGAGGGACAATGCAGCAGTCTGGGAGCACCTGTCTGCCTCCACCCTCGTGGTTCAGGGTGGCTGAACAGAGGCAGGCCCTGAGAGCAAAGCTGCAGTAGTGGCAGTTCCACTCTGAGAAAGCGTCGTGTCCTGGGCGGCACTACGGATAAAGGCAACCTCAAGTGCATTAAAACACAAAGGGTTCCTTTCATTATTTTCAACAAAACTCTGAGGCGTTTAATGCATGTGTAAGATTTGGCTGGCAGGTTGGCAAACTATTTCTGAAGGCTTGGTATCTGGAGTTTGGAGAAGGTAACTTCATATTTGTTTTCAAAGGTAAATTAACAGTCACATTTACATAATAGATTAATCTTTTCATTGAAGACAAAATTCAGACTTTTTTGATAGATTATTTAGCTAGTCTTGAATTATCCAGTAGATTCCACAGCTCTAGAATTGCATGTTAAATTTAGCTGTGGCTTGAATGCTATCCAGACTACATGCATTTTTTTCCCTGTATAAGTAAGGATAGACTTGACAATTGCAACAGGCCTTCCTCACACTAATTTCTAATTACTGCTGCATTCTTTTCCCCAAGTGTTTAAAGTAATTAAACTGATAATGGAAGAGGCATAGAGGAGATAAGACTTTACATGCCTCAGTGAATCCTGAAATTTCAGAGCTTATCAACTTGTTTTTAACATTTACTGCACCTAAAAATGTTAACCAAGCACAGAGAAACTTACTATCTATTGAGTTATCCTTATTACAGATGCAAAGGAAAGTCATATAAGATGACTATATTCACCCTTTAATGTGATAAGCTAATTAATACAACTCATGAGGCACTGCAAAGGATTCCCTTTTTAAAATTTTGAATAAAACCATGCATCTGTCAAAGACAGCATTAAAATTTCCTTTATGATAAGAGGTCTTCAGACATTTAAGTATCATATTTTCAGTATGTATTTTCTCTTTTCTAGCACATATAAATATGGCATCCTGCTTGACAGTCATTAATGATGTGTTGCGGACAATGTTGTCAGCAGCATTCCATGCACAGATCACAAGAAAAGTAGACCAGGGAGATACAGGAATATGCTTTCTATAAAATTATGCTTTTTCTAGAGATCTGTCTTTGCATGGTGCTTGAGATGAGACACTACCCTAGAGAGTGCTTTGATCACAGACTTAGATTTGCCTTTAGGAATGTATCATACTCAATTTCATCCCCTACTATTCTCTAATCATAGCTATACTTCAAACTAAGATATTAAATTGACAGCAAGAATTCTAAAATTATAGAGTGAAGCAGTGTGGTGTGACATGACCAGGTACTCTATGGAACTTCTATTTAACACAGTGTTACACCAGTCAGCAAGCAGCCTTGAAATGCCAACAGCAGCACTCAATAGTAATTTAAGTATGAATAAAACTGTAACATGGCTGTTCTTTCTTAATGATGTTCCAGGAGTTCTAACATACACAGGACTGAAGTGACTTGTGTTCCTAGACTGATATAAGAATTTTTGAATTTGAAACACAGGGAATGCAGCACCTCAAACTGCAGTACCCCAACTGATTGAGCAAACAAAAATAAAAATTGTGATTCTTCCTCCTGGATATACTAAGAGAGTTACTGGTCTAGTCTTTTATGAAAATGTATTGCTGCTGCTCAAATGATATGCACAGCTGAAAACCTGCAATAAAGGCCTGTTACGACGACTATGCTAGAAAATATCTGAAGTGGAAACAGAAAAGTCAGTGTTGTCAACAACTGCTTTTCATCAGCTGCATCCAATGCCATACCTACCCTCTCAAACAAAGCATAAAAATACCAGAAGAAGACTCATCCCAGGGAAAGCAATGCAAAATGATTTTTCACAGGACAACCAAAAATTTACAGTAAGTAATATTGGAACTCAAAGTTCACAGCAAAGTCATTTTGATGTTAAAGAATAAGAACAGAATTTGAAGGCAGCTGAGAGTATCACTGGCAGATTAGAGGTTTATTTTTTTATATGTATATTTAAATATTGCAACTATAATGCAACTTCTGCTTGCGTCCCAAATTTTTTAGAAAAATCCTTCTACCAATCAAGCATTAGTTCAAATGGGGAAAAAGTGCTGCTTACCCGCTGTTGATGTCATCAGTCCTCAGGCTTTTCCCAAGAATGTCTCCATCACTCATGTAGCCACCAACGTCAGCTTCAGAGGATATGTCCAAATCACCACCTCCCTTCTCACTCATGTCAATCTGTGAGATATTTCCGAGGCGAGAAACAGCAGCTCGGCGCAGCGGGGTGGTGTACATGAAGCGAGAAGGGTCTGTGTGTATGAAGCGACTTGCACTGCTGCGAGGATACCCAGCACCCAAGGATGGAGCATCCCCTGCCTGCAGCCGAGGACTGGCCTGCCCCAGCCTCCAAGTCACAGGGGTCGATCGGCTGGATAAGCTGGGTATGCTTCTCCCATTCACCTCAGTCGTCACAGTGCTGTCAAAAGTTGTCTCCAATGTGCTGCCAAACAGAAAGGAGAAGTCAGTGAATTGCGCTTTCCATGTTCCAGAGAAATCAAGAAAAGTGAAGGCTAGAGGAAAGTATTAAAAATATTTGTTTTTAAAAATTCTCTGTGTGCATGTGCTTTCACCATAGGCACGCATGTGCTTGTAAATGCCCTCAGTACTGAGGCCAGTCCTGTTTGGTATCTTTATTAATTACCTGTATGAAGGGATTGAGTGCCCCCTCAGTCACTTTGCTGATGACTGAAAGTTGGTTGAGTGTTGAGATCAAAAGTGTTGATCTGCTGGAGGGTAGGAAGGCTCTGCAGAGAGATCTGGACAGTCTGGCTCAGCAGGCTGAGGCCAGTTGTGTCAGGTTCAACAAGGCCAAGAACTGGGTCCTACACTTGGGTCACAACAACTCCATGCAGTGCTACAGGCTGGGGACAGAGTAGCTGGAAAGCAGCCCAGCAAAAAAAGAGCTGGGGGTGCTGGTGACAGTGGCTGAACATGAGCCAGCAGTGCCCACCACTGGGTGGCCAGTGGCATCCTGGCCTGAATCAGCAATAGTGTGGACAGCAGGGACAGAGAAACTGTTATCCCCCTCTACCCAGCACTGGTGAGGCCACACCTCAAATCCTGTGTCCAGTTCTGGGCTCCTCAGTGCAAGAAAGACACTGAGGTTCTGGAGTGTGTCTAGAGAAGAGCAATGGAACTGGTGAAGAGTCTGGAGCACAAGTCTGATGAGGAGTGGCTGAGGGTGTGGCCTGGAGAAAAGAAGGCTTGGGGGAGACTTTCTCACTTTCTACAACTGCCTGAAAGGAGGCTGCAGTCACATGGGGATTGGCCTCTTCCCCTAGATAATAACTGATAGGACAAGAGGAAATGGCCTCAAGTTGTAACAGGGGAAGTTTACAGTAGATATGAGGAAAAGTTTCTTCATGGATAGGGTTGTCAAGAGCTGGAACAGGCTGCCCAGGGAAGAGGTGGAGTAACCATTATTGGAAGTATCTACAAGACTTGTAGATGTGGCACTTTGGGATAAGGTTTATTGGTGGACTTGGAAGTGCTGGGCTAATGGTAGGACTTGGTGATCTTATAGATCTTTTCCAACCTAAAAAAATTTATGGTTTCATGATTCTATAACCTCTACTTATGGGAATGGTGCCAAACACATACACCATTAACCAAGAATTAGAA
Organism: Peucedramus taeniatus; assembly: GCA_013400575.1. Classification (NCBI taxonomy): domain Eukaryota; kingdom Metazoa; phylum Chordata; class Aves; order Passeriformes; family Fringillidae; genus Peucedramus; species Peucedramus taeniatus. The sequence goes on from WBNO01007729.1 coordinate 89,416, forward strand.
CAAGAGAGTATTGACCCTAGAGGCTTTGCTAATCTGTGCATGTGATTGAAGGTGCTGTGGGAAAACGATTTTGGTGGAAAATCCACCATACGAGTGTGTGACTTAGTGTGATTGAAAATAATCACATGCATGGAATGCATGAGACATGTTTTGTGTGTTACAAAATTAGCAGAGACCCCAGAGACTAATCAGAAGGTGGTGGCTTATCTGTAACAAAATTAAAAGGGAGCTCATGTGGGAAGAAAAGGGAAGAAGAGGAAAAAACACCTGGAGAGCACAAACCTGTAACACTACACAAGTGTGTCTTTTACTCATTGCTGACATATTTATTTTTTACATTTAGTTTTTTCCTTGCATTTGATCTTATCCCAAACATCTACTTATAAAATTACCTAAAATAAATTTTATCAGCTTCTAAATAAATGTGTACGAAACAATAACTCTATGAATGATTGTATAAGACACTTTGACAGTATAGTATATTAATGTCCCATGTAAGTTGCTAAGGCAGTTTAGTGTCATAGATAATTTTCCCTTGCAAGCCTCTAATTCATTCAGCAAATAGAAATACTCTCCCATGGTCCATATTTTCAGTTGTCTACACAAAACCAGTATACCTGTGGCTTATCTGGGTCCCTCTAAGGCTGGACATGGTTTCTTCCAAATTCTGTCTCAGGTCTGCAATATTCTTGACGGTTCTCATTCTTCTTGTTTCAGGGTCTTCCCCTGGAAGAAAACAGTAAAACCAGCATACACTTTAGCATGTGAGTTTATAAGGTTGAATAAAGTGCACACATGTATCCAGCTGAGAATGCACACATACAATTGTAAATATCTTTTCATCTTTTAAAAAATAAAACTTCATCCTTTCATTATTAAAACATATATATGCTTATAAATAGCATGTGGTATGTAAAAAAATCCACCAAAGTATCCCTGTAAAGGCCCAAATCTATTAATGAAACTCTGATTTACAGTGTTGGGATTTTTATCCTCTGTAATCAAGGCATGATGCAGCCCCAGACCACTTGATACATTATAAAATCCCTTTTTAGTCCTTGACATTTTACATAACTCAGTAGGAAAAAAAGCCACAGTAAATCTGTGATCTGTCATCCCAGAAAAAACTGGGATGACTCTTAGAACAACTCTTCAGTCTTCACTTAACATTAACACAGGCTATTTCAAAGTACTTCTTAAATAAGGCACTTAATAATGCATCTTTCCTGGACTGTAATGCTTTCCTGAAGAGGGACGTTATTCTCCATATGGGATAAAATAAAATACATTTATTGGGATACAAATCTGAACACTCTAAGCCCATGCATCTTTGACAGGTTTCAACAGCCTTCAGGATCCATTGTGAAAAGTCTCATATATCAGATAATGAAGCTTTCAGAACTTCACCTGGAACATCGTGAAGAATGATTACTTCATACAATTAAAAAGAAATTTAAAAAAGGAGAGAAGGTATATATGATATGTTACAAAACAGAAACATAATAAACCTCAAAGAAGCCTTCAGTGGTCATACACAAAGAAACAGAAGTGCAGGGTTTCTAGCAAATTCGTAGATCAAGGAAGTTTAATCCATTTTACTTTTGAACAGTGAGAGAACTTCAAAAGAAATTCTATGAAAAAATTCTCTGATTTGTTCAAGGCTAGTGTTCTGCTTCTGATCATGTCCTGTATCTGTTGATTATAAGAAGGCTGGCAAGAAGTATCAGTATTAGAGTAAAATGTAAAATGCTGAACTTAAAGTGCAAATAATTCCTTTTTGACTCTATCAATTACAAACTTCACATCATACCTCACAGACTTTCTGCAGTCAGGTCCAATTGCCCAAACACTCTGTAGGCTGCTAAGAAGAAAAATCTCAACTCCTGACATTAAATGGAAATAAATTATTTCATATATATTCCACATCAGCTTTAATTTTTCCTCAAAAGGCAAATGATGCATTGAACTAGCCAACATAACTTGCAGTTGTGGCTTAATGTCAGACCACCTTGCACAGCAATGCCATTTTGAAGTTTTCCCATCCACTCTGCCCTGGTTGTGTCTTCTGTCATCTTCGCTGCAGCCAAACACTCCTTCAGGAAATGATGTTTGCCTATTTTATCACTCACAAAAAATTCTTCAGTGCTTTAATGATGCCAATGTCTATAAACACTGTCCATGCCTGCCCCAGCCAGTTGTCTGTGGTGCACTCAGTTCCTCAGTCACTGCCCTTTGCCTTCCCCGCTCTGCCAAATGCATTCAATTTGACTTCCAGGAGCACGTTATATTCCTGCCATAATACCTACATAGGGGAGATCCAGGAAATGTTACGCCCTGCCTTGAACCAGAGGTGAAAGGGTAGAATGTTAGGATAAGAAAAGCTTCTATTTACACAGAAAGACAAATTTTGGGGTCTATGCAGGCAGAATTAAAGGCAAAGCAATACTTTACCATTATATTTATTGAGAAACTGAATACAATTCATATTTTAGAGTGACCTTGCCCTTTTCCTTCCTTGTTTATCCTTGTCAGCTGTCCTTTGCTGTATGTTAACATTGCAAATTCTTGCAGCAAAAATGACAGCAACTGTCTTTTTTAATATGTATTGCACAGTAAATGACATAACAAAGCCTTGAGGTATAATTGCAATACGTTAAATAAAAAGGTACATATATGGCAAGCTGCCAAAATATATTTTTGCAGTGAAGAATACTTAACTTTCAGACAAATTATACCATAAAATTGCTGTTATTCTATTCTGAAGAGGTGAAAAGCTTGAGATCTAATCTCTTTTGATCTCTCAGTGACACAGCGGATAATTTCCACCAGTTTTAACTAAAAAGTTACAACTGAAGTTTTATTATATTAAAGTACTACATAGTACTATAAAAAATCTCACACTAACTGCTAGAGTGGTTTAAAAGGAATTGTACTTTTTTCTTTCCATCATTCTCTAAATAACACTGGAATCCTGCTGTACCATGGATGAACAAGTCAGAAAGTATAAATAGTTGAACATGACAGTGAAGAAATTTTCTGTACTGAGTACAAGATCCTATGTTTTCACAGCAGCTCTGACTCCCCATCCATATCAAGCTTCCTTCTGTAAAGAGGACCATAGGGATGATGAATATATTTATTTTTCTGAAAACTAGCTACACCGTGCCTGCTGGTGGAGACACTATAGTGTTTATTGCATCAGGACTGGGTTCAAAGGGATCCCAGACTCCTCTGGGTACCTTGTTTCTTATAATATGGCACACTGCCATCATAGAGTCTGGCCATATTTGCTGGACCTAACATACCAGAAAAGCTCCCTGTCTTGTTATCTCAAGTGATTCTGGTTTGTACACTAAAAAACAACCATTCTGTTTCACACATGGGGAGACTGGGATAAGACTAAAACTAGGGTAACCTGAAACCTTCTCTCAAAATTCTGTTCCTCTTACAAGAAAGGCCATTTTGTCCAATCATTTGTAGCTTCATCATTTACATTAAACATGAATATTCCAAAAGATTGTCCGCAAATTTTTTGTCTATATACAGTGAATCATTATTCCCTCAGTAAATTTCTGGAAAATACATTGATTTCTTACACTGTGTGAGATACATTGACAGGAAATCAAAATAGACATTTTACAGAAACCACTAGGTACCCAGGTCAGACTTTTACATTTACATTTCTGAAGCTCCCTCATAACTTCACAATCAGTAATACTGTTCATAATAATTTCTGTTCTTCTGCACATGTAATCACAGCCCAAAGCAAATGGGAGAGTAACAATTCCATCAATTGACTGAACGACAATTTTGCATGAAAGGATTTACAAATAATAAACACTTCCCCAGAGAATTGTCCACTATGAAATATTGACTCAATTTAGAAAGTACCATTTTTACCCTGCAAGCAGGGAAACTGAGGCTTACAAGACAGCAGGGGTTTGTCAGTGACAAACAGCTGAAAAGGAGTAGAGGCAGGTTAGAGCTCAGTCTCCTGTGCTAGCAAGCTTTTGATTTGATAAAAGCAGAAGCCCTTTTAACCTGCTGGTACTGTCTAATAATAAAAGGTATGCATACAAAGAGAATTCTTATTTCTTTATTTTTTTGAGATAACAGCTTTTTACACTACATACACAGCAAAAATTTTGTCCTTAATGTTTAAACACAATCAGGGCTAAGGTAGCAACCAGCAAGAAGCTCCAGGCTAGACACATGGCACATAACCTTCGAAAAGCAAGCAGCTACTTCAACCATTTAACTGACTGAAGAACAAAGCTTTGGAAATGAACACTCTGAGCACTCTTAAAGGGCTGAGAGATGAAAAGTAACACAGAAGCCTTTGAAGCATCTATGGCTGTGGACTTCAAATGCTCACTGGTGTGCACCGATATAACAAAAGTGGCTATTTAATCTAAACTGAAACCCTGGCATTCACAATTCCACATGTAGGGGTGCAGTTATCTCCAGGGGGGCTATAGAAGGGGGAAGAAATACTGGAGGGTCAGTTTGTAGGAAGGCTGAGACATGTTTTGTCCCACCCAAAACATGGATTCAAGATATCAATTTCAAATTAATGAGAAAAGATGCCATTAAAATAGATATATTTAACAATAAACTAATAGCACTTAAATATTTCACCTTATTTTTCAAAAAGCTAAGCAAACTATGTTCAGTTATTCACAGGCTGCTGCTGCCCCTGCACCCACCACAATCAATTTAGACATTTGTCTTCATTTCACACAGTCTTAAGAGGTCATAGTAAGCAAACAAAGAAGAAATGGCTAGACCCTATTTTTGCATACTACAGCAAATAAACCCAGTTCTGTCTTGGGAAATCACTGTCAAGATCAAAAATCTGCTCTGTGCAGATATGTGTCTACACTTGGGTCTCTTCCTGCCCTTCCTGATGTCAAGCCAAAGTTAACTTACCTAAAATATCAGTATAAAGGACCTGTTCTAGGTCACCCAGCATTGTTATTATGACATCTTCATCCAGATGTGCAGTCCCTTCACGCAAGCACCCTTCTTCCTCCTCCTCTGCCCAGGTCCTGCTGGGGAAATGGGATGTGCAGGATACATTTTCATCATCGGATTTTTTGCTCTCCTCATTGTCAGTTTGAAAGCCTTCACCTGTACACCGGTCTCCTGACCTCCTGGATGTCCTGCTTCCATCAGGTGGTGTCCCCTGAAATGCTTGGGTTGTGGTGAAGCCGGAGTGGCAGAGAGAGTGCACTGACTGTGAGAATGCCTTGGACAGGGAGCCTCTGCACCCAGCTTCTGCATGCCGCTGTTGGTAACTCTGGCTGGACTTGGAGGCGTTTCCAAACCAGTTCTCCCTGTATGAGTATCGCCTCTTGTCCCCTTCACTGATGAGCGTGAGATTAGTTAGAGACTTCTGCTTCTGAAGACGAACACACCCTCTTCTAACCTCCGTGCCTTTAAACACTGACAATTCAGCAGATCGCTGCATCCTTCTGGCTGGGGCTTCACCTCAGTTAGATTTCATATTTCTGAGATGGACAGCAGCTCAATTCCCCTGAAAGGTGCGGGCGGTGCTCCCTGCATCGCCGCACGCTGCACACCCCAGGCAGCACACACTTGCACTTGCAGTGAAAGCACAGCTCACACATGCACTCTACGTACTGGAAGGGACTAGACAGGCACAGTCATCTTCTTTAAAATCACGCTGCTGTCTCTGCTAAGCCACTTCTCGTCCGTTACATTAATCTGCAGTACTTACAGTCATTTTCACTTAGATTTCTCTCAAGCAGAAGAGAGTTGATCAAACACTCTGCTCCAGCACAGAAGTAATCCCAAAAGCCAACTGTGTTTTCCCCTCTCCATCCAATCACCAGTCTCATCGGAACGGTGGGCCTGCATCTCTTTCTACAGCTGCTGCCTTCTGAAATCCAAAGTAGGCACAAGTACTGTCTCGGGCTTTTCCCTCCCTCTCACCAGCTCATGACTGATCCTAGTGCACAGCTCTTCACTTTAGATGGGCTGACACAGAACTGCAAGTACAGCCTCCACGTCAGAGCTCAATAAAGAGCCAAAATTAACCACTGAAGCACAAGCCTCCTTACATTTTAGTATTCAACCTGCATTCCCAGATATATGACTCTTCTCTGCTACTGCAGTGAATGCTGCTGGCTGCCATGGCAGCAAACATCCTGGTGAATTAAACCGGAGACACAGAAGCCTCTGCCCAGTTTACAGTGCCACAGGTTTCAAGACACAGCTTCACCTGAATGGGATGCTACAGTAACAGATCTAGCTCATGGTCAAATCCTATTTTTCTCCCTGAAAGGTAAGGATGAAAAACTATTTCTTCCATATCACTATTACTCCCTATGCAGGAAGCTAAAAGCAGACTTGCAAAAGGACCTTTAGCCTTGCAAATTCTGCTCTAAATAAAAAAAATGTCATTTAATATCATAGGATAAGACATGGAACAGAGCAGTATTTGTCTGATAAAATGATTCATAAAAGGAAATATTTAATTTCTTTCTCCTTAAAAAGCTACCCTGTTTGCACCTCTGTGAGATTCAGAGGCTAGTACAGAACTATAAAATCTGTAAAAATCATTGTTTCACAATATTCTGAAGAAAACCTATTAATGGAGGAATAATTTTTTATTAAGCAAATTGGTATTATGTCTGAACTAAGTTCAGCAATTTTGAATGCTATTTTAAAATTCATTATCCAGAGAGAAAGAAGACTTACGCTAAAATGTATGTCTTTTCTCACAAATAAAAAGATATTAGTCCCAGAAATAATGGACAGATGAACAAAGAAATACCTGAATTTAATTATAATTTTTAGATACAAACTTTTTTATCTAGTGGAAATTAATTTCAAAAAACATTATATAGAAATCTACAAATAATAAAACTGCTGTATAAAAATAAACTGCTTTTGTCAGTGTGAAAATATGCTCATCTCAAGTCTCTACCTGAGAAACCTTGACAGAAAAATAACCTTTAAAAATGCCACCCTAAGAATTACAAGCTGTTCACAGATTTCCTGTATGAATAAACAGATGTTAACAGAAGCCTCAGTGTGTATTTCTTGCCTTTCACTGGTTCAGTTTACAGTTTTTCAAGATACACAGGGGAAAATTCTTGGAAATTTCAAAGGAAAGGTACATTTTTTCCTAGATAACTCTGAGAAACAGGGAATAACTCAGAAAAAAAAAATCAGTGGTCTAAAGCAATGGTGGTTTTCCATATTAAAGCACTGACAAATTCCGAGAAAGACGTTCCACATCAATAGGAGGCACCACTCCCATCCCCACCTAGAACACACAGTCAAAGAGGAGACAAGAGGAATGGTCTGTCTGCCTGAGTACAAAACTCTCCCAAATATTAAACACCTATCACTTTTTCAGCATGGAAACAACAAATAAGAGTGCAGTGTTTACACCAGGGTCTGCCAGCTGCAGTGGCATAGGAGTGCTTGGAAGGGTTTTATGAACATGCTGGTGCCTGCCTGCAGCAGAGCCCGGTGTGGTGTGGATGCCAGTGGTGTCTCAGAGCTGGTGTGGTGCTGGTGCTGTCACAGAGTCCAGCACTGCCTGCACACTCCTGTGTTGGTGTACACTGACAGTGCCATGTGGCTGACCCAGCCTGTCCAGCATACCTGATTAAGCTGTGGTCATTAGAAAGTCCTCACAGGGAGGTATTGACCGAGAATTTCAAAAAGTAAGGGCAATCTCACTCTTTTCGCTTGAATTGGTTTTATATCCTAAATTTATACTCAAACCAGCACAGTATTCTTCATTGCTGTATTTTGAATTAACAGGAAGGATAATGATTTTTAGCTCAGTTGGTCAGAGCACAGTGCTAATGATGCCAAGGTCGTGGATCCAATCCCTGTATGGGCCATTCACTTAAGAGCTGAACTTGATGATCCTTCTGGGTCCCTTCCAAATCAAATCAGACTGTGATTCTGTGATTTGGCTATGTGATGCCAAAGATCTCTTGGTCATTGTCTTGGAATAAAGAGAACAGGCTCTTTTCCTACCAGAAACAGCAAGTCTGAATCTCCCCCTGATATTTCAAATCCATGAATAACTTCTCCACCTGCCCTTTCCTGCCCCAACACCTGCAGGCAGTGACTTGTCTCCATGGTAAGCTGTAGGCAGATGTGGACCTGCTCTGCCTCCATCCAGGCTCTCAGTGTGCATGGTCACATGCAGCAGTCTGCCCTGCAGAGCTGCAGCTGGCCTCAGGAGCCCCTGTGGGCAGGGCATACCCCTGGTGCTCAGCACTGCTCTGCTAGGGAAGTAGTGCATGCCATGGCTGCACAGCTCCAACACCAGAGACCAGATACAAGCCTGCCAGAATTGGACAGGTATAGTCAGTCCCCTTTCTAGCTGGGAGCAGAAATAGTTATTGGATGAAAAATGTTCACCCACTGAGCCACACCAAACCTCACATACAGTGCTGTCAATAGGTGCCACACCCCTCCAGGCTGGATGGGGCTCTGGCAGTGGCACAGTGGGCCTCAGTGTCTCTGCTGACCTGTTACTTCTCCCAGCTGAGCTGTTCATTGCAGCCCAGCTTCAGCAGCACACAGGTCACAGACCATCATAGTGAAAAGGGAATGACACCTGCACTGTGTAAGAGCCACGTGAGGGTAGCTGGCAGCTGCAGCATTCATCTGCCTCATTTTGAAATACATTGAAAACACAATGAATCCAACCCTTTTATACAGATACTGAGGATAATCACACAACCTTCATTCCACCTTCCTGTGTACAAACATTTTACTACATCTCTTAATTATAGTTATATGAACTTTTGTCCCATTAATCCCACTGCCTCACTTGGTAGATGGGCCATTGTGATCATGCCCAGATACAGAGGGTACTTATTTATCTTAGACCATGTACTCAGTAGAAACAACACTGAATTTATCCTTGTACTTTACCACATCTCTCTGCAGGGTGTCATTTGCCAAAACATAAAACTGCAATGTGGAAAATTCTTAGGTTTATTTATTGAAAAAGAACTTTCTAAAGCTCAGCTCTCCATTTTAAAATGTTTAGATATAGCAACCAAAAATATATCTTTCTATGCTAAGAAGAAAGTATAGGAGACTAGAGGAGAGCAAATGTCATGACAGCATTATTCCCCAACTACCTTGCAATTCAGTGTGTTCTCCACCCACATAGCAGGAATATGTTTACATCAAGAACAGCTTAGGGAACTTCCTCAATCCATCATAGTCAGTGTAACATACTACTTTATTTTTACTGTCTCTTTCATAAAAGGAATTAAAAAATTATTTTAAGAACTAATAATCTTTGGGCAAATTTTGCTGTCAGATAAGAGTTTCTTTGAAGTCTTAGTGCACGGTTTAGAACCCTACAAATGAATTATGTAATAGATCTGGAAATGCATAAGATTATGAATCTCTTCAGCTAAGCTTACTTGAAAAAAAAATGTAAACTATTCCTGCATGCATTAATTATTTCTTTCAGAGAACAAAAAACTAAGCATAATAAACATAAAATATTTACATTTGAATGTTTTTATGCTAATCCTGCCATTGAGATAGGCCTATAACTTTTAAAAGTACTGTTTCATTTCTGTTTGATCCCTCAAATTTTTAATAATTAGTCAATATTTACAAATTCATGAATAATTACTTAATCAAACACTTTGCAATTAGCTCTTAGAACATACCAGCACTTGTGAAAGCCAAATGTTTTCACTGATTACATAAAATACTTTGTAGTTTACTGACATATACAGTTTACAATGGATTATTAACTAATTACTTGCTGACATCCTTCTCCAATGAACTTGCTGCAGAAGGTGATAAATGTCACAGCTACTTTAAGAAGAAATAGTTGGTAATAAAGTCTGAACAACTTGTTCCCAGCCACACCATTAATAACAACAACTAACTCGGGTTATTAGCCGAGTTATAGCTTTATTAGCCTTTATTGTCATTATCATTTTATAATCCTGTTTATAAAGCTATATTCCAGTTTTGTAGAAACTGACTGGATAAATACTGAGTAGTCTTGTTGGTACATAAAGTACATGCAAGAAATTGTATGTGTTCATACTTGAATGGAGAATTGTTCCTTATTTAGAGGACTCAGATTCTGTCTGGGATTTCCTGGACAGAGGTCTGCACACCTGTGTGCCACATGAGCAACAAGCCTACCATACACAGAACACACCAGAACAATTCCTCAGGTGTCTCATGCCTACAAACAGGGCTCATTCAGTGGACTACATGTATCACTGGAGCTGTGCACACAGAGGGGATTCAAGATGTGCAGGAAGACTAAAAACTGCTCTAGGTGTACTCTAGTGCTGATCTGCATATGCACAGTGGAAACACTTGGGGCTGCTCTGGCTGAGCTCTGGAATATTCAAAGAGGGAAAAAACAAAAAGTAGGAAAAAGTCTGAAGCACTTCGGATCACATCTAGAACAAATTCCCACCAGAGACATAGGAACAGATGTACAGTACTCTACAAAGATGCAGAACTGGCTTTAAGCATAAGCCATGTCTATATTCACCAAGAGCAGCAGATTATTGGTGACAAGATAAAAATACAGAGGTTGCCCAGTTTATCAGGACAAACACAAGCCACACTTCTGAGTCCATGCCTACACCAGCCTCCCCAGCTCCCTTGCCTTCCAGCACTACTCTCATGGCTGTGCAGGTAAAACCAAGTCATCACTTGCAAAGCGGCAGACAGGAAACACACGGCTTGAGCTCTGACTACCTTTCACCAGCTCTGAGTTGGGAGACAGGAGAGGCTATAAAGGTAACCAGCTCCCTTGGAGGAGGAAGACAGCAGAAGTGAGCTGAAAACTCCCTCTACAGATTATTGCTTTACTTTCTACTTTCCCATCACTGCTGTTTAGAAAGTAGCAAAGGGATGCAAACTGCCTTGCTGGACACAGAAAGCAGAGCCGTGACTTTTCACCACTACAGCAAGGAAATGAACTGGGGTTTGGTTCCTGAATTGGTGCCTGGCCAACCACTCCTAAATAATTTTATTTTTTCTGCATCCAACTTTTGTCTTTATTATGTAGAAGTCTTGAAGTAGACATGCTTAAAGCATTAGTTTAGGTTCAGTTAGCTGGTATTGCTCCGAAGTGAATTAAGAGTTCTGATATGAACAGCTTGGCTGGTTATGGGAGCAGTAATCTTCAGCCAAGAAGCAATAACAAACAAGAATGTGTAAATAGTCAGAAAGTAGATAAACAGTTTATACAACAATATTGGCTAAAATATTCTAGTCCTGAGGATGTCAGCCTTAGTTCTAAATATTTGGCACTTTAAAAATAATAATGATCAATGAAGCAGAAACACAGTACAGGTGGGACAGCACTTTATGAACACACTCCTCCAAGCTGTTTAGTGATTTCCACAGATGTTCACTCTTTTGCAATATCCTTACTGATCCTTACTGTTTACAAACATATTGTGCTAGGGTGGTGGCTACCAAGTTCCAAAAGAAGATCAAGATAATATAAAGATGATTCCCACACACAGCAACAGTTGACAATTTCAGGAAAAAGATAATATCAAAATGAAAGAAACTGGGTTCATTGCTTAATGCCCTGAAAATAAGTGACCAGACCATGGAAATTAACCATGCCTATCTCTTTGCTACTACTAGTGTAATCCCTTGATCATACCAGAATTAAGATGCTCTTAAGTAAAATAATTTAACTGTCCTTTCTCATAGCTAATCCATCCTGGAATACTCCTCTGAGCAACTATCACATGAGCTTTTATCCAAGCAGATCTAACAACAGAATCGCCAATGACTTGGTGATAGCTCATCCACACAGAAATTTAATTATTCAGCAAACACAGTACTTGATCCATTTATTCCTTTTGCTGCTAACAGTTAAATATGAGTGACACACCTCTATTTCCCTATGCACACAGCAAAACACTGACCACATCTTCCCAGTGGTTCTGCTTTACAGCCTCTTATGCCAATCAACAGCTAATGCTAGAGTCTAAATAATCAGACTAGGAATATCTCTGGTGTCTAGTTTTCTTTATGTCATTTTCTTCTTTTGGATGCTGTTTTGTTTCTGTTCAGAACAGTAAAAGGTCATGAGACATGATATTCTGTTCGATCATTTCAGAAGGTATTGAATTGTTTGGGGTTTTTCTAGCTTCTCTCTGGATGATTCCTGGAAGCATCTCTTGATTTGTGATAAAAGTTTCCAATATTAAATTAAAGAGTTTATTTATATATATAAGAACAAGGAGTCCAATTTCTGGAGTAATTAAAAATACTTTTATATTTTAACAGGTATGCATCACCACCAAAGAACATTACCTCATGAATCAGAGTGACATTTTATGACAGAAGCTGGCTGTGCAAATAAAGGATGTCAGAAAACTTCCAAAGGGACTGAGACAAACCAGGACAAAACCTATTTCAGCAGGAGTCAGCTAAATGTCAAGACAGTCCCGATAAATCTTGGGCATCTGATTTCCCTTCTGGTGAAGAGATAATTTTAGATTGATGTGTCAAATTAGTGCTTTAAGTGAGTTATACCTTGTGTGAGAAGAACCAAGACTCATTACAAATCCATTTAAATGTTGAAAATTTGTGGTAAAAGGGCAAAACTATAGGTAAAATCAGTGAGATAGGATATCACCTCTAATTTTTGTAAAATTATAAGATTAAGGATGCTAATGAAAAACAAAACAAAGCAACAGCAAAAATAAACCCTTGAACCCCCAAGTAACAACTCTTGCAAAGAGTCCCTTTGGAAGAACTTGTACACAACCCTGCAGTGCAATTCAGTCCTGATGAGAAGTGAGGCGTGGCACACTTTGCTTTTTGCATGGATAGGCAGAGTCACGGCCAGATCCAATGCTGACGTAACTCAGCATGGCTCTCTTGACTTCAAAGGATTTATTCCAATATGACTAAAATACCCCATCCCTTCAGCTTTCTAACCTAGTAAGGACTTCAATCCATGTTTACAAGGAATTCCTTGTAACACAACCTTTAGCAGCTTAGCTCTAGCAGCAGCTTACAGGTCCTTAAAATAGTAAGGACTTGTTTTCTGAATACAGATTCATTTATAAAAATGTATATTATGTAATTTATGGCTCAATTCTGATGTTCTGATTTAATTTGATGTTATTACATGAGAGTGTTAAACTTTCTGAAGTTGACTTTCCACTGCTCCTCTTGGAATATTCAGTTATGATTAAATGAAATAACAATTACATGAAACCCTAGATTGTGAAAACACAGTTTCTGCAAAATGACAAAGAGGGTATTTGAACAGAAGGAACAAGTTCAAATAGATAACAGTGGATTTGAAGCACTAAATATGCATGACCTAAATTTTCTGTGTATTTAATACCCCTCATGATTAGAGGTCAGAAGTATTATTTCAACCCATCACAAAGCTCCCAGTAAGGAACAGATGTAAATGAAGTTCCCAGTCTTCTCCTGACTCATTGTTACTCACCAGATATCTCCTCTAGGCACTGTTTGGCAGTCTTACTAAACGACAAATCCATTTTAGTAGGACTGGTACAGGAGTCAGCAGGTGGCAAAGAGGTACTGTCATTTTCTGAGAGAGTTCTGAAATCAAGCAAGAAGATTGATTATTATTATATATCATTCATGTGTTCATGGAAAAAAGTGCTACTTGCAGCTCCATCTAGAATCATATCAATCTAGGGTGAAAATATAATTTTTTTCACATTCTTATTATCCTAGTTTAAAGTCCAGCTACACAAATATACAAGCAACTAGGCTTTCTCTCTCTCTCTGCAGAAACAACTTGTAGTTAATTCTGTGAAATCTGAAGCCATTTTTCCCCCCACATTTTTCTGCAGGATTTGTCAACCAGATCTAGTCAGAATCCATTTACATTTGTTGTCACATCCCTGCACATACATAAAGGAAATAAAAACTTGTAATTGATGAAATATTAAATGAGAAAGGCCATGTGGGAAAAAGCTTATGCAAGGCTGGATGGAAATTTGGCCCAGATATTAAAATCTATGTTCAGCTTCTTTTGATAATGCCCCTTATATAACCCTGGGGAATGGGATAATACAAGTTTTTCAATTAACTTTCTAACAAATAGTTCATATTTGCTTTGAGGGTATATTTCTGTGAATATCAATGACCAAATTATAATGGGAACACCTCATTGAATACAGTTACTTTCTGTTATATGAAGCTAAATAGCAAGAAATACATGAGCACACTGATTATAATAAAAAATATCTCACACATCTATTTCCTCTTCTCACAGAACAGCTGTAGAATCTAGTTTACACTGGAACTGCTGAACTATGATATCATCAAACAGCAACATGCAACAACAACATGTGTATACAGTAAAAGAACACATCTAAAGGTATAATAGCCACTTTTTGAAATAAAATTTTAAAAGATCTTCACTTAGAGCTTAAGTTCTTCCAGCTTTCCTGACATGAATAGCAGTCACTCTTCTGATTTATTAAAGGACTAGTGAAATATTTATATCCTAAAGTGTGACATTTATAGTTCAATTTTCAAAATTCACCATAAAGTGTTTCCAATGACCAACTAAACTTAAAAGACAAACATTTAACTGTGTGAGGTATCTGTATTTTAAAAATAAAACTCATAAAAACAGTGAGTTATGTCTCAAAATAATTTTATAGCAACTTATTTAATGAAATAAATTTCCAGTTAATATTTTCTTTAAATTTATTGAATGAATTTCTTCAGTAATTCATAACAATAGATGAGGAGACAGATATCTGCACAAAGAGCAGCACAAGTACTGACATGTTGGAATCCATTGATTAGAATCATCCAACTCAGAAACAGAAATGTAAATTATGCCTGATTAGATGCAATGTTTTCTTACCAGTTTCTGTACTTTTGAGATGCTGGAAACAGAAAACTGCTCTATAAAAAACTATATTTGGTTCTTGTCTGTCACACACTACTGGAAACAGAAGCTCAGTACATGTTGCAAGGTTAACTATGTCCTGTCAACCTTGAATGTAGTTTTACATTTGATGCTTGAGAGGAGAGACTCTTAAGTAAAAAAAGAGCTCACTCTATCCCTCTGCAGTGGACACACTCTGAAACTCCATAGTCCCACTTGCTTTCCCAAAGGGCTTTAAATCATTAAAATTTTAATTGTCTGAGGAAACAACAGAAATCTCATGAAGGACTATGGATTTTGCAGCAACCTAAGTTCTGCTTACTTGAGACAACTGGTTATTTGTTGTGGTACAGATGGACTAGAAGGCACCAGCCCTTGGGCAGCTATGATGGAGATACTGCAGGGAGGAAACAGGGAACAGGTCTCTCAGAAATAGCTCTTTTTCTATGAGGTCTCCAAGGGGGCTGCTGGCTGCCAGCATTTACACACCAGTCCTGCCTATTCATGCAGGATGGCCAAGGCCCTGATTATCTCTTGAGTCAAGCTTAGCCTAGATGCACTGGGAATGGTGAGAGACCAGACTAGGGGCGAAAGATTTCCAAGCAAAATGATGTAGGATATTGGGGCTCTTGGGGAGCAAGGAGGCCCAGGTACACACTGGGAACCTAAAACTTCAAGTTGCATTGCTGTGGGCCCCTGGTGGGTTGTGATACATTGGGCCAAGAATATAAATGCCTTTTCTAATTCTTTAAAAAAATGGGAAATTGTGAAGTTTGGGTTCTATACTTCTGGCTTTAATGTCTTTCTGTGGGATGTATTAATCCTATGAATGACTCAAGTGATCGCTGCAGGACCGCAGCACAGATTAAGCTCGAAGCAAGTAAACAGCAAATTAAGTGATCTTGTCATTAACCTTGCACACCAGCCTAAATGAATGATCCTCTATCCTCTACCTATTCACAGCCCACTGCCTTAAAAATAATTAAATTCTTGCATCTCTCTTGATATCAAGAAAAGATAAAAGAATTTCAGTTTAGTCAAAGCCAGCCCAGTAATATTTCTTCCAGTGCTTTGCATTTACAGTGGAGGTTAATTTAGACAAACTTCATGAAAACTGGACAATCTGTTTCTATTTTAATCATGGCAATCAATAAATATATTTAACCACAACCCACTGAGTAACATGCTACCTATTTGTAAGAGTATCAAACTCACTTAATGGGACAAATCCTTCTTTCAGTCAGACCTGCACAAGCTTATTCATTCTGATTAAAATGAGCCTGTACGGGGTAATTAAGAACAGAATTTGAAACACTGCTTAATAAGTGGTCTCTAACATAGTCAGTCATGTCCTGTCTCTAATGAAATAGCCAACCTTAGATAAACACAGATAACATCAAAGATTTGTTAGCTTTTTAGTTGACATTCCAAAAGATATCAGATGAATATGATGGCGCTTTTCCAACAGCTCTCTGAGATGCAGCTGTCTTGAATGTGCATCACTGTCAGTGTAACAGAGTGGCAGGACCACGTCTGCCATATGAGCAGTCTGATCACCCATATTCAAGAACTGAGAGTTAAATTGAGAACAGATGCAAGGAAGGGCTACTAGGATGGTCATGGGGAAGAATAAACCCTTCTGGAAAAAAACAAACGAAAACAAAAAAAACAACGAATGCAAAACCAGAAAGAGTTGATTTGGTTTAGCCTCACAAAAGAGAAGGAAAGGAATGGGATTATTCCCTCACATGCTTAAAGAGAGCAATCAAAGAGAAGGAAAACACCTTTTTCAGTCTAAGGACTGAATTAATCAAATATGTGTTTATAATGATTTCTTCACTTATTATGCTTCTTCCCATCTCTTAAACTAATACCTCTACAATGGAAACTTTTCTTGCACAATTACTTGAAAATCAATCATGGAAAAATAGGAGGATGGTCTAAAGATCATGTATTTGTTAAAACTAAAACTGGTGAGTGTCGATCTTTAGCACTACCTATGACTGCAAAACCTTGGTAGTGACTGTTGCTTTATTTTCACAGCAGCAATGTAAATAACAGGAATCAATAAAGCACTGCAGTATGACTTTGACTCCTCAGTTTATTGAAGAAAGTATGTTTAGCAGCATAATCTAGTATTAACAAACACAACTGACACAATGTTTTTTCCTGTAAACTTAGTTTCAACTCCAGAATCAGTGACACAGAAGTCGCTTCTGTGTCATTAAAACTGGACATCAATATGGCTTCAAGAAACCCTGCACACATTATGGTTGCAGGATCCTTGAAGAGTAGATAATTTTTTCCCTAAGCCTGTACAAAAACATCCTGAATAGGCATCTGGAATTGAATTTCACAGTACTTCCAGAGATACAAGCAGATATCCTCCTTCCCATCTGTCACTGCTCTGAATCTCCTGCTCATCCTTGAAACTATGGCCTAGTAAAAGAACTGCATTAATCACCACATAGTAAAGGAGTTGGGAAGAAAATTTAAGTAACACTGGTATGTCCTTTTTCTGCCCTATCTTTTGAATACTTTAGTCCTTACAGAATCATAAAGTAATTGAGATGAGAAATATGTTCTAGGTGCCATATGGTCCAACAACATTCTTAAAGAGGGTCTGGTCACATTAAGTTGCTCAGAGCCTTGATTTGTTGGATCCTGGACATGCCTAAGGACTGAGATTCCACAACTTTGCTGCACCAAGTGTTTCACTGCCCTCAAACAAAACCCATATTTTTTTAACTTTCAGTCAGCACCCCTGCTGCTGTAACTTGCATCTGTTACCTCTTATCCTTCCACCCTGCATTTCAGAGAGGAGTCTGGCAACGTCTCCTCAACACCAACATATTAGGCAGCTGAAGTTACCAGTTGGTTACTCTGCAGGGACAAAAGAAGTGCCAAACTGGTATCTGTAGTCCAGCACTAACACTGAAATTATATCTCTGCAAGACTGCAATTCAGACACTGCTGAAACATCTTCCAGATGTTGCTATCATCAAACTAAAACTTAGCTGAAAAATGGAAATTTAAGCCATGCACAACGTAGAAGTGCAGTTTGGGATGATGAGTGGCCAGCTAATTCTCTGCACAATTTCTATACTTTCAGCATTTGGGGAAATAAGCAATTCCTGAGCAACAGAGGCCCTGGGATTTGAGAGCTTTAGATTCTGTATCTCGGCCATGGGAAAGAGACTTACTAAGCACCTACAGTGGTTACTGGAGGAGTTAATAAAATAAAGCTGAGGTGCAGTACATGCATCCAGTTACAAACCAATGCTCTCCTACTGAAATTCAGTAGGATTTCTTTTTTTGTCATTAATGTACCTTTTCTCTCCCAATTGCACCTTAACCCTGAAGCACTCTAGCACTGAAGTACTAAACTTCTGTGTTACTCTTCTCTATTTGAAATTTAAGCACTTCTAGGAAGGCACTCATTCTAAGGACAATTTCAATACAAGTTTAAGGGACTTGGGAAAACGGTACAATTTCCAGTCTCCTACAATTCTGTCTAAGTAGAAGAATGTGGAATTTTAAGTAGTGGCTGGTGTACTTTAAACAATTATACAGTCTCTTATACCTTCCTACTGTATCTGTCTTATTAAGCTTTCTGGCAAATAAATTACATCTTCTTCAGTCTTACATCATTTGGACCCTACAGTCAACTTCAGAGGGGACACATAAGGGACTGTAAATAATATAGTCACAGTCACATTTGAAAATAAAGAATCACCTTCTGGCAGAATGGAAGAATTTAAATGATACCTGTTTAGGAAATCTCAAATGCAACTTTGCCTACTGCTGCTAATCTTTGAAGAGAAGTTATAATCCCATATGAATTTCAAAGTCAGGTGTTTAAGAGGAATAAAAATACCATGTAATATCAGATAGGGCAGAGCACTAAGACTTCAAAGCTGAATAGTGCAATATCCCACTTGAGAACCTCCCACTAAAACAGTATTTTCTATTTACTGTCCATTAATAAAAATACAGACTTGAAAACATGAATATTAATAACTATTATAGATCTGCATTACTTAAGGAAAATACATGGTAGTCTCAAAAAAACTCATTGGAATACCTCATTTTCCTCACAAATCTACAGTAATATCCTCTTGGTTAACAAAAAAATTTTCAAAATACATTGTATCTGCAGGTATCAGCAACAAATAAAAAAACCACTAGCTTACTTATGCTTGTGCTAATGGTTTAAATAGATGACACAAGTATATTAAAAGATACTGCAGAACTCTGGATAAAAAAAATTGTATTTTTACTAAATTTTATTGACATTTTTTACAAGGACATTTTCACATAGCCTAGATATTCCTCGTAGCTGGGAATGGTAATCATTGTTTGCTAACTTACATAAAGCTGTTATAAAGCATACCTGAAAATTCTGTGTATTAGTGGTGGTGACAGCTTTGAAAAAATTATGTTGAAGAACAAAAATGTAAATATAGTACCCCAGGTCTTGCTCATTTCCACTTCCCATATATCCACAAAAATAAATATGCTGACTTTGAAAATTTGGGTATTTTGTCCTTGGTTATATTTATATTTTTCTGTTAAATCATTGTGCAGTATTACAAACCCCTCGAGATTTTAGAGAAATTAGTTACTGTGTATTTTTTAGTCAGATTCTGCACTGAGTTAGAGAGATACATATTGAAATACATATTGAAGCAACCTCATCAAAGTCAGTCTTTGAGTTTTTGGCCTTTTGAGATCAGACACTGGCTCTGAGAATTTTATTTTCATGTGAAATTTAACTTCAAATACTCCTTTGCTGTTTGTCTGAAGCAAAGAGACAATTATTAATAAGAAATATTACTGGAAGACACATGCTTCTATCACCCTTTAATATTCAAAATATGTACTGCTTCAAGGCGAAGCTTAAAACAAAACTAAGACATCTCCATCATGCAGTGAAATGGCATCAATAAGCAGTAAAATAGCCACTGAGCAGCACAGACATCTGAAGCAAAGCACAGCTCTTTTTTCTCTCTCTTTGCATATGCACCCTAACACATATGTAGGCTGTCCCATGTAGCACACTACCAACCCTCTGCATCACTGAGGTTATTCCAGATTGTCACATGCAAATTAAGTGCATCCAGTGGTACATATAATTGAAACTCAAGAGGCTCCACTGCATATTAGAATAAATATAACCCATACTGAGCCTTTTCTTCCTCCCATATGATTTTCTGAATTTATCAGTCATCCAGATTGGTTTTGAAGCTGTGTTTAGTTGTGTGTAATGATATATATACTTCCTCAGAGCCTACTTCATCACCTCTTTAATCTTTAGCCAAGATTATCCACAGTACTAGTCACTAACAAAAACTGGCAGTATATTTTGCTTAATAATGTATATGTCATTTTATCAGATGTTACATTTACCCACAACTGGAGCTAAAACCCTCCAACAGCTGACAACTGAAAACATTATTCAAATCAGCCTGTCAATCCTTCTACACTTTTTCTGTCTTCTAAGTTGTACAACAATGAATCTTCCAGCTTCTCTTCAACTGCTCTATCATATAGCAAAATAAATTCAGAGAAATGTTGATACATTCAACTGTTCATTCTTCTTTTCCAGAGCCTTGCTCCTCTGAAGAGTTACTATGGCCTGTAAAAATTAACTGCCTGCAGGGAGTTCATCTACACCTATTTCATGTAGAAAACTAAACAGGAAAAGAACTGCAAACAGCAACCTTTTCCATCTACACAAACTGTTGAAATATTTTTGAATACTTTTAGAAGTTTGTATATGTTTTTTCTTCAAATATCCACCAGTAGTGTTACACATTTTGAAAACATCAGGAGTTTATTTTATGATCTTTTAAAAGAATGGTGAATTCTAAGCAAATATTGTTGAATATCAGCAAATAGATGTTGAGGTTCTTAGAATGCAAACAAGAATATTCACACTAGAAACCTGACTCAGCCGTGACCTTTCAAAAGCAGCACAGAGAATGTACCACATGATCTGTATTTCTAATCAAAACACCCTGAATGTTAAATAGCAAATATTTGCAGTGGATTGCTTTAGTACAAGGTAAAGACTCACAGTTCTTGTAAGAAATTGTTCATACAGTAACATTAATTAAAAATTAATATTAGGAAAACATTGGCATGATGCTGTGACAGAAACTGGGGGATAACAGCATGAACTACCATTACTATATCAATTTTAGCTCTCTTTCCTAAATGGTAGCACAAACACCCATTTTCTCCACGATCTTACCTATAAATGAAAGGAGCTACCGTGGCAGTGTTGGGGTGGCTGTATTGCTGTTGTTGAGGAAGCTGGACCACACCATTTCCTGTGCCTTGGCCACTGCCTGCAGCCATTGAGGCTGACAGACTGACGGAGGATCCTGGCGTGAGAGCAGCACTTGGTTCTTTCCCTTCAGAAGAAGCAAGACCAGAGGAAGGAGAAGACTTCTCACTAAGCTGAGATTTTGGTGTTGACTGGGACTGGTTTCCTTTTGTAGTCCTCAGTTTTTCAACCTCCTTACTCCCTGTGCATGCGGAGG
Organism: Peucedramus taeniatus; assembly: GCA_013400575.1. Lineage (NCBI taxonomy): Eukaryota > Metazoa > Chordata > Aves > Passeriformes > Fringillidae > Peucedramus > Peucedramus taeniatus. Next base: position 110,872 of record WBNO01007729.1, read on the forward strand.
AAGCGCTCTGCTTTGCTGTTGGCACCTTTGATCCAGGTTTTGGGATCCCACTAGAAGATGATATTAAACTTTCTTTCTTGGCTGCTGTTGTCTTACTTCCTTTTGGGATTAAGCTTGCAATTTTTGAGCTCTTCTTTGCAGATGATTCAATGACCTGATCCTTCTCTTCCTTGACTGCTTTCTCAGTGCAAACTTTGTTTTTGTCCCTGTTCTTTTCCTCTTTGTCCTTTGGCTGTAGCAAAGACTTTTTATTGCTGAGATTTTTGCTGCCAGCTTTTGGAGGGGTTAACTTGGGTGATACTTTGGGACTGCTACTTGTGGAGCCGCCACTGTTCACCCCACCACTTAAGACATCCATTTCACCACACTCTGAAAAGTTGTCATCCTCTCTCCCACTGTCACTGGGTCCTGAGCTCAGTGACAAAGGAGGTCTCAGAGCAGTCCTAGCATTAACCAGCTTGAATTTTTCCAGCATAGATTTTTGTCCAGATGAAGGGGGCTTTACACCTTCAGAAGGGGGTGGCTTGAGCCTGTCTGAAGTTGGAGTAGGGGAGGTTGCGGGGCTGGGCTGCTTCACGGACAGCATGGTAGAGGTCGCGCTGTGTTTGACATTCATGGATTTGCTGCGCCAAGGCTTGCTGGCACTTGGAGAGGGTATGGCAGAGACCTGCTGCTGCCCGGTGCTGGTGGGATGCTGCACATTTCCATTCATGCCTGAAGAGGGGTGAGGGCCTTTTGGTGAATCTGCTTAAAAAACAGAAAAAACCCATAGTGGTATAGTTACTCTCCCATCGCCTGCTAGAGGGTGATGTCATACTGCCTGGCATTTAAAACACACTTACATGTGATCTAAAATAAAACCTAATTTATATGTGCATGGAACATGAAGGATACTAATAGAGTACACCTTTCTTTCTTCCATTATCATGGTGTTTGACTTCCACAAGTTCAAGAAAGCCTCAGAAGCGCCTTCATTACAACAATTTAATTATGCAAATCAAGTCTTCCAAGTTAAGATTTTATTTTTTTATCTTTTAATCTTTTCTTTTTCCTATCACTTGTTCATAACAAAACACTGAAGAAGAAAAAATAGAATGCTGCAATTATGGCAGAAAACCAAAACTGGACAAAGAGGGGTCTGATGTTTAGTGAAAGAAAAATGTGTACTAGAAAGCTAAGGTTTTGGGCAAGAGGAGAAGGACTTGGCAATACTGAAATTAAATGTATAAAATCAATAGTCATAAAAGCAAAAAAGGCTGGTGGCAATACATTTTTTAGTTTTAAGTACTGTTAACAATATTTAGCAGCTCACTTCAGGAACTTATCCCAGTACATTTTCATCGGTAAGAAAAAATTTTATCAACAATTTCACTAGTGTCACTACTCAAAAGTTACAGTGATACATCATCTGCATGGGTACAGCCATGATTGGCTCTGAACTCAGGTAGGCAAAGAAGGCTCTGGCACATTCACTGCATTTGCATCATCCAGGAACTTTAGTGGATCCTCAGAAGGAATGAGAACAAGGCTCCTTCTGCAATAATCAAACTATGCCAATTAATAGCTGTGATTTTCGTCATCTAGCCTTATTAACCGAAACAGACCAATGCATGAAAGGGTTAAGCTCTTTCATATGAAGTTCCAATTCCCAAGACATATCTGAGTATATAAACACCATCACTCTGAAACACCAGAGAAATGAAGTGGTAATAACAATCAAATCATGTGGTACACAGCTATTTCAGCAGCTGACATATGTTTTTTTAGTGGATGTACCTTGCCGTGCCATTCAGTATTAGGAGTGTTGGGGAATCCGATGTAAGCTGGTCTATGGTATATTGAATTCTGTACTACAAAAGGCCCATGAAACATACAATTCAAATATAGTTTGTGTAATGGCAAAACGAGAGCTTGATGCTATACACATAGCATGTCATACCTTGGAGGCCCCCTGTCTGAATATCGTACATGAGAATGCTGAGGACAGCTGCCCCTTCAGCACAGAGTATGAAGTTATACATCATTTTCATTTTTGCAGTCTCAGCCCTAAACCTCAAGTAAAGATTCAACTACTCATCTGGAAGTCTGAAGGCTGCTAATGCATTCAGGAAAGCCAGAATTTTGAGAATACTGAAAGTGAAGCAGTTTTTCCTTTAACAAAGAGAATGAGAACATAGCAAAATTTACTGCTCAGAATAGCATTAAGAATTTCTAGTTGAAAAATATTGAAAAAAAATCTGAACAAAAGTAATATGACAACATGTAAAATTTTTACTTCCTTAACTCTATTAGCAACTAGTTCCGCGAAGCAAACCACCTCCACTTTAATGGATGCTATATAATTCCATCTGCCCAGCATTTTTTTGTGTGCTCCTCAGCCTGGGATGCAAATGCCACGGCGCTACACGGGTGACAAAGATGATGAAGGGACTGGAGCACTTCTCCTGCAAGAATAGGCTGGGGGAGTTGGGCCTATTCAGCCTCCAGATGAGATGACTGAGAGGGGACCTCATCAAAGCATACAAGTATCTATAGGGAGGGTGTCAAGTCAGGCTTTTCTCAGTGGTGCCAGCAGTTGGGTAAGAGACAACAGGAAGACCCTGATGCACATGAAGTTCCACCTGAATATGTGGAAGAACTCCTTTACTGTGTGGGTGACTGAGAACTGGAACAGATGGCCCAGAGAGGTTATGAAGTCTCCCTCAATGGAGATACTAAAAACCCATCTGGATGAAACTACGTTCAATGTGTTGTGAGATGACCCTGCTTGAGCAGGGGTGTTGGCATAGATGACCCACTGTGGTCCCTTCCAATCTGACCCATCTGTGATTCTGTAAATGAGCTCACTCCACCTTCACAAAAGGTTTCAAGCAGCTCTGCCAAGTCCTCTTCTAAGCAAGAAATCTTTAACAGGTAAAGCTTGCTTCAGAATATTTTTTGTGACAGGCTTACTTTCAGCATATTTCCTGGGCTCCACCTTGCACCATGGAGCACCTTTGGTGGGCATCTGCATAGCTGCTCCCTTGGGACCAAGGCAGCAATTATTACTGGACCCCTGTTCTCATCTAGTGAGCCTCAGATGCTGTAAGAGAGCCTGGGGCCAACCACAGCTGTTGGAAATTACTGCAGCCCTCAGGCTTTCTTAATTTATACCAGGAATCAGCCACAGGGCTGATAGCTCAAAAGTGGGTGTGCACTTGCACACATCTTGCCTTGCACTAAGCTAGCCCTAAATACACAGGAGGATCGGGGTCTTAAGCTATACCAATAGTTTTGCAGAAGAACAATTCATCATAATAATATGCAAAGCTAATGCAGAATACATGTAACAATCTGTGAACCGTGCAATGCCACTACGTTCTACATATTTATGGCTTCAGGCTATTAGTTTTACTACCAAAAAAAAAAAAAAGTGAAAAAGTGTTCTGATTAAAAAGAAGAATGCCTGCTTTGCCATATTTCCAGCTATATAATGTTGAACTCATTGAGGGGAAAAATATAAAAAGAAGAGTATTTACTGTTTCATCAGCAGCTTGTTATGCTACATATATAGCGGAAAAATACAGGTTCCTGGACCCACTGGTATTTATTTGATCCCTATGTCACAAATCATAAACAGCAACAAAAAATTACAGGAACTTTAGCTTGTCATTAATCTTCAATTTAAAGGGCATCCCTAATATTTCTGCAAGGAATGTGAACTGCATGTTCTCAAGAAATATTGACAACCTGTCTGTATGTTTAAAGATGTGGAATTCAAAGATCTATTTCCCGCCCCCCCAACTCCAGCACAAATGCATTACTTGAAGCTGCATACAATTAACTGCTTTCTGTGTGTTCAATTGGGCTTGGCTTTAGCTGCTCATTACGTGAAACCTGTCCCCACCTTGTGGTGATTTTGAGACAGAGTGAACCCAACCTATGAAAAGGATTTCTTCTTTCTGTTAACTAAATTTTACAAGAAATCAGTCTTCTGTTTTGGGCTTAACCCCTTATTCCTGAGATGCATAGTCAGATTCTGGTGAAAACAGTTTTGCATTCTGCTTGAGAACTCAGTGCTTCAGAGCTCAACCTCCACTGTTGAGCATAGCAGACACACAACACCCTCAGATGTTTAATGCAAAAAGAGAAACTTCTATCATAACCCAGCAAGACCATGATGACCAAACGGACATTTTCAAATCCACTTCTCATAGGCTGTTGAACAAATAAAGGACATGTTAAAAGTTGAACTTGGGCAAAGTACATAACCAACCTTTGTCTTCTCATCTGTAACCTTTACTGTGTTTTGTGCTGCTGGAGAAGACAACCAGCTCCTCCACTGCAGCAAAATGACTTATGATAATCTGAATATTCTGTAGCAGGTAGGTGTCCAGATTATCCATTTTTAGCCAGTCACAATAAAACAGGTTAGTAGAAAATTGAAGAGTTGCAAGGGGTTTCTCTAAGTATGTTTGAAGGAATGGGAGGTCTATCTAGTGAGATTAAAAGAACTCAGCTTGTTCAACTCTCCCCTTCTAGCTGTCCATGAGAAAGTAGCTACCCCTTATCAGCACAAGAGGAGAACACCACCAGGAACAACTGGAAAAACAGTGACACCAGAAGAAACATACACAAACTAGCTATAGATGTACACACTGGCCAGAGATGAATAATTTGTATCAGCATCATCACACATGGAGTTCCAGGGCAGTTTCTCAGAGTTCATATGGGCAAAATAACCAAATACTGTTAAAACTGAGTTTGGAGAAAACAGAAACACCATCTTATAACACTAAATTACACTGAAAAGATGAAAATACAACTCCATAACATGGAGACCTTAATCAGTGTTCCAATACACTGTTTCTAAGATCTAAGGGGTAAAGATTTGTTTTTAAAATGTGGTGTGAATTAGAACATTATTTCTTTGCTGTACTCAAAATGCAGTTTTCCTTCCTTATTAGAAATCTAAATAATTACTTCATTTAAATAGTTTAATTCTCCTCATTTTATTTCTATATTTTTGTTATTAAATCAGAGGCAGATGGATCTGACATATGTGAAAAGCATACATGTTCTTTGAAATTGATCCATAAGCTGCAAAGTCCAGAAAAAAAAGAAAAAAATAAAAAAAATAAAAAAAAATAATTATACTGAAGCTCCTCAAACAAGTTTCAGCTAATGGCTTGTTTAATGTTCTGCTGCATTCTGCTTTTCAGACTTAACCAGAGCTATACACAGTTTCCTGTGTCACACAATGTCGGTGAAAACTGCTCTGCTTAGTAAAGAGCAAACCTGTATTTGCTCAGAGGAGCCAGGCTTCTTACTGAGTTGAACTACTTCCTAAGCAACGTTCAAAGAGATCATATCAATGAGAGATTAATAATGGAACACTAAATAAAAGGCTGAAATTGCATCTTCTTTTGGATCACCTTCAGGTCTCCTTTAACTCTGTGACTACCTGTCCATTCCCCACTGTGACTGAGTGACCGTGTTACCAGGAATGGATTACAAGCAGTACCTATAACTGGATTAAAAAAAACATCTTATGCTGTTTATATTTTCTGAGGTCTCCCTATTGCACATAGAGGAAGGTGTACAGCAGAGAACAGAACAATAGTGGTCTGTCCCTGAAGAGGTTTGATGGTTCCAATATTTAACAGCTATTTAATTAGAACAAGTTATCTCTTTGTTTTAGAAATTAGGGTATACGAACTGTGTATCTGTTAAAAAAAAGATGGCAAAGTCTTCTTGCTCCAAGCATCTGCATCAGAAGCAAAAATTAAATATAAGATCTATTATTTGTGCTGCACTGTAGGGAAATATCAGTTTGTTACTGTATGGTGACACTATTTTTTAAAAAGACATTTTTTATATTATTTTATATAATTGCTACTGTAAAGGTTGAAGTTTGTTTCTAAACAAATTCTTCCAAAATCTCAGATTACAGAACATCCTAAAATACTTTTAAATATATCAAAAAAGTACCTGGAAATCTCATTGTAATATTAAAAAAATATTCACTATAATAACTAAGTTTAAAATATAGCATGTTATGGTTGTTTTTCTATTTAGGAGAAGTAGAGCACCACATACTCAAATACAGGTTCTCCTGTTCTTTCAGGATATTATGAAAGAATATCACTTTGCTACCTTTGCATTCACAGAAGTCATTTTCTCTAATGAACTTCTGCTTTATACCTAAAACAAACTTGTATTTATCTTTGATTATCATGTAAAATTAATGTTTTTTTCATCCATCCTGTTTTGACAGGAAAAAAAGAACACACAGAAACATATCAAATACAGTAGTCTATAAATATGCAGCATTACTTCTATTTTCTGTAAAATGAATTCGCTGACTTTACAAAACAAGCCACCCCTTATCCTCTTGCAAGTGGTGACTTCACTAAAAACCTCATCAAGGCTCTCATTCTCTGCTGTAAAAAATGGGGAAGCAAATAAATACATCATGCAAAAATTCACATAAATGTACAATGCAGTGCAAGCCTTAGCAGTCAAAAGACAGTTTCCAATTAATAAACTAAGAATATTATCTAAATTCATGTCTCATCTCGAATCATTTAATTCTCAGTAGCAAACATGTTGACATTATGAACAATTCTAAAACCTAAACTGCTGTACATACCTTCACTCAAGTAGCCACATCTGCTTCATAACTTCACTATCGTATTTGTGAACTATACAGTGTGTGCTCAGTTTTCACTCTGATCTTTTTCTAGTTTTAGCTTGGATGTCTTGACACAAACAAGTCCTTGATAAAATAAAACCCACTACAGAACTACATGAAACATTCAATCCTGATAGTAAAAATAAAGGAATAACTATTGAAAGGATGGTTTTATATCTTCAGATACAGCTAGGGGCAAAGCATGATCATCAGAATTTTGTAAAAAAAATCTGGATAGCTGCCTGTTGCTTGGATGAAGAACATTCATTGCATACTTGTTCCTCCCACAGACCCCAAGGATGCAAACGGGTACTATGTATATTGTATCATTTTCAACCCGGGTCTAACCCAGAGATATGAATAAAATGCTGTTCATTACACAAAGGGAAAAAGAAGGGGAGGAAGGGGATGGATTAGTTACACAACTCAGAAAGCTGCATTTTTCCATTATTCTTTTTGAGATAAAGCCTGAAGAGGTGCATTTTCCAGGAAAATAGAGTCAGGGTGAGAGAAACAGAAGGACCCAGGGTACTCAGTTCATTGTCGCAATGGCTGCTCCAAATCCCTCCAAAATTTTATTTCACTTGCAATCCTTTATTCAGTATTATACACACACTTGGTCAGGTTCTGAAAGAATAGATACTAACATCTGGAAAGTTTTCACATCTGAATTTAAATCCCAACTGATACACAAGTCCTAATTCAGGCCTCAATTCCCATAGGTATTCCTTAACAAGTATAAATACAACTTTATCTTCTATGACCCTTTGGACAGTTCTTTTTTTTTTTTCCTTCTTGTGTGTTACGGAGAGCAAACTTAATAACTTTAATCCTTTACCTTTTTCATTTCCATTTGCATATTGTGGAGGCTTGTTTTTGTCAATGCTGTTAAAGCTCTGACTTCTCCGATTTAAATTAGAAGCTCCCTGGACTTTGGTACTGCTGCCTGCAGCTGGCACCCTTGAGGGTCCTGGAAGCCTGGAATGATGAGAAAATCAGTGAGAAACCAAGGAGAATTTTGTTAATTTTATGTAATACAACATATAGCAGAGACAGTGTGCAAATATCAGATCACAATTTTAAACCAACTAAACCAAATGAATTCGGGAAGCAACAACAAACAGGAGGATTCAAATTAGTTAGACTCCACAAATGAAAATTAAAACTTATCCTTATGCACACAAAAGGGAAAAAGATGCTTTCTAGAGTCACAAGACGTAAGAAAATGCTTTGCATTTGCCATTAACATTGCTAAAACAGATTCACCCTAACAAATATAAAAGTGCAACATCAACCTTTATTAATATGTCACTTTTGGAGAGGAAATATTAAAGAAATAGATTAGAAAGCACAGCAATACATAGTTGAGAAATATTTTGTGTCTCTTACGCTATTAAATTTTTCACAGTTGTGTTTAGCATAAAAGCTGGCTTTTTAGTTATCTTTCTCAATTATTTTTCAGAAGTCTATTGGCTAAAATACTTTGACCTTACTATTTTAAATGAAAAACATTGTAAATATTTATTTTATCTAGATGATACAGATGTATTTATACCTTTAAATAGAAGTATATAATGTAGACTATACAGTTCATTTCCTAGTATTTGCTGCCACCATCTGAACCTTACTATGTGGCTATGCTGAGGAAAAAAATGTAGATTCCTGTTGTTTCTGGCACGTGTAAGCCTGCATCTTTTAAAATTTGTTTTGTGCTGTAAGATTCCTTAATACAGGCCTACTTCAGACTCTCTGAGGCACCTTTGTGGGCATCCCCACTCCTTTCCAGTTTAGTTATTTCTTAGATAAAATTAATTGCTCAAATCAGTCATAGGCTTTTGCCACAGAAGAGCATCGCTCTTCTGTTTCTTGCTTATTGGAATGATTTTAATAATGGCAGTGCAAATTATACCAGAGTTATCAAATTCTGTTAGCTTCGCTTTATTTTGAAAGAGTAGAATTAGAAGGAAGGAAAAAAAAATCACATTACAAATAAGCACAAAACATTTTATTTTTTTCCAAACTTTTTTTTGTTTGTTTAATACACTAGCACAACAGAAATGTTCAAATAATTTCATTTTCATTTGCAAACACATGTAAACAAGTCCATACTCTCTTTCTTTTCCAGTTTAACCCTCAGAGAACAAATCCCCTGGTTATTCTCCTGGCTCGTTCTGGCCGCCAGCCTGCCCTGCTAGTGTCTGTGCCGAGCCCCGAGCAGGCTGGCTCTGCTCTGCAGCGTGCTGACCTTTACCGTGACCCGAGAACTCGAGTGATCTTCTGTTCCCTGAAGAATGCACTAAAACAAACTTAAAAATCCATTTGCTCCTTCTCATTATCCTAATTTGACAGGCAGTAAGAGCCCTGAGACCATTTGTCAAAGGTAATGACAAAAGCAATGAAAAGGCATGTGCAACACTAGAAACTCATCTGTTAAAATACAAAATAGTTCTGCATATATTCTGTATGCCAGAATTCAAGAACTTGCCACAATAAGCATATTATGCATGAGGTCATTTTCTCTACACACTTTCCAGTTTACCTCATCTGCTGACTTTCTTAATTGAATTCAGGTTTTAAATTGCTCTTGCAGAATCATGTTAAGCAGCTAAGGAAATGCAAAGGAGAGTATAACAAATAAGGGACAAGTCACATACCTCTGAACAGGCTTCGGAAACACTGCCACAGATTTAAAGTATTAGACAGTAAGACTGTTAACTTTGACATGTTGAATGTGGACAAGACAGGAGCATCAGCAATAAGGAAAACGAAGACCTATAAATGCAGGTGCAAAGCAACTGGACCGTGGTATAGCTCATTTCAACTTATCACCAGCAACGCACATTGTGTTAGTGTTCTATACTGCACAACGCAATCTTTACTGGAGATTATGCAATTTAGAGTTCATCAGTCTCACCAATGAACTGTAACGCAAAGGTATAATTAATGAACACATTAATTATCCCCCCTTAAAAAAAAAAAAAAAGAAAAAAAAAGCTAGAAAAAGGAGTAAGCATTAGACCTCAGCTTCTTTCTTCAACAATCTGGCTTGTAGATTTTAGTGCTCATGAAAATGACAGACTAAAAGTACTGACAAAATCTGAAAGAAGTCAGTTCCTACACACAGCTCAGTCAAATTCACTGCCAAAACAAAGCCTCTCATTCATGGGGACTGTGTGCAGGCTACTCTTGATGGAGCAGAGGTCTTGGAAGTCATTCTTTTTTTCTGCTCTATTTTGCTTCTGTGTAAACTTGTCTCTGTGAACTCAAACTTTCAGGTGGGTTTGCTATTATGCAAAACATCTAGTGGGATCTGGGGTGGACTCCCAAACTTATTTTCACTCATGACTCATAAAGTCAGGAATTGAGCCAGAAATTACAGAGCACTAAAATCACCAACTAATCCTTCAAATCCAATATTTTACATGCAGAATACAAAGATGCAGGATACATAACAACCAGAAATATTGCTAATATATAGTAGAAATCAGCCAATTGGCCAAAAGCCAATGAATACAAGGCTTTTCTGTGGCAAAGCTCATCATTCCAAAGCTTGCTCACATAAAAAAAATTGCACATTGTTTAGTGTCTGCTTAAGTCCAAAGGATAAAATATCAATGGGAATATACTTGCTTGAGTATCACTAACAAGCAATAAATTAGAGATATTTAACTGACCTAGAAGCCTTTTTTTGACTGGTTGCAATTCCACTGTGATTAGACTGAGTTGCATATCTGGCTGTGAGACTGTATGAGAAGAAACAGAGAAATTGAATTAAAGAATTTCTTTGAATATGTATAGAAAGAACACACTTACCAGCAAATGATGAGTTAATGAATGCAAATCGAACATGGATAAAAAATGCAAATTAACTGGCAACAATATGAAACAATGTAAACATGCAGATTTTTATGAGATGCAATGAACAGGTTATGAAATAATGGATATTGTTATAAAATGTCTCATTTGCTAGAAATTATCTTATCAATAGAAAAAGTGAGCAAATTTCCACAGTGATTGAATTCCTGAAGTATAGCTCAATTCACACAGAATGTGAACTTTAAAACTTTGTGCTTTTTCTTTTTTTTTCCCATGAAAAGCACTAAGCACAAATACACTCCCACTGATCTCTCCAACAACCTGACTGGATTCACAGTAAGGCTCTTAGGAACAGATTTGCTATACCAAATTCAATGTGGACTCGGAAAAATTCCCACTACAGCAAGGTGACCCTCCTGACAGTAGAGCTATATGGAAGAAGCACCCTGTCCCGAATTTTATTAATGTTACAACACAGGTCACATATGTGATGACCCATGCAATGAATCAGAAGCAGCATTAAGAAAGTTCTGGCATGTGCTTAGATTCACTGTGAATTTCCATAGGAAAATGCACCTTTGTCTACCAAGGCATGCAAGTCGCATTTCTGCAACAGAAAACATGCTATGCTGCAGGGCTGTATGTTCCTTTTGACACCCAACAACCTGGCATTATTAGGCAGCAAACTATCTCCTCTAATCTTTTAGACATAGGGGGATATGCATTAGGGGATATATCAAATGTATGGCCAAGGTACAGCTTTCTGACAGGTAATTTCAGTTTTCATAGACAGGTGCATCCTTTGGAGTCCACACAGTCTAAGGCTGTAGAGAGGTGCCTAAGCCAGGTGCAATCACAACGTCAAATTCCTTGAATTATTAAGGAAGACATGGACAACTCAGTAAGCAGAAACTCTGATAGTCACAGATTTCTTTTGTTTCTCAGAGTTCTGCATCTTCCAGCAATTCTTCTGAGTAGCAGCAGAAACCACAGCGCTCTAGTCCCAGCTTTATAGACTGGCAGCACTTTTAAGAAGCACCTCTTGGGGTTGAGTCTACCAGAACAGTGCTAAGCAATTTCTGCCAGAACACTGAAGCAGCCAGACCTGAGTGTAAACCAGATGGGAGAAGCTGTCAGGTAAGAAAGGTCTTCCCTTCCTTAGCACTGCAGTGCTGAAAAGGGGCAAGAAGAAGGCACCAAGAAACCAAGGGACAATGTGAGACTGAAATGGGATGTGAGATTATTGCTACTTTACTAAATTAAACACCAACAAAGGGTTCAGAGCTGTCTCTGTTCCTGCCAATTAAAAATGGCACATTTGCAAATCATGCATACAAAAGAAAGAAGAGTACTTCAGTCTTAAGAGGGCAAAAAGGAATCATTCAATATGTAAAAGCAGCACTTAATTCTCTGACATATATCTTCAGAGTAATGCTGACAAATTGCTTTTTTATATTACCATACCTTCTTTGGATATTATAATATATATTATCACTTACAATAATATAATATATTACTTATAATAATACCAAAATCATTACATAACAATCAAACTTTATGTATTTTTATCTATCTAGTTTTTAGTACATTGAATTATATTTCACTTACATCTATATTTCTTAATAATGTCTGGACTTAGGATGCAAATGTGCAAAGGTTGTTTCACTGAATTTGCTACATTTGTGGGTGACACAATATTTTGGTGACCAATTTTTTGTTGAGATCTTTCCCTCATGAGTTTTTTCTTTATTCATATTTAAAATGAAGGAATCTAGAAATGAATAGCTGGTTATCTGCATTGACTAAAATAAGAGATTTGTGAGAAAAATTGTATGTCAAATAAAACCTTTGTGCATTTATGCTGTAAAAGGTGGAATGATACACAGTACAATCAACACAGAAAGTAAGATGGGAAAAAAGAGTGAGTAGGTTGCAGTGTCTTAGTGTATCATAACATTTCTACCTCAAACGACAATTCCAGAGTGAATTGAAAGATCAAAACCCTTAACCTCAGTGTGGATAAACTAGCCCATGTACTTTCAGTAGCAATAAATACATCAAATACCTATCTGATAGTGCTTGCTAGAATGCTTCCCTTCTGTGGCTGTTACTTGGGACTCTATCCACTAGCAAATTCATGAAACATCAGCCTATAGATGACTTTCAAACTTTCCAGACAGGCTTGGCAGGTGTTGATGAAAGTGTCAATGTCAGTAAAACATGATTTGTAAAGCATGATTTCCACTGTGACTGAGTAAATTTATTTTCCAAAGTAATGTGACAAGAGAAAGGCAAAAACAGAATTCAACAACTCATAAAGCAAGTTCCTAATGACTTAAGCTTTTCCTTGTCAATTAGCTCTGGATGTGCTGAGCCCATGAAAGCTTTGCATGGATACATTTCCCAGTTGCTGGCCTCACTTCCATGGATGTGAACTGCAATGATGTTTCAGACTAGACTTTAGCCTACCCACTCTTCTAAATGTATCAACAGATACTTACATACTGTCTTCTCTTCCACCAGATAATTGTCTGTGGGTAGTATCTGTCAGTCAGGAAAATAAACCTGTTTTGCTTAAAACAGTTATTTTTAATGCTTACAAATCCACATCACGTGTGTGTCTGCAATAAAGCAGTAAATGGATCTTAACATATCAGACACTACCAGTTTAATGCTACAGCATTCAGGACAGTACCTGTCAGAGGGCTGGAAAGGGGGATTTTTAAGGACTTTGGTTCTCAGCTGTCTACTACCCTTTCTCAGGGTCTACAAGACCCTTTCCACTGTTATAATACTCACATCAGCAATCTACACCATGTACACAGGACCAGACATCATGCTTAGCTCTCCTCTTCCAAATAACACAAAGGGGAAGTGAAGTAAATGCTGTCCAAAACAAGTAAAATGGCATATAGGTAACTGATACCAAATCCTTAGAAAGAATCTGGACCCTGCAAAAATAATATGAACTCTGTCTTCCAGGGGGAAGTCATCAATATTTTGTTTTACAAACCAGGGAAACACAAGTCAACACAGCAGATGCAAAATGGTGACAATTGAGAAATTTCTTCTGCTGCGAGAAAATGGAATTAACATCCTGAGACTGCCCAGAAAGGCAGTTCAGCACAGAGGTAGCTGAGAAGAAAGGACAGTGATGTTGCTAACCCCGAGGTGCTGATGATACCCCATGTCTGTACTGTGCTGAGTGGCTGCAGTGGTGCCTCGTGGCTGTGCAGCACAGCCAGCTGCACCAGGGACCTATGCACCATGTTCCATCAGGATGGGAAACTGATAGGGGTCATTCATTTGCATGACACATCTACAAAATGGTCCTAAAAGGTGTAGAGGAGACTAGAGAATCAACATAGGCTACAATAATAAATGACTTTATGTGGCACTTTGGGATAGGTTTTAGTGGTGGACTTTGCAGTGCTGGGTTAGCAATTGGACTTGATGAACTTAAGAGGTGTTTTGCAACCTAAATCATTCTATGATTCTATGCAGAAGGAAGGCAACAGATTGTTTGACAGCAGACTAAACTACCAGAAGCTCTATCTTGTTGCCATACAATATGTCAGAAAATAAGCAGGCCCTTGAAATGGGTTAACATACAAAGCTGAAGGATGAACCTCCTATAAACCTGATAAGAGCTTGAATCAAGCTAAAAATATTTTAACCTCCATCTTCAAAAAGTAACCCATGCAGTGACACCCTGAATATCATATACTTTTGATTAAGTCTTCCAAAAGATCAATAGGATCATGTTACATCACAATGTCATTTTCCTGTAATGTTGAGAGTCACATGGTGGTTCTAAAATGCCAGCTATGCACTATGTTAAAATTAGAAAAAGGGAAAGGGTTCTGTAGAATATAATCAAACTCTTTCTTCCTTACTGGCATATTTGAATTTTAATATGCTGTTGATCTTACAAAGTGCATTTAGTCTCTAGTCTGAATGCACTCCAGAGCTGTTCAAGAATTTTGTATTAAAACAATTCTCTGGAAAAGACTAGTTGAAAAAGAATGTTTTTTTCAATGTGCACCTTTCTTTTCTTTATTTTTTTTTTTTTCTTAAATAAGCTGTTTGGCTGCTTATCATCCTACTGGTTGAAAAGCACAAGAGATAACATTCTAAGGTATACCTGACTCCAAATTCCAAGTGCGCCTGGAAAGATGCCACAGGAAACAAAAGTTTCCAAGCCCTCACCACACCAAACAGTTTGGGCAGGTAGAAGATCCCTGATTCCCCAAATTTACTTCCAAGTAACACTGAGGAAGAAACCAAAAAAACCTTGATTTTCTGTACAAACAATATTTTTCAGACATTTCCCTTTTTAGTACAGCCTTGGTGAACTAATATATAGCCATATCTACATGTATGCATCTATATATCTACCTATATCTATACCTATTTATAAATAAATAAACATTTAACATTTATATAAATGTTATTTATGAATGTGTATTTTATAGATGGAGGTATATTATCTATAGATAGAGTTATATATTTAACAGATAAATACACTTTTTTTTTGTTTTCATTCAGGAGAGGAAATGTCTATGGCTCAGGCAGTTCTAGCTCATACTCTGTCAGCTGTTCTAAATTATTTGGACATTTCTCCTTTCCGCTCTTTGAACTTCTGGCATCCTGTTCAAGCAGTCTGTCTCCAAATGATTCATGCTTGAAAGTACAAGTAAAGTTATGTTTTCAATTTTTTCCTATTGTTCACAATTCATAAACCAAAATGCATAAACCCAGTTTTGCATCAATATTTATGTTCCTGCATAATACAAAGCCTTTTAATAAGAAAGAATACACAATGATCCTAGCTTTACTGTGTGTTGTGGTTAGCAGTAACTGTGTGTTGTGCTTTAGGACACTGTGCTACTTCGCTACTGTGCTTAACCTAACCTGTAGCACACCTAAAATGCCACCTTTTAAACCTTACTATTTTTCTCTGAACAAATTAGACAAATTATTAACAGTGTGCTGCCAGAACTAGGATTAGGCCCTTAGGGACCAATTGTACCAATTTAATGACCTTATCTCCATATGATTTATGACCTTATACTAGAACACAATTATATCAGAGTATCTGCACAAAATCATATGCCACCATTCTACTTCACAGTTTGCTACAATAAAACTGTAATGTAATAGATTTTTTCCTAGAGGAAATGGAAACAGAGGTGACAGAAATGCTTATGCTTTTACTTCTTCAAATCTATGCTAATTATCTCTTGAATCTTTGCATAGATTTCTGGAAAGTCCACATTCGTAACACATGCTAATGAATGGTTGGGATTGCTATAAACCTGCATCAGTCAAAAAATTATCCCACCTTAACTGGGATAACATTATCCTGTGATAATGTCTTTATATTGACAGTAGTAAAATACATTTGTAATCATTTTGTTCCGTCTCCCCATTGACTTCAAAATGGTAAAGAGCCTTGTAATATAAGGAAAATACAAAATATTCTACCAGCAGTTCAGATGTTTTCCCTTAAGTATTTCCAAAACACAAATAAATTATTGCAAGTCTGGTCAATTATAAATATAAACCCCCTTTTGTTTCACTTCTATTTAATCTATTTTCCACAGGCAATGATTGCCAAACAGCACTGCCTATGCTTCTTTGGAATTTATATGGATTTTTATTTTGGATTTTTTTGGTAAATTAAGAGAGAAAGTCATCAGCTTCCAACTGTAATGTTATTTCATTAACTGACACCCAGAAAACCACCAAATGTAGAATATCAAATTTGTTGCACAGTCTGTGAAAATAGTAAGATACAATAGATGATAAAAAGGACTGACAGAAGTAAAGAAAGTAATAGTACAAATATAAAACTATGACTTAAATGAATGTAAAAATGCAAGGAAAAGACTGGATCACATGTTGGTATGAAGGAATTTATTAAGGAATAAATAGGAACAAAGAAAGAACTTGCTTCACAATAGGTTTCCTATCTATCATCTGTCAAAAAAAGAAAAAAAATAATTAAGACTGTGCTAATTTCATATGGCTACTCTTGCATTTTACATGTATTGAAATTTCATTTGCCATACACAAATAATTATAGGCAACCTCCAATGTTCAAAAGCTATCAGAATTAAATTGGTGGCAGGTCCTGGAAAGTAATAAATGTATGGACATTTGCATCAGATTTCATTTCAGATTTTTTTTCAGAGAATGAGAAGACCTAATGAATCTCAGTAGAAAGTGAGGATAGAGCAACAAAGAATGTCTAAAGGGAAAATAACTCCATTATAAAGCTTCTATTCCTTCAGAAGGAAATATATAAAAGACTGGATTCAAGTGCTACAAGGATTAATGGAACACTTCCCATTAAATTCTACATGACCTGGATTAGCAACAGTGAAAATTATGGCCAAAGTGCATCAAAACTGACATATAAGAAGTAATGAGTGGCAAGGGTGACAATGCCAGGCAATGAGAATATCTGAAATGTACAAAATGAAAATTTCTACTAAACTGATTTAAAACACTCTTTTGAAAACTGCAAGAACAGATAATGAGAAAAGATGAAAGTTGCATTTTGAACTGCAAACAGCAAAAGACGCAGGGAAAAATTATTTTACTTGAACAGGGGTAATTTATAAACAGAAGAACACAGGGTAGCTGCATGCCACAAGCTCCTAATGAAAATGAATACATCAGGTATTTTGCAAGGAGAAAAAACCTCTGTGGAACAAACAAGGGGAGATACCAATCAGTAAAGGACAAGTTTGAAGGATCCAGCCCACAGAAATATGTAAGAAGGTAAAAGATACAAGCAATTTATGAAGGATTGAAATGGTCAATAGAGGATGAACAGTTTAAAAAAATCTGAAATTATATTAAGAGACTAAAAATGCTTTTTAATTTACATTTTTTATTTTCTTTCCAGGCATGCTATTATCTGCTAGAGTGGTGTATTATAACTATAGAAAAGACCATTTATTTTAGAACCTGAATGTCACTTTGAAACACCCTTTCCCCCATTATTTTAAGCTGAAGAAATGTTATTAGATATCTTCTTAGAGAGGATGGGTTACATGGAAGAAGTATATGAAAATTACATTCTTACTACTGCTTTGTTTTATATTTTCTGTGTCAAGGTTATTAGACAGGTTAGTCATTTGCCACTGAGACACATTAAATGCTTTATTTACTTGTACTTCAGGAAAAAATATGATGAAAGAACATCCTTTCTGAAGTTTCTGTGATTTGGAACCTTGAGGACTGTAATGATTGCATCTTTGGGGAGCAGAAAAAAATGGAGCCACAGCTGATTTGCAAGGTAAAATGAAAGGTTAAAATAAAATGAAATACCTAAGGGCCATTTAAAGGTCAGCTTCCTGCAGATCCTGGAACAATCACATTAAGCAACTCATCCTGCATTATCTCCCAGACATATAAAACTACATCAGATTAGATTAATAGCCCTTAGACCCTTACTAGCAAATAGAGAAAAGAAAGAAGAAGAAAATATTTTCCTAATTTTTCTTCTCTTCAGAATTAGTAATTTGATAATGATTTTTTAGTGGGAAAAGCAGGAACTACCTGCTTCTTTCCCTTCACCAAAACCAAGTGACTAGCAACGGCATGAGCTAAGGACAGCAAAGGGACTTGTTTCATCACTTTCCTATATATTAACCAAGAAACACACACAACTATGTACACCTTCCATTTTCCAGCCTGTGTCAGTGCAATGCACTTGGTGTAGACTGCTGCAATCATATTTCAAACCTACCTTCAAACCTTTAAATCTTCAAACCGAAGATTTAAATGAAGGCCTTTTTCTAAACAGAGTGATGTAATCAAGATTTCTGTGCAGATTCCCACTATTCTAACATGGATCTATTTAAATTCATAATCATAACCACTACATTTTCATTACTGTATTTCACACACCACAAGCTCTGTGTCCAATATGCTTAATTTCTTCCCAAGTACTTCTGAGCAGCAGGCAACATGAAACCCTGCTCCTTGCAGTAGTTATATATGCAACTGCCTGCAGAAATCAGCTACCTAACTTTGTTTATATGCTCAGGAAAACCAGGGTGCAGTTTTAATATAACAAATTTAACAAAATCCATCTGGACCTCAAGCTGTGCTCATCATTCCTGTACATGATAAAATAGTTTGTCCGTCTAGGGGAATTTTTCTGACAGCTTACTGAAACCAGTTACTGACTAATCTGTAAATGAGACAGAACTTCTTTCATCCACATGTGTTTTCTCTTAGTATCTGGGTGGTTGAAAGATCATCACCACAGATGTATTGCTCTGATAATGGAATCCACTACCAAAGCGAAGCATAAAAATATAATGTAGCCATTGTTGTCATCTATCTGTACTGACAGATAGAAATAAGGCCACCAGCATAGTATTTTTTAAAATAAATCTCAGAGCTGCAATAAAGTCATAAGGAAAGAGTGAAGTGCCAACTTCAGATTTCTAAATATTCAATTCCCACAGTTAGTCATGGAAGAATACAGGAAATTCTGGGGTAAAAAGAAATCAGAAATCACATCTAAAACTATTCTTTGCCTTTGGTTACTATTTATTTACCACAGATTTTTTCACTAATAGTCTAATAATTTCAGTACTGGTACAAAACTATGATCTTCTATAAAGAAAGTATGCTTTCTTGCAGGGCAATTTCACTTATCATGAATCAACTCCCTTCCTTCATTTTACATTTAATTTGAAATGTTGCTGTTGGCCGTAGGACTAGATAGGCAAATAATACTCTTTCACAAGAAGAATCTTGCTCGCCTTCTGTATGCACAGCTTTCACAATTCTGACGTTGGTCACAGACAGCTTACATGGGAATAGGAATGTTAGAGTATTGCCACACTGACTGATTTTAGATAACTTTGTAAGGAGCCTTTGAAAGGCTCCCATGCAAACTTTGCACTTAAAAAAGCAAGGTTCCTCCAGAAATTGGTTTAATTACATTCCTGGTCTGTGCTGTCTCCTAGTCACACGATACAAGCAGCCTCCTGAATCAGTCTCCTGAATTCCCCATTTCTGCACAAATCTAATCTGTCCAGTCTTGTGATATTCTGATTATAACCTTCCCCCAGGGCTTCTGTTTGTTTACCTTAGCAAAACAACCTGTGTATGAAACCTGTAGACACCTAATATAATTTAGTGCCGGTTTCAGTTTTTGTGGACAAAAGGCTCAAACACTGTATAAAGTAGTTTGTCTTCAGTGGCACGTGGAAACATTCAGACACAGTAATGAGCACAGACACTGATCATTACTGAGGCCATCATAATCTGGAAATGGGGATGAGTACCATCACCATCATCATCATCATCACCACCATCACCAGCAGGACCAGTCTTTCAAATTAGGAGACTGAGATGCTAGCCCTGCACATACAAAGACAAAACTTTCTTGGTCTTCAGCAACCTCTGTAACATGACCATTTTCAGTGTGACTTTTCTGAGGTATTTCCTTCTCCCATGTATAATCTGTATTTCTCTCGGAAAAAGTGAAGGGCATCACCCTCTCATATTTGTTTAATAAAGAAAATACAACAGCTTTTTGCCTCCTAGGAAATACAGTCGAAATTACACAATATACTTAGTATATATTAGCTGAAAGAAATGAAGCAGTAACTTTTCTCATAGAATATTCTAACCTAAAATAACCTCTGTTATTAATATAAACTAAGATATAGTTTCAAATACTTAAAGTACAACATGAAATGTGACTGATTACTGAAGATTTTAAAAAACTTATAAAGTCTATAAAAAGCACCCACCTTTTTCAGTGTATATATTTTGCTTTTGCTTACATGTAGGCACACAAACACATGGATATCAAATGCACTTAAATGTACAGAATGTGTCAAAAAGACATCTTTATTTCTCAGGTGCCTAGCAAAGTAAATGTGTGAGTCTTCCAATAAAATAAAATGCCGATGGTGTAAGAAGATGATTTTCACAATACCCTTGAAAATTTACTCAAATTAGGTTAGAAGCATTTTGCAATTACTGAAAAAACACAAATGTCCCATTCACGTGTTAGCAGCTACATTCATTATCTGACTTCTGCCATAATAATAAGGTAAGATTTTTCTTGTTCCTTTCAAAAACCTGAAAGAACTATTTCTAGGTAATAAAAGACTACAGGTCAATTTAATGGAAACTACTCTCTGTTACATGCATTTGCCAAATATTTTTTCCAAAATATCACCGTAAGGGATTTTGTGCCTTAAGACTTCTGCATACCAAACCTTTCCACAGTTATGTCACAAATGTTAAAAACCAGAAAGAATCAAGAATTCTTAAAAACACATTCAGAACTGCAACACAGTAATAAAAATGGCATACCTGCACAATGAATGTGTAATAATAAATAGCTGTAAAGATGAACATTTACTATGAAAGGATAAAACAGCTTGCTTTAGAAACAGGACTTCAGAAAAAAAGTAAAATGACTCAATTTTTGATTGAGAGCAGTTAGATTATCTATTGAGTTAATTTCATATGGACAGTGTGAATAATGTACATTATATATACACACTTCAGATTTTATCACTTTACAAAATTCTCCATGCAGTGAAATGTGTAGGTTTCAGTATCTGTATGAAACTACTTTTTGGCAAAAATATCTGAAGATCTTGAGTGTGCCATAGATCAGTCATGTGAATTCCTCAGAACCCTTTAAATCATGAGCTTCCCCCAGGTCAGTTATGTTGGTTGCTTTTGTAATTATTGCTGAGACACACCTGACATGAAAGCAATCATAGAAATCAGCTTGAGGAATCATGTAAGCTACCTGTCCACATTTCAGACAGCAAAAAGTGGGCAAGAGGCAAGATGAACCTCACCAAAGTAAACTTTTTTTTTAAATTAATACTTTGGCTTCTTTCTAAAGAGAAGTTTTTATTTACTCATTAGCACCTTTAAACTAGAAAGGTGCTTATTAAATATTNTTCAAATTATTTATTTTATTGGGAAAAAATTAATTGAATTAAATGGCTGCTATGAAAAGAGGTGTTGGTAAGTCCACCACAGAGAATTCACATCAGTGAACGTTTATATATGCCCATCTCTTTGTGGAAAACTTGATTTCACATCTAGTCATTTTTCTTGGAAAGAGAAATATTATTTTATGCTAATGTCTTTATATTACTTCAAAAATGACAAATAAAAAAAAGAAAATTAGTATTGAAAAAAATTGTATTTCTGTTTGTTTCTAAGTTCCAAGGCTCCTTGTTTTGCTAGCAGCTCATAATACTCGATGTATTTATATTTACAGTAGAAGATAGAAACTTTTCATATAGGAGAAAGGTTTTAGTAAGTACCTTACTTTATCTTTAAAGACCTAAATGAAAAATACATGGATAGAAGAAACCATACTCCCTCAGGCAATACAGATTTCACAGTAATAAGCATCAAACCTCTATATGTGAAAAAAAACAGCAAAAATCTTGCTTTCAGTTTACAAATAAGAAATGAGAAAGATGGCATCAATCTTGGTCTGGTAATTTTTTACATAGAAATATTTTACATCTGAAATCTAGCTAGGAACAGAAATTTAATCAAAGAATTAAATACTTTTAAACTCCTAGATTGAAGTGGAAGGTTTAAAGCACAGTGATGGAAATTGAAATTTTTTTACACCAGCCCTAGATGTCACTCTACAAAATCACAAATGTGGAGTATCTGGGACATAGAGTAATTGCCCTTCTTCTCAATTAAGCATGTTTTAACATAGCAAAATAGCAGGGGATAAAAAAGTGCAGAAGGACCATGAGATCTCAGGGAATTATAATGGAAAGCTTAATAAAAGATTCACCACCTCTTTGCCTACCATGTGGAATCGCCATCATCCAGATCCTGCTTTACCCAGGCTTTTTTGGACAAACTCTTGCAATAGTCATGATGTTTAAAGGAACACTGTAATTTTTTTAGTTATTAAAAATTTGCCATGGGTAAATTATAAAATCAGGAAATGTTTCAGTTCTTTCACTA
The DNA here is from genome assembly GCA_013400575.1 of Peucedramus taeniatus. Lineage (NCBI taxonomy): Eukaryota > Metazoa > Chordata > Aves > Passeriformes > Fringillidae > Peucedramus > Peucedramus taeniatus. The sequence continues at coordinate 133,367 of WBNO01007729.1, forward strand.
AATTAGAAACAAAAAACAGTAACCAAAGGTATTTTATAGGAAGCTGGTTAAGCTCTCAATTCCCCTGATTAAAGCTGTTAACACTTAATTCCCGAATAACAAGATGTTATTGTCTCTCATACAGTATTAAATATCCTCCATAAAGCGGAAATTCAGCTGTGGAAAGTATTGAGAACAGTCAGACTCTTCTGTGACCCCACCATGATTTCCTAGATTACATGTTAATAGTACGCTTCACAGGGAAAACCTTCAGAGACATTAATTTTCAGCAGCAGAGAAAATAAAAGCATTTCACTTCATAATGCCCCAGCCAAACACATGTATCTAAATTTTTGCATCAAATGAGTTAATTAAAACTCTATTAGCAACACTTTCCTCCAAAACATATTTTTAAAACATTTCTAGTTCCAAGATACAGATTTTTATCAGGCTGAAGTGTTAAAGCTTCGTCCACTGAAGAAGAAATACGTTTATTATATATGTGAAAGTGTAACATATATCAATGGACTTAAGAGCCAGAATCTCAATATATTACTCTGATACTTTTAATCCAATCTAGATCACTGACTTACCACATTCTTGACATACAGTTGTTCAGTAAGTCCACAAAAACGTTTTAAACAAGGATATAAAAAATGGAACAAGTACTAAACCCAACAAAGCAACAGACAAAACTCTTCATGAACATCTACAGTTGACTTTTTTTTAAACTTCCCCAATAAAATAGACATTGTTAATACTCTTTCCATTTAAACAGATATTTTCGTTTCAAACTCATTCTTCTATGGTTGTGTTTAAGCAACTACCTTCTGAAAATATGTTTTTTGAGATGCAGTCTGAAAGCCATGTCATGCAGCAATTATTGGGTTCCAATGAGTGCTTTGCTTTCTTAAAATTAAATAAAAACTGCTCCCTTAAAAAAACAACTAGATTTAGGCTATTTCTTCCCCTTGTAAAAAACATTCAAGTAGAATTAGGCCCTCAAAAACAGATTGTGTGGGGATAAAAAGAGTTTATAACAAATGAAAGTATTAATTGTGCCTTTCCTCCATCTGTTTTTTAATTACTGGAAACTTTTCATTTACATGTGGGACAGGGTATGTGAAGAAAAAATGAAAATAACCAGTATACAAACCACATGGTGTGCTAGCAGCCTCTTATTGTGCAATGGGCAGAAAAATCAATAATAAATTAAAAAAAAAAAAGCCTTACAATTAACTAAAATTTGAACTAAAGCTAATTGGTATTGTTCTCTGCTCTTACTATAACTCTACTCCCAAGAAATGCGGACTTACTATCAAAAAGCACATTGAAACCACTGTGTAAATAGCTAAAAATTTTTTTTAAATGGCCTATTTTTTATACAAAATTTTGTCTTTATTGAACAGAAGAATAAAAAGCTTTTACTTCTGAGAAAAATAACTTTTTAACCTACCTTGACTGCATATCTTGGTGTGTTTTGGACTGGCTGATTTCAGCTGGAGTTGAAGGGACTTGCTGCTGTAGCTCCACCAAAGACTGGTAGTACTGTTGCTGATGATGTTGCTGCTGTTTGTACCGAGACAAACTGAAAAACAGCCCTAAAATGGCTTTCAAATTTCCATTCCTTATTTCTATTAAAAAAAAAAAAAAAAGAGAAAGGAAGTGAAAACACTTTGGTTTTAGACTTTGGTTTTGTAAAAGCCATACTAAAATATGTCTGTATATACCTATAGCTATACATGTTTATGTCTTATATCTCTTAATTTACCTGTAATATCAGAGATATTTAAGGTGTCACTGGTAGTATATTTTTTATTATAATTTTTTTTTAATGTGTCAGTGTTGCAATAAACAACTACCTCTACAATGCCTTCACGATGAGTCATTTGCATGGTCATAAACAAGAGTATATCCAACCTTAAATTAGACACATAATCTGAAATGTCCTACTTCCAACAAAGTACAAATATTCTAATTAAGGAAAAGCTCATTCAGACAAACCTGAATTCTTTCTAGACTTAAATAAACATCCCTCCAAACCTCATGACTTTAAATTACTCCTTTAGCTTTTGGAGAAAATTCTGTGCACATTGCTAATAAACAGTGAGTTCTGGAAAAACTGAAAAGACTGCATGGTAGTGGTTCTTGTCAGTGTGCACATATCCATTCATACAGATGTGCAGGAAACATGAGAGAAGAAAATAAATGGAAGGTTGTTTTTAAAAAAGGTGACTGCAATGCTCAAGATTACATCTTTGAACTTTCAAATGACATGATCTTATAGCTTTCTATTTTATACTGCTCATACTGATAATGAAGACAAAACCTACAGCTTTGACAAGGCCAAACAGCTACCTGAATACAATTCTGGTGAATCCCAGTAGCATCTCTATGACTCCCATTACTTTTTTAGCTTTTGCCCAGCCTGAGATAAAGATTTTACAAGGACATTGTTATTCTTTGCTGATAAAGGATCTCAGTGTCAAAAAAAAATCTCAGAAGACTTTAATGAAATTATCTGCAGCATGTAGGTCTGTTCATAACCTCATTATTAATTTTCTTTGGCACTGACCACCTTGTGAAAGGTTTTTATTAGACCTATAGACTTACAACCTGACATGCAATGCCACAACCTTTTAGCCTTCCCTGCAAATCAAAATATTGAGCTGTGTGTGCTACATAACTTTCCTAGGCAAAATTTCAAGTTGAATTTATACAAAGTTACTGTCATTTTCATGTCTCTTAAACCATATTCATTTTCTTTCAATAGAATTAGGTGAAATGTTAATACATATACTAAGGCAGCAAACACTGGAGCTTTCATGCTCACAACCTGTTCTTCAAAAGCAAACCTACTCCTAGACACTGGAATATACTTTTAAAATTGTAAATCTGTTCTAAGCAGCCATTCTTGTTCATCTTTCCTGTGAAGATGCTGCAGGATCTTTGATTAGCAATGAGACCATGAGAGATATGTAGAACTTTCCCAGAACAAGTAAACTTCTTAGGCAATATGACTTTTGCAGTCATGTTGGTTTCAAAGAAGATCATTGTCAAGGAATACAGAAAATTTGTATTTAAAATTATCCTAAAAACATCCCAAAAAATCATATAACTAACCATTTTAAGTGGCTCTGATTTGAGAAGACTGTCAGTGCATGACAGCAGTTTATTTATTCTTATTTTGCATCACTTAGTGCTCAGAAGAAGAATCCTTTGTTAAATTCACTCAACATCTTTTAATCTTAAAATTTTGCTCTTTTTGTGTTTCTTGTTCTTCTTTGTAGCAACTGGATAATTATTTATCAACTGGGATCTCAAGCAGAGTTTTGGCAGCCAAGATTTGAAAATTACTTTTTTCTAGACCTCTTTGCTCAATTGTCAAAATGAGGTCATAAACTCATGAGGTTGGGAAATCTTCAAAACTTGTTAAGCTAATGGTTTATTGTTTATTGTTCCACAACCTGTCTGGTCATTAATAAATGACCTGGTAGTAACAAGACACATTTACCAAAGCTTATTACAAGAAACTCAGTTTCTTCTCCCCCTAAAAAATTGTAATATTCAGGATTATACATAGTAAAAATGGTATATTTAAGGAAATCACACCTCTGCAGTACTTTAAAGAATATCATTATGGAGATAGTAATGGATTTACTCCAGATTCATGACCAACTGCATAACAGCAGAAATAATTTTAATCTTACTTCAGCACTAAGTGTTAAAATATGGTTTTGAAGAATAATGAGCATTTTAAATCATAGTCCTTGCATTTAGTCCTATGTAGTAGTATTGCTTTTAGTACTATATGAACTTAAAGCTACACAATTGAAGCTTACATCCTATTAAAAATTATTTTCCAAAGCAAAACAAAGGTAGGAATAAAGGCATTACAGAATGCAGACAGATTCTGATTTTAAAAAGTACAGAAAATATGTCATATACCATGTCAAGGTATTAAAGAATGATGAGTATCCTCATAAAATAAATTCATGCTATTCACACATTTAATTCATACTTTATATGAAAGTAAAAATAGGCTGCTCTAAAAATTCTCGTTCTGAATAGCTTTGAGGTGAATGAGAGCATGCAAACTTCCAGTATTCTCTTGCAACAAGATATCTTCAAGTAAACCCAAAGATTCTCTTAAATCTCTTAGGCAGCTTTACACAATTTGACAATCAAGGTGAATAGATAGCACATATCATGTCTGTGCCACATGTTTAAAATCCTAGATAGGTTCAGATGGTGAAAGATAGTAATTCTGAGTTAATTTAAAAATCAAACAGTGATTAGCATTCAAAATTTCTTCTCCATGAATCTCCTAGAATTCAATTGAAATTATCATCTCTGGAAAAGAAAAATACAGCTTTCAGTTGTGCTACAAGCAAAATAAAAATACAGGCTTGTATCTCTGGACCTGTTACCTTCAGGTGCCATAGAGGTCAAAGGGATTTTGAAGGTGTGCAGCACCTTGCAGAACTGCTTAATTTGCTACAGGACAAAGACATATACATTTTATTAATTCACTTGCCTCTTACATGAACAAGGCAATATTACCTAATAACTAATACAACTGGTTTTTTAATGGTTTTTATTTATTATATTTATTAATTAGTTGCAACCATGTTAGGCAGTCATTTAAGGTGACTAATACAGCAGAATAACTGAAGCAGCAAAACCATTCACTCTTTGACTTAACTGGAAACTATAATTTTCAGACTCATCTGGACAGCATTACTACTAATAATAAATTTGCTGAAACAAATAGTCTTCCCTGGGTTCATTTAACTGAGCAAGATTCTTATGTTCTTGTTTGCTGTTTTGAATCAAATAAATGAACAAGTTAAAAAAAAGTATGTTCAGGAAGTTCTGTGCCTATTTAATACTGTGGAGGTAACATGAAAAGATTAATAGCATTGAAAAAATATTGTTTTAAAACATTGTCTCAAGCTTCATAAACACTGCATTTCTTGGTTCAATTTCAAGGAAAAATTAAAAGGAAACTCTCACTTGTTATCACTAATCTATATTTGCATGCTGTTCAAGACAGCTGGAGCTTGGTATTTAGGTGCAAGTGATTTGTGTTAAGAAATTTAGCTTTCAGAAGAAAATCTTGTTATTTGTTCTGATGATTTGTTTCTCTTACCTTCTGCAGAAAGACCTTGGACATTTACGCCTCTGGCTGCCAGAAAGCTAAGGCAGACATCAACATTCTCAATCTGCAACATGAATAGAAATAACAAGCAGAATAAGACTATTTTACAAAATATAGAAATGTTAGGAGAGGCGAAAAAAAACCAACCAAAAAAAAAACTGCTCAGGAATGAATACTTTACATTCATTGCATACTACAGCTCTTTACCAAAGTTTAGCAAGAATGATTACTGCTAATTGGGGAATCGAGATAAAGCTTTCATTGTCCACTTTAGTGCTTAAAAACAATTCACAAATGCCCAATCCAGAATGGCATGCTGGCAACTCAGCAACCCACCTAGTTAACATAAAACTGGATTTTGTATGCTACAAACAAGCAGTGAAAGCACTCACAGAGAATTAGACACTGAATATATGTCTGGAGATGTGAGCAGCTGAGTTTACTAAAAAATGGAAGCAGAAACCTCCAACAGTGTAAGCAAAGGTACTTGCTTGGGGCGATGTGGGATTCTGTGAAAATTATATCACTCTCATTAGGGGCTGTTCCTCTTACTTTTTTCCTTCAAAAAATACAATAAATAAATTTAATTTATTTATTGTTCATGGTCCTCAGAAGAGTTTTTGCTTAGTAAAGAACACGGTGCTGGCTCCTCTTAGTGATTTAGAAGAAATCTACAGCTACCACCGAGAACTTTAGGTACAAAAATGTAGCCTAGATGTAGAGCAATAAAAGGATAAAACTTCTGCTTCTAAAATTAATAATCACAGAATTAGACTGCTTTCATGTGTCTATTTCTTATAGATGAGGGAGACAGGGTGTTCCAAAACGTTTTCGAGTCACCATCCTCAGATGATTACCCCAGTCCTTCTAGGACCTCTGAAGGAATAATCAGGTATAAACATAAAAATTACTACCTTTGTCTAGAAATATGCTACTATGAAAACAGAAAAATTATGTATAGAGAGGTGTTCTAAGTGGCTTCAGCAGGTTTGATTTTAAAATACTTTTTTAGGTTGATGCATTTATTTCAAGTCAATTAGGATCACAAAAATAAAATCTAAACAACATATCTGAAATACCTATTATCATCGTCAGAGAACATTAAAAATAAAGCAAAGAATATTCAGCTCTAAAAACATAAAGCTGCAGTAGCTCAAGTCCATGCAGTCATTTTATTTGAATGTTGACACATTTTACAAAGTCTCATGTCAATGGTTTTCAACCATCAAAACCTAAGGGGGAAATTCACTCCTTGAATGAAAGCTACCTGATCCTTGGCAGTATCTTTTCCTAGGAAAGTCTTTGACTATTGTCATCTTTCTGTTTTGGAGTTCTGCCATTGTTCTTCAGAAATGGTAGTAGCTAAAAGGATATAAATATTCTTTTCACTACTGACCCTAGAAATATGTATTCTGAGTCTACAGACTGTCTTGATCCATGGGTATAAATGTGAAAATTTATAAATACCTGAAAAATATTTAGATATGCTCTTCAAGGACAATAAAGGTCAATATGCTACTAAAGACATTTTTAGAAGTATCTTCAAACCTTGATTTCAAGAGCATAATAACATTTACAGTGAATGATAAACAATTTTTTTAACAGAGTCAATTACAGAAGAAAACCAAAACTCGAAGTCCGCAGTTAAACTAATGAAATTTACTAAAAAATTTAGGTCTACCATAAATTTTTCATAAATTAGCTTGGTGGCTTAGAATGTGGAATAAACATCCTAAAATCAAAGGGATTACTCCAGCTCTGGCCCAGCACAGTCACTGCAGCAACCGAGGCATTAACTGTCATTTTCTTACATGTTTACGTAGTTTTACACCACGAAAACACCAAATTACCTACGTAATTTTGTTAAGACATAGAGACCTGACACAGTTAAAGCAGGTGCAAGTTGGCTGCAGCTAAAATAGGAAGATCTGATTCTTCCTCACCTCCTCCTCCTCCCAGGTGTGAGGGCCTTGCTGCTGCTGGGCTTCAACGCTTCTCTGAGCACACCAGGAGCTGGCTCTGTGCAGAGAACTCACCCAGCAAAAAGGCAAAGGGATTTCAGTCATTCCAGCTTCCCGTGCAGCCAGATAGGCTCAGGAGCCAGCAGAGGGGAGGGCGTGTCCCAGCTGAGTAAAGTGGGGCTTGGGAGGGGAAAGGGGAGGTGGGAAGGAGGGACAAGGCAGATGGTGCCACTCCTGGTGGCAGTGGTAAGGCACTGGGCTGGCTCAGCCCTGACTTCCAACCAAACCCCTGCATCAGTTGAGAAAATAGTGCACATGAAGAGAATATTTCTACTCAACCTTTAAACAATGTCAACTACGTAAGAAAAAACTTTGAATGGAAATTTTTCTGCCCTAAGAAATTGAAAAGAAATGAAGATTTGGTGGGCTATTGGCTGTATAATTCATTGTGTCTTTGGACTTTCAAATCAACCATGATGCAGTATCAATTACTTCAAATATGGGAAATTCTGCTCTACAGTTTAGTACTGGAAACCAGAGGGAGGGGAAAAAAAGGGAAAAAAAAAGAAAGGAAAATCAGTACAGTACATCAGTAGTAGCCATCTTCAACTAACTAGAACAATATTTCCTAACACAGATTCTAGTTTAAACAAGTAATTTTTGATAATGGGCATGTCCCCTCTGCAGTAGTTCAGGAGACCACAGATAAAACAAAAACCTAGTTCACTGAAGAATATTTAAGCCCTTATATGAAAACATCTCAATATTTATCTGCAATACTGAATAATGGTAAATAATAAGCCTACTACTTAAACCTTCACAAATATTTAGTGAATAATATCCTATAGAAACAGCACCTGGTTACTTTATGTGTCTTCTTTTACAGTATGTGTCTTTGAAGTCATGTCTCTTAAACTCTCAGAGAAAACTAATCATTACCACTAACACCAATGACTCAGTATGCTGCAGAACTACAAAGCAAATTCTGTTTGGCTTCAGAGTTCTCCAAAAGAAGTGTAACAGAAGCCCTGAGTCCAAAGTCACCCTTTTGGTAGGGGTGTATGAAGCAATAGCAGTGGCCAACTTTCAGACAATAGACTGGGGTTGCACTGTTAGCCTTATAATAAAGTCTTGTTTTGACTTGTGAATTGAGCAAGTTTGGTGTGGTAACTCACAGGCCCATAATACACTGAAAATGTCAGAAAACAACTCTTGCAGTCAGCTCTCTGATAATAACTGCAGTTACTGTACAACTCTCAGAAACTCTTAGGGGATTCAACGAGACATGCATTAATACATTTTTTGGGTTATTTTCACTTTTTTCCACTCCAGTATAGAAATGTTATCCTTAAAATTGTCCCATTTTGAAGCTCTCAGTGTGTCTCTAAATATTGCTTTAATTACCTCTTTCTTGCCCTGGCAAACCACAGTTGTTCTTTGAACTCAAACCCAAGCAGCCCCAGACACTTTTTCTTCAAACTCACTCACAGATGAGAGTAATTTTGCAATTACAAAAGTTCCAAGAGATTTCAAGCAGCTTCCATTCCTCAGTACTGTTTCAATCAAGAGTGGTATGAATTCCTGAAGTCCGTGTTTACATAAGCAGTTATTCACTGGGGTAAACTCCTCCTAGAGCTGACACTGTGTGTGTAGAATTCCACTGATTATATATCAGCGGCTGAAGATTTTGTGGTGTAACACAACACAGACACCAGACAAATTTTGTACCTTACATACAACCACAATTCTGTAGTGAATTTTGCTTGCAAAAAGAACTAGTTTATAGCAGAGATTATGTTTATCATTACAGTGAGCTGTATCATGAGAACTACAAGGTATTGTAGCAGAAGATATCGCTCATTACAGAATTCAGGATATGCAGATTGACTCCAAATCTTACATATCATGACAGAGAAGTGTCTCAAATTTGCAAATTCGTTTGTACAGGTACATGTTGCCAAGATCAGACTGTTGCTGTTGATAAAGTTCTCCACCACTGTCAATCCCTGATTTTTAATTTGTTCCAAGGCCCTTATTTTATATTAAAGATTCAAAAGAGTGGAATAAATGCAGCACATTGAATAGCAGAACTTCAATATGAAAAACTTTAACAACAATAAATAGGTTAAATAATTAACAATATAATAAACCTTCATTGCCATGGAGATATTTGCCACTTAGCTATTCAATTAACCATGTTGAAAGTCAATCAACATGAAATTGCTTTTCAGAGGTAACAGAAACCTAATTCAGAAACCTAATCGCCTCCTTATCAAAACTCAAGGATATTATGTCAAATTCAGAAACGTAGCTCCAGCATTGTGGGTAAAGATACTTGGCTAGGATGATGATAATTTAGGAAACAATTTTTGGGCATCATCAGGTAGATAACACCATTTGATACTTTTTAATTTAAGCCTAATGGGTTATGCTTAAAATATATTAAGCTTTCTTCATCCTATTAAGCTTTCTTCATCAAATCTGATCCTTTTTATAACATTCATAAACATTGCATCATGAAAAAAGCACCTGGAATACCTAACACCATGAATATTAGAGATCTCCAATATATTTTTACATTGATATATAAGGGGATACAGTTCATATGATGATGCAGAAATAAACAGAAATGTCACAGCTCTGATAATATTAATACATTAGGTAGCATGCAAAGAAGATATATTGGAAAATGTTGACATATATGATATTGTGTAGTTGAGGGCAACCTGTTTTTGAGTGAAAGCTATTTGAAATTTATTGACTAAAATAAATCACAAAATCAGACTGGGGGATTTGCATGTAGATAACCAGTAGTACTTAATACCCAGCTGACAGGAAGAGATCATTTGTGGGATGTACTCACCAGTGACTCAACACATAGAATGTGTCTATTTATTCCTATTATTTTTGCTGTTGTCAAGATTATTTTTCACCTCCTTTGTCTGAAAGACACTTCCCTTGCAAAAATAAATTTAATTGTGGGATGCTCAAAAGACATGTAATTATGACTAACAGAGCATTATGTTTCTCTGTGTCTATAAGAAGCTCAAAAAATATCTTGTGTTGACTAACTCAGTCTTATGAAGTTTATGACAATATAGTTTACAAGAACACACAGACACACAAGTTAGTTACTTTTAGCCTACTTTTAGCTGGATTCTTCCTGAAGAATGGGATACCTTTATAAAAACGACAAATTATTATAACCACATAGAGTTTCTATACATATATGTTCTTAAATACTCTTGATTATTTTGGCAGCAAAAGTAAAACAGTAATTTCTGTTAGCACTTCATTCAGCACTATCTTCCACAGTTCTGTGTCTATGTTTTGACATTCTGATTTGTGACCCAATTCCCAGATAAAATTTGGCAAAGGATTTTCCCTGTAGAAGTTTCGTAATGTTGCTGATGGTTGATTAAGGACATCCATGGAAATAGTATTCCACAGAAATCCAGAGAATCACATACATACTCACTTTCCAGAGAAAAGAAACTCCACAAAACTCTCTAGTATTTGGTGCTTTTTTTTTTTCTTTTTAATTGCAAATAATAAATAGTACTCCTTTGAGATTGGTATTGTGGTATGGGATAATATCTGTCACAATAACTGTATTTCAAACACACTTTACCAGCATGTTTCTTCCTAAATGTCCTCAGAGTATTAACCTGAGTTAAGAGACATGCATTTGAATCTTCCTCTTGCATGGATATTCATCACTAACACAATTTGTGGAGGATTTAAATGAATGCAGAATAAGAAAATATATTATTGTTGCTACACATCTTCTCTTTCAAGTTCTGGAGCACTAGTAGAATCAAAATCAAATAAAATTCAGGCCTCACAGGTAGCAAACGGGACTCTAAATATTTACAATTCACACATTGCATCAAGTTATTAAAATATAAAGAATGTAAAAGCAGACACTATTTGCCTGATTTCAATGGGAATCAGTCATGTAAGGAGATGCATGAGCTTTTGAATTCTGGTTGCGTACTCAGTAGGTGAAGTGTCAGTGATCTGGTCTCAGTTGCAGAAAGATCACAGGTTCAGGCAAGCAACCAAGATGTCTTCATGAGTAAATAAAATCTTTTTTTATGCATGTGTTGGAGTTGGTAAGAGAACTACACTTTCCATATAGATTTATCCATACAGAGTGCTCTGGGAGACACTGAAAAGTATTTCAAGGTGGAAATGGCCTAAACTATGATTTTCCCATGTCTAACAGCACTAAGAGAATTGGTCATGTACACTCTCACAAATGCATGGTTAATCCTCATACACACACTACCTAAACAGACTATTCTTTGACCAAATGCATAAATTTTCACAACCTGCTATGTCCATAGGTGTTCTCAGAGATTTAATAGGACAAGTTTATTTCACTTTCTGTTTTTAAATGACTCATCCATTGCACACATTGTGACTTGTTGACAACTCACTTGTCATGTAGGAAACACCCAGATTTTCAGTTTGCTTTGTAATTTCGCTCCTTATGGGTTTTCTTCCCAGCTGGTTTCACTAGTTTGTATTTATGTTCTGACAGTCTTTAAAACAAAGAGCTAAAAGTTACAAGACAGAGAAATAGAAATGGAAAATGCTTGCTGTTCTATTATGCCTTGTTTTTATCCTTAGTTTTATCATTCAGATTATTTAACAAAACCAGGCTTGATAAACCAGGCTTCATAAACTAGGCAGGTGGACATTTAGCTTTTTTTCACTATGTACAAATGGACGTATGTCAAATACTTCCTTCACCAAAAAATAAACATCAAACAAGTCAAGATCTTGCTCCATTTCAGTGATAACAGAATACACTGCTCACTACTTAAAAGCATGCTAGCTTTATACATATCTATATGCATTATGATTTTTTAAGGCTGAGTATTGGGTGCAGAAATATGCTTTTGATAGCTGACTTACTCTGAAGAGGTCCAACTGAAGAGGTCAAAAAGCACCATCCAGATTAAAATTGGTATACCAAAATGGATTACCCAGTCCAATGTCCTTATCCACCTGCCTATTCATTCTTCTGCACATTCAACACTGGGAGGCAAGGTGATTCTTAAATGATTGCTTAAACACTATTCAGCAGTGAGAGTTCCCTGTTCTTCGCTATAAGACAGATGTTCAGCACATCTGAAATTCTGCTCATCTCTTTAGAAAAATGTGCAACTGGTAATATAATTAAACTATTAAAAAACCCTAATGCCTTCATAATTGCACATGTCCTTTGGGATAAAATGTATCTAATCCATAAAACTTAAGCAATTATGATTTATTTGTTATTACCCATGGTAATGTTTATTTCATTTATGTGTAAAAGTACTGTTGTTGATTTACCTGCTTTCTGTGAAAAACTGTCATGAAATTTTACTTGCAAAACTGTCGTACCATTTTCACTACACTGTAATGTTGTATGTTATTCACAATAGCTGATTCATAGGTATTGTAAAAGGGAGGATACTTTTTCAAATTTAAGAGTAGGATTTCAAAGGGAACAATATGAAATAGACTCATATGGGCTCATTTTGCAAGTATTATAATTGAACTAGCACAAGCAAGCTGGTTATTTATATATATATATATATAGTGCAGTTTAAACTAGTTTAAACACAAGTGACAGAAAGAAATCTGCTTTCTTGTCTCTTGCATATTCATAGTTGTATGTCCTTGTTAACATATAAATGTGTTCATACTAAATTGATTACAGATTTTTAATTTTGAGCAAGACTGTCTAAAAGTTGTGTATTTCCATCAAGACTCCTTGTGAAGAAAGTGTACAAAGTATTGCTATGTAATAATTTTTTTTTACTAATACTACATAATAAGGACGCTTTGGAGAGCAGAGAATACACACAAATTCTTCCAAATCTGAAAGTAAATGCAATGGGAAGAAATGTGGTCCAGAGTAATGCAAAACTTATAATGACTCTTCTGAGGAAGTTGCTTAGTTTTAAATTTGCAGTTTCTGTGGAAGATGCTTGTATGGCAGGCTGCATGTTACACAGTTCCCTTGGCCACAGACTGCTGAGACTGAGTGAAATTTGCCATGAATTCTCAGTTTCCCTTGTAGAAATGGGAAAATTTGAAGAAAGGGAAAATCGGGAGATAAACAAGCTCTCAAAAATTGTTATTTATTTCCTGGTAATTTATTTCCCATACGCTCCTACCACGGCAGCTTACTGGAATAACTTCTTGTGACTACACTGGAAGGTAATGTCGAGTTTCCACGGGTGGTGTAAATTAGAAAACCCACCCAGATAAAACAGGTGTTAACAGTCCTGCTGGGAGATGTTTCGTGCATCCAGCTGACTTGCTGTTGCACGTGGCCTAGATGAAGGCACATTCCATATTTCTGTCAAAATTATGACACATTTTAGGGGGTTAAGCAGAATACACTGACATGCAGACACATTTGGCTTAACTCTTTTGTAGCAAACTCCTCATTATTTGCAATAGAATAATTTAAGGAGCACTTAATAAAAATATCTATCAGTGAACCATGTAGCTTCATTCCAGAAAACTGTTCCAAACTAAGCATTGACTTTGCAATAAGAGACCATACATGCAAATTAAAAACTGATTTACTGGAGGCATCTGGGGAGAATTTTACCTTAGAGAATAATAACTACTGGTATGTAGAAGGCCTCCCAGGCAAAAATTTTTAGGAAATGATGCTGGAGTTATTTAATGATTAGTTATTTTTTGAGGAAAAAATGACAATCTTATTTAAAACTGAAATAGCTTCCACTTCCTTTTCCAACAGATACTAAGGAACACGCACATCAAATTCTTCCAACACGCAGTCCAAACATGAAATATGACCAGTAAACCCAGAAATGTGAAAACAAATTAACTTCTCAAGTACTTGGAGAATTCAACAGACATATGTACTGACCTGCTGATAAAAGAATGTATGAGGTCACTACTGAGGTCAAAGTATAAGCTGGGGTGTATATTGTTTTTAAGAAAATGGTACAGTGGGAATTGGATCCCTTCTGGCATAAATCACTGTCAGCCCTGTCAGGAACACCAAAGCGACAATTAGTGCTGCAAATTTTTCACCTAGCTCCTCACTTGGTGCTTGGAAACCTCAGAGTGAATGTGAGATAATTTCTGTAATGGCAAATATGGAATACAGTTTGTTTGTTTCTTTCTGTCTGTACACGTCAGCAAGTTAATGAATAATTTAGTTACTCTAAATAAAAAACAACCCTAATCATATCTTTAGATGGCCAAACAGATCAATATAAACATCTGCTGGTCATTTTCGTATAAAACCAAAAAATGCTCTATCCACAAACACCAAAAACCCTCCACCACATCAGAGAACAAGGCAAAATTTTACTCTGATCATCTATATAATGGTGTGAGCTTGCTTCTTTACTTTTTTTTTTACTCACTCTTCTTTCCATTTCTTGTCTGCATTTGCTCTCTCCATTTTTATACAGTAGTCTCCGCACCAGATGTTGTAAAGCACAAAATACAGTAATGCTAATTTCTGAAATACTTTTGTGGTACTATAATAGAAATTGTGAGAAGAAAGTTTTGGATTTTTGATTGGAATTTAGTGCTGGGTTTGATCTCAGAAAACCATGGATGTATATCAATATGTTGCATGAATTTCTTCGAAAGCTTATGCCTGTACAGCAGAATGGATCAAAAGAAAAGACAGGGCAAAATTCTCTTCCAGTGTCTGCAAATAACTTGCTACTTCAGGACTCTCATCTCTATGGGCCTGAGGCCATCACCACCATGAAAGAGCCTTATACATGCGCTAAGAACACAAAATTGAAGATAAATACTACCCTGGGAGGACCTTTTATAAGGCAATGATAAAAAGAACTCTGTGTTTAAACACAGTGTTTCTTAAAGCAATGCTCTACTCTAGTGAGCCTTTTTCTTTTAATTATGCAACACTTCTGAGTCAGCAAGGTACCAGTGTCCAAATATTTATGGAAATTGGCAACTTCTGAAAACTGGAGTGCAATGTGAAAAAGCATGCTTCCTTAAAACAGAGGAGCTTCTCTCCATTAGGTCAAGAGAGTCTACAACAGAGTCTTCATTTATTAGATTTAATTCAACCTTTGAAAGAATTCCAGTTCTCTCCTTCACCACTACTTAATGCATAGCAACTTCATTCAGCTCACTCAAAAAAGCAGCTTTTAGAAATAAGGGGAGTACAAGCAGTGAAGGAATGAATCCTTTAAGATATAAGTAAACAAGTAAACTACGAGGCATTTCACTTCATCTCTTGAACTTTGCAACTGGAATCCATCCAGATACACTGCGTGCTTTCTGAACCCTCCCTCTTGACTACACCAGAAGTCATAATGCTACAGCCTGTGCAGGAGAGACACTAACAGTTTGCTCCTATCCATCTGGCCTTTTGATTTTATAAACATTCTAAGGTTTTTTTAATTAGATATGTATTTTCATATTATCCTGGGAATAGTTAGAGAAATTATAGAACATATAGTATTTGTAGAACATTGAGCTCATCAAATGAAAAGGGATAAAAAATACTTGTTTTTAGCACCCTCTAAAAGTAAAGCCCAGAGTTTTCTATAAGACTAAAATTATGTGGCTGGTCATCCAGCTGGAAATTAAACTCCTTGGGAAGATATGCATTAGAGAACAAAAGTTACTAGTTTTCCTCTATGTTTAGTTTTCATATTGCTTATTCAAATAGATCTAAGCCCTAAAGAAAAAGACAAGAAAACCTGATGGTGAATTGACATCACAGGTTATTAAAACCATTCAGATTAAACGAGACGTCTTTAGAACCCACAGGGATAATACAAGAGACTTCTTGCTTTCACTTTTGCTAGTGTACCTGAGCATTGCATTTCAAACCATGTTTAGCATACATGGGAATATGAGGCCATGCTGTATATGTTTTCATGCCATGCTTCTAAACAGCTGTCATGCTCGCCTATCTCTGCCCTTCTCTCATAACTATGGTAAGAATTTTCCACATTTTCACAAGATCTCGAGTCTAGATTCTCGGTCAGGGACAATAAAAGCACTTGGAACCAGAGAAGGCAGTGGGATATCTGCTTGTAAGCTCAACAGTGGACTTTTTTTCTTAACTTCTCAGCCAAATGCTCTAAGAGAAATATCGGAAGTGCTCAAGCCTATAAAATGAAGCCTTAACAAGCTCTTAGAGCTTGTTGTCACATCACTTCCAATTGTAGCCAATGAAGTGTAAAGTGTAGGAGGAAACCATTTTTTAAATAGTTATCCAAGTGCTTTAAAGTTCCAAAATACTGCCAGTATAACTTGAAAAAAATAAGCATTTTAGAGGGGCTTTAGAGGGGGCACATATCTTCAAATACATTAATTCATACGATGCAACAATCTAAATCTTTCAAAACTGTTTATGCCAAGAAATCTAAATAGAAGCTTTATATATACAAGAGCTGTGAAAACACCCTTGCACATATGTTTACCCTGGAGTGTTACTGCTGATCTGCCCATGAACTAAGAAAGAGCTCTTACCAAAAGAAAAACAACAAACACCTAATTTAAAGTT